>OX578154.1:78683877-79258877 GCA_951213105.1 Amaurobius ferox | reverse complement strand
GAAAGAAATGGATGTTTGGGACAGTATATATTATACACCTGTCTTTTTGAGAGACTCGTCCTTTTAGATTACCGTTGTCCCACCCATAATCTACACCGATTTTTTAATATTGGTTCCCAGTGACATAGAGTAGTACAGAGGTAAATTGGCACGAGATCGGCCTGGGAAAATGAGTGGTGTGACCACTCTTAAATACGGTAATGGCTGGCTTCCGTGCAACTGAAATTTTGTGCCATTTCTTGCGATTTACGACCATATGAAGTAAAATTTTGCAACAACGAGCGAGTTCCATGCAAGTTAATTTTTCAATAATGTGTGAGTTCCTTACAAAGGAGTTAGGAAATTCTGCTTTACAAATATAAACGGTTGAGTAATGAAATGGTTTTAATAACAAATTAGGAAATAATTTTAACATTTTATTTTTAACTTTCCTTAAAAAATATTTCGCTTTTCTTTTTTAACTTTTTACTTTTTGAATTTTTATTTTCAGTTCTTCCTTATACCAATAAAAAAACGAAAACACATTGTGCAAAGGATTAGGGAAAAAAATCTAAGATACTCAAGTAAAAAAAAATAAAATTGTGGCTGACAACTGTTTCGAGAATACGCGGGATCTCCTTCACCAGTGCTAAAGAACCAACAAACCTGATATCAAAAAGGTAAATATCTACAAATAAAATAAACAGAGTGGTATATATACCCAAGTCGTGGATTGAATAATGAGAAACATTAATGCCTAAACTTGCATCAGGGCAAAGATGAAAAATTTTCTTTTGGTATTTAAAAGAAAACTGATTTCTTTTGTGATACTTACAACCAGATTCCTAAAAATTCTTACTGCAGCGTTTTTTTTCATATGCAAACATCCTATCATAGGCATAGGATATCCGACATACACTTAATTTCGGTACATAGGATCCCAAAAATAGTGTGTGGGGGTGTAGACGATCAAATGGGGATTACAGTTCTGAATCTGATCTATTCTCGAATTATAAGATTATAAATAGCTCTTGTAGGGTTGTAAGCTATATTTTATTGGTCATGAAATGCGACTCGTAAACTCATTAGGTCAATAGATGTGCTTCAACGTTGTGCTTCAACGTTCTTGATTCGCCTATGATAATAAATTTACATGCGATGGAAAAAACCTTTAAGTAAGAATTTTCAGTAATATGGTTGTAAGCTTTATAAAAAAAATATAAATACAAAAATAAAATATTTTAACTTTGCATTGATGTGATTTTTATCATTAATTTTGAGCATTATTTAATCCCTAACTTGGGTATATATACACATCTCTGCTTGTGTGGAGCACCCTCTTACATGAACAGATTTCAAAAACTCTATTCTTGTGTTTTTTATCAGATGATTGTCCCAAATACCAAATATCAAATCTCTATTACATTTTGAAAGGACGCGTTTCTCATTTATTTCGGAAAATCGAATATTTGGGTTTGCGGTACCCCCATAAAGTAGAAAATATCGGAAAACTGAAATTGTACGTGCTTTTCCTTTCGAACTATCTACTCGCACACCAAATTTGTAGTCTCTATTGCATCTCCAAACATGAATTTTCATCATTTCGTTTTTGGAGCAACCTCTTTAAACGAACATTTTTGAAAAACAATATTGTCTTGAGTGTTTTCATCAAATGATTAACCCGTATACCATATTTCAAGCCTCTATCAAATTTAAAGCAAGCGTTTCTCATTTGTTCGGAAAATCGAACATTTCGGTGCGCGACACCCACTAAAGTAGCAAATATTGAAATCTAAAATTGCACACTTTCTTCCTTTAGAATGGTTTACATACTCTAAATTTGAAATCTCTATCTCATCGCAAAGTATACTTTCCTATCATTTCACTTTTCGAACGTTTTGGTGTGGAGCATACCCTCGACGGAACATTTTCGAAAAATTCGATTTTTCCAGGGGGTTTTATCGAACGATCGACCCGTGCACCAAATTACAAGTCTCTATTTATCCGGGGAGTGCCTAAAAAAACGTGACAGACAGACGAACAGACGGACACTTGACAATTAATATATATAGATAGATAGATAGCTCAAAATATCTTGTAATAATTTAAGAATAGAAATTAAAGGATTCAAACTTCTGTTGCCAAATGCTAAAAATTAATTTATTGCAAAAACACGATGTTTAATAAGAGTGTATAATTTTCCTCTCAATAGTGCTTGCTGATAAGGCATTCTTGGGAGAGAGAGAGAGCCTTTTGAGGGAAAATATTGATTTTTTTTGCCGACATTACAATGAAATTTATGAAAATCAACAATTTTTTTATTTTTTAAAAAGTGTCAAGATTGGTATATAGGTGTCGTCAGGATCTCGAACAGGGAAGGGAGGTCGAAGATCAAATGTGGTTGTTTACAGTGTCGGATTTAATACACCAATACTCTGTGAAGAATATAATGCAATTATATATGGAGAACTAACGTAATCATTATCAATGAATGCTTATGACGTTTCCTACGTAACTGCAGACGCACGATATGTCTCATTTGATACTACATTAATATCATAACTAATATATGCATTAAAATTTGTCAAAATATGCATGCAAATATACACCTAAAATTTAATAATTAATTACTTATAACATAAAATACATGTATTTATATATTTTGTTCGAATATCATTAATGCATCTGAAAGCATTTAAAAACGCGGAATTTCAACCAAACTCAAGCAAACTATTATTGCAAATCAAAAGTTTTTATATCATTGTTCAAATATAGTCAAAATTTTCATATAGTGAGTAAATTTTATTGCTGTAACCAACTAATGTGCTTTTCTAAGTTCTTGACACGCAGACTTTGTCGTTTATCATCTAAAAACATTTTAATGCTAAAAATGTTCTTTTAATACCAACTGATATTATTGGACAGTACTTGTCATCTTTTGAACTGAAAGTGATATTTAGTTCTTGAGTATTCCATGCTGAAAACGGCTTAGTTATAACTGCGTGTTTACTCTTTTTTTTTTTTTTTTCTCTCTGAAATGTGAATAGCAGTTTTTACATGTTGATCTGATATTTTTCTGAATAATTTTTTCTCGCATATTACATAATATAAAAACACCATCTGTATTCAGATTTTTCTATGATTATAAATACATGATTTTATTCGGATTGATTTACTAGATTTAATTTTAGGCATTTTTACTCACAATGCTTATACAGAAAATTTCACAGAACAGCTCTTTGAAAACGACGTATGCAAAACTTCAGATATTCGCATAACGTGACTTTCCATCTCTTTTACCAGACATGTCTCTTGATATTTTACCCTGAAAAGATTTCACCATTTCTTATGATAATTGCATGGCCTTAGTAGCTCACGGAATTTGGGTGTTGAATGAGAAATATGTTTAGCTTCGTCCGATGTTAACTTATCTAGCTATTTAAAAAGAAAGATGAATCATGCTTAAGGCATTGATTATGAAACACTTTCCAACTTCAATGCAATTTTATTTAAACATCTCTAAAATTCGATACATTCCTCGGTAATATTTTAAAAATTATCACAATACTACATTAATTTGAAAACTTAAAACTTCATCGAAAAAAATGAACTTCATTCAAATGACGAGATTGAAATATAAATTGTCTGGTTTAAACATCTATAAAATGCGATACATTTCTATATAATATTTTTAAAATTATTATAATACTACAATAATTTATTACATTTGAAAACTTCATCAAAAACAAATAAAATGTATTCAAATGACGCCATCGAAATATAACACACATGGCTCTCTCTATAAAATCAGCATTTCATTCATAAACGTTTTTCCATTCATTTCATTCATCACAATACTATAATAATTTATTTTATTTCAAATTTAAGACCATGGAGGTACAAGTAATTAGACTCTATGTTTTAAACTTCATCGAAAAAATCGTCCTACTCTCTAAAATCAATGAATATTTCATTCATATCAGCTATATTGCAGACTCCATGAGCTAAATAATTCTGCGTTAAAGAAATGCAACAATTCTTATACAACTCATTTTACACATTTTGGTGTTTACATTTTCCATTAGTGAAAAGTCGGCTTCGTTGTAGAAATAGGCAAAGTTGGATGATCATTTAAACTCAAATATATTGTAATTGCAGTGTTTCAGGATGTAGATGCACTGAATTTAAGCAACAATAAAGCGGTTTTAGGACGGATTAAACACTAAATATGAATTGCAAAGAACATTAAAAATCACAATTTTGGCACAAGGTGGATGCCATAGTTTATTTTGAAGTGAGTCATGTGATCTCTTCATATAATGGTTACGTGATCGCTTCATATAAAAGGTGTAATCATTATTCAAATTTTTATTTAAAAAAACTATTGAATATATTTTTCTGAAATTTTAATTATTTATTTTATGGGACAATTTGAATATTTCATAAAACTTTCGAAGCAATTTGTGAATTTTAAATCTGCTTAAAAAATGTTTGAAAAATTAGGCCTCATAAGGTTCAATGTATTTCATTATTTCAACCCGGTTATATCCAAAACTAATTGGGTGACATTATTCATTTATATTCCCATAGGTCCTATAGACTGTCTGAACAACATATTAAAATTTCATTTTGATAAATTAATTTTTTCGGCAGTTATCGTGCTAACGGACAGACAGACAGACAGAATGAACAAAGTCATAAACACTTTTCAGTTTTGTTGTAAAGTGTTAAAGAAGATAAAAATATAGTTAAAATAAAAAAAAATGCAAGCTAAAAGGAAATAAAGTACTTAAAATATGCATTTAAAGGCCTTTTATGCATTTACATGCTCTATAAGTGTTCATATATGCAATTGCATATACAAATATGAAATTTCATAGAATTCGAGTTTTAGTCATAATCAATATATTAGTTTTACAAATTAATATTTTTATAAAAATTTTTTAACTGTGATTGTTTTTAAACGATTTTTTTTTTAATTTTTAAATGGATTTTTAACGAATTTTTAACAGGGCAGTTCAAACTATCATATTTTGTGAAGCATATGCACTGCAGAAATGAATTAATAGTTGCCGAATTTTGCTTTTGAAGGATCCCGTCACATTAACTATTTTTCTAAATGTCTATAACTATTTTTCTAAATGTCTATAAGTGTAGAATTCCTACAAAATAGACAGTTCTAGCATTCTAAAAATCGACACATTTATTTTTTTTGCATAAAATTATGCATAAAGTACATTTTCACGAGCTAAATATAGGAATAATTGATATTTTTAGTTTTGATGTGAACCGGCTAAAGTGGACGCCACATTTGTCGTTCAGTCAATTTTTTTTTCTGTAAACATCTTAAAAGATGATCAACTCTTTTAAGACTTACAATAGAATGTTTGCAGAAGTATCTGGGAGAAAGAATTGTAAGGATACCTATCGGTCGCTGAAAGCCACGCAAAGTTCAGTAATATTTACAACCAAAGAGTGGTGAGTGAACTACGGCCCTTTGTCGGCTTCGTACGGCCCCCAGGGTGAAATCATAACCCTCTGAGCACGAACACTCAAGATAGGCGACACACTCCGTTATCATAAAGGGTTTTCATAGTTCCCGTGCCTGGGGTGGAGCATTCATTCTTTCCAGGCCAGGTATTCCCCTTAGAGGAGAGATAGGAAGACATACTTCTTATTCCTGCTCTAAGGTATTCCCACGTCGTAAATTCCCACGTCGGCGATTCAATTTGAAAAACTAGCGATTAACGAAATGACCGGCCAAACTCCTTAGATATTCTATCCGTAGATATTTCGTCTAATATATCCGTTTTATATTTTTTTTAGACGTCTAACGCCTTAGATATATAGAATGTGTTTTGATACATGACCTGGCGCGGAGGTGGCAATTCTATCCTTTGACCCCACCAGCGCCCTACTGAACTTCACACGCTGTACTAAGGGTTTTCATCGTTTATACAACTACCTCAAATTTTAAGGGGTTTCCGAAAACGGATGTGTAATCGGAATTAAAGTTGTGTATCAAAATTAAAATATTACGCGAAACTCTTACCCGTTAGTTTCAGCTTGTAAATTTATTTATTGGTTAAATATTCATTGTAACATATTTTGCATTACGATAAATTAAAAAAAAATTAATCTATATGCAATAGTTTCGTTATAAGACTCCTGTATTTAAATAAGGCACCTTAGTTTTGAATATACGCTGCAGCTAACCCAACCTTGGGAATGGAGGGGGGGGGGGACTTTTCCGAGCCAAACTGCTGATATTGTGACGAAGTACTGTTGTTCTACTTTATCCTACTATGTACTGTCCATAAACAACTATACGGTAAATATGAAGGATGATGGTAAAAATAGCGCGTTTAAAGGCAACTATTCTGCCCAGCCATACTTTCTATTCATCTTGAAGCTATAGATCGTAAGAATTTCGCATTCTTTTTTTCTTTTTTTTTTCAAGTTTTGGTGTCCGACAGTTTCTTGCTCAGAGAAATTTCAGCAATTCAAAATTAAATTCGATCGATTTTTCAACTTGCCTGCATACGCAGACAAAATTGGTTTATTCCCCCTCCCCCCTCTCCTATTTTGTTGATCGGTAAAATTCGAGTAAATTAGTAAAATGTCATATGCGTTCAGCGATACAAAGTTATATTTTTTAAATTCATAAACGTCGAAATATTAAGAAAAATCAAATTCCTTCAAAAGGATAAAGAATTTATTTAATTGTTATGAAATAAACATATTGGGAAATTTTTACAATAAAAAGGGTTACTCAATTCATAACGTCCGATAATATAACAGCAGTGTCCGATAAAAGTGTCCGATAATATAACAGCTTAAAAGCAGATAATTCTAGCATTCCAAAAATCGTCTAATACATTCTTTTTTTACATAAAAATAAGCATAAAGTTAATATTCACGTGTTACATAGAATAATCCAGTTTTTTTTATTAATTATTATTTTTTTTATTTTGATGCGATCAGGTCATTTTTTTATTTTGATGCGGTGACGCCATTTTTATAATATATTCCATTTTCTTCTGTGAATATCTTAAAAAATGATTAACACTCTTTTAAACATACCATAGAATTCTTCCACAAGGATCTGAAAGAATAATTTTTATGGATATCCGTTGATTATTGCTGACATTTAAAACGGCGGTATTTTTGAATGTTACTTATGCGCGACTGTACAAAGCACTTATACAAATATGTACTCTGAACACGGGAACAGTTTGGTCAGAGTCAGGAATCGAACCTGGATCCTCTAAGTGATGTTTTAACCACTGGGTTGTCCAGCCCCCTAATGTTAAGCTAATTTGAATTAAAAAAATCTCGTCGAACCGTATTATTCAGAGAACTTTAGTACCGCACAAAGTTTCGCCGTTGTCCGAAACTTCGATTTTCGGTTACAGACGACACGCACATGAGACAAGACAATTTATTTTACTACATGAGATAAAAATATATGAACTATGGGTATTTCTAATCAGTGGAAATGAAACAAAAAAAAATTATTAATTCATTATTTTGTATGTCAGAATTTTTCTCGTAGATCCATGAATAAATAATAAAATAATACTCTTATTTTCAAATTTTGCTTTTGTAATACTCAAAGTTTCCCACACATGGAATATTTTAGATTACATGAAAAGAATTCTTATACATGAAATCTACGGCAACAAACTGTCCTCAGAACTTCTGAACCTTTCTGTAAAATGCTATTGTATGTAACTCTCCCCCACTCACACACCCAGACAAAAAACAAATATGGAAATTTATAGCTTTATACTGATTTCAAAGTTAGATGTTTCAGTCTACTTCTGCGTTAATAGTCAGGGCCGTGACAAGGAATAAAACGGCGAGGCGACGTCCTCTGGCGACGTCTCACAGTGGCGCCGAAATTGAAATTTTTATTATTAGTTTAAAAAACTAAAAATTGTTTTTAAACAAAGCACTGTACTTTCTCTAGTTCTAAAACCGGAACGTCAACAAAAATACAGTGCTTTAGTAATAAGAAAATATAAACATAATTTTAATAGTATCTCCTCTAACAACTAAGATTCAACTTGAATTAGGTAATTAAATAATTATAAAAAAGGTAATCCTTCAGGGAATTATAACTTTTGTAAATTGTTTTTTTCTTCGATTCAAGACAATACCTAAATTAAAGCACCGAGAATTAATACCAGATTTCGGGAAACAGATTCATTTAAATGATACCGTTTTCCTTTCAATTTAAGGCGCAATGAAGGATAGAAATAAAAATTAACATTGCTCGAAAAAAATAATTAAACTTTCACACATTTAAAGCACCATATGAATCGGGATAGAAGAAAGTGCCATCACCCTCAAACTAAGTTCATTGTTCACAATACAAAAATTTGAACACTCTATCTCCCTTTCTAGTTAAAACACCTCGCTGGCTTAGCAAGAAACAAACTCCCAAAATTTTTACATTTCTAACTATTAAAGCTTCTTTGAAAAAATTCTGATCATTAATATTGAGCGCATTTTTAGAGTCAAATAGGTAAACTGAATTTGGACACTTAAATGAAAATGATATTTAGCATTTTTATGAATCAAATAGTTTTACTTGTACAATCGAGGCTACACATCATTTCTTGTATACAGAAGTAATTCTCGCTTATGTATGAAAATTCAAGGTAGTGATTCTCCACAGAATCTATCAAGATTTTCTTTGTTTTCACTTATCCTACTATACATAACGTACTGGTAAATAATTCGACTCTTCGATTTGGATGAATTTAAACATTTTGAGTCTTCCTGAATACAAATCAATCATTTTTAAACGATGTCTCCCTGTAGACACGATATCTCTCGAACAAATTATGTTCTCCAAACGAAGTTTCGCACTGTTATTTTAATCAGTAAACTTAGTGGCCTATTTATTTTACTGATCAACTAATTTTACACAATAATTTGTATCTTTTATGATTTTGCACTTTTCTTTTACTTTTTATATAAAAAAATAGGAAGAAAAAGTTATTTTACCCTAGTTTCACAAAATTTTCGTGAAATCTTTTGTTCCAGTATCAGGTAAACAAGATCAAATATTTCTATTTAACTATAATTTTCATAAATTGAATAAAAATATAATCTATAACAGATATGGATACATTTAGACTGTTGACATTCAGAGAGATTAGACAAGGGGTATACTCAATCTTTCAAACATGTTTTGTTTCGATAATTAAAATAACATTATAAAAATAATTGTATTGAAAGCTTTTTGCAATTAGTCATTTTATATAAAATTATTCATTTACAAGTGAATATCATTTAGGATGTAAAGATGTTCCGTTTTTAAAAGATTGCACGTTTTTTGTTCTGAAATGAGAAGATCATATAATTAAATGCTCAGTATTACAAAATAAATGGATGTTTTTTTAAATACTTTCGGTATTATAAAATAAGTCGATGCTTTTTAAGTACTTCGAACCAAAAATGAATTGAGATTAGAACATTCCTGTCTCAATTTTAACTGGAAATTAACTTGGGGTACATTGTGCTACTCCAGTCAATCGATATATTTGTTTGGAACTTGAGACTAAAATTTTCTCCACTCCTATACAATGATCATATATATATATCCTATATGTTTACAGTAGGAAACAAATTTTTCCAGAAAAGCATGTTTTATTTGGATATATTATGCAAAAATTGAGGTCACGTACATGTGACTCAGTCTTTTTAAAAATATTTTTCATATATGCCTCTGCCTATGCTATCCTGACCGCATAACGAGCACTTCAGAATATATTCCTACTAATTCGATGAAAATACTTCTTGGCCTTAACAAATGAATTAATTTTTTAAAAATTATCACATACTTGCACTTATATTCATTTAATATACCAGAGTCGACAATACCGAACATGAGTCTGTATGAAGTCTTGTACCGACTATAAAGATTTAGAACCCTAGCCTGTTGATCTCGAGACAAGCACTCTAAACCATCAGGAGAATGTGCTTGTGTCAAATGTATGCAGTTTTATCTTATTCACTTGTCAGAAAGTAGTTTTTTGGTTAGTTGGTAGAGTACTCATATAAATTATCGTGCAATAGGCAGTTCTAATACCGACTAACTTCTCAAACCTCAGCTATTTGCTCTATATACGTATTTCTATATTCTGTTCTATTGTGTGGACAGAATTGCCATAACAAATTTGTACATATGGTGTCTTTAAAAATCTATACAGGGGAATTTAGCAACATTTGTATTTTTTCCGCATATTAAAACATATGTATTTTGCGTTTAGTGTTCCATAATTTGGCTTCCATTGTTAAAACATAGATACTTTTCGAATTAAACGGATATGCAAAATTGTGGAAAGGGGCTCAACTCAGATGGCATTAAAAGACTTTGCCCATTGGGTTTCTGTGGTTTTATTAGTATTGAGCATGAACGTGGTGAATATTCTCTTATTAAGTAATTTTTCCCTTATTAATATGTCCATATCTACCCTTTCTTTCATTAAAATCAATTAATCCCATATGACTATTTTTTTTTCCTTTCAGCACATAGTATACGACTATATGTAAAAACAATTTTGATGAGACAAAAATGAAATTCTTTTATTTATTTTGATGGTTATAGGTTATACGCGTTTTGGAGCATCCCTGAATACGAATTAACCAATTTTAACCATCTGTCTATATCTTTGTGGGTACAATAGTATCGAATAAGTTGATAATACAGAAAAAAAATTGTGGTACAATTATTTCAATCGGTAAATGTTAGAAGCCTTTTACCTGTTGGGATAAACGGATCAAAGAATAGATCTTATTTCTTTATCATGCTTTTCAAATTCGGAAACATAAGGAAACTTAAAAATGTTAGAGAAATATTTATGTATTTATAATGTCAGCTTTTTAACACGAATGTCATCATTTACATGAGTTTTATACGCACTGTTCTTGAGATAGTTTATGTTTTTGGTCAAAAATGGAACAATTCGGAAAAAAAATATAAATTCCCTATTATCAAATGAGTGAATGCTTTATAAACAAACAGCTTAAATCCGAAATGAATGGACATCTTTATTTAGAAATTATCCCGATCTGCTCTAGAGATATTGAAACATATATTCATCTATATATTTTTTAATGTAGTGCCATATCTTTCGAACAAATTGGATAAATCGAATAAAGTTTGGTGAGCATTTTTCAATCAATGAACATCACTCAGAGACCTATTAATTTTCGGAGGAAAGGAACCAAGTAGAAAGCATTCAAGTTCTGAATATTTATTTTAGAAAATTAACTAAATAATATAAAAACACAAGATGATAATATGCGCCCCACTCAAGATATTTTTTTTTATCTTTTTTTGAAAAATAATTCACATTTAAAAGATACAAACGTATGGTCCGCGTTTTAAAAGTATATATGCATTGTCCGCGTTTTAAAGGTGTATACGCATGGTCCGCGTTTTAACGGTGTATATGCATCGTCCGCGTTTTAAAGGTGTATATGCATCGTCCGCGTTTTTGTATATGCATCGTCCGCGTTTAGTGTTCTATATTTTGGCTTCCATTGTTAAGACATAGATACTTTTCGAATTAAACGGATATGCAAAATTGTGGAAAGGGGCTCAACTCAAATGGCATTAAAAGACTGTGCCCATTGGGTTTCCGTGGTTTTATTAGTATGGAGCATGAACGTGGTGAATATTCTCTTATTAAGTAATTTTTCCCTTATTAGTATGTCCATATCTACCCTTTACTTCACTAAAATCAATTAATCCCGTATGACTATTTTTTTCCTTTCAGCACATAGTATACGACTATATGTAAAAACAATTTTGATGAGTCAAAAATCAAATTCTTTTATTTATTTTGATGGTTATAGGTTATACGCGTTTTGGAGCATCAATGAATACGAATTAACCAATTCTAACCATTTGTCCATTTCTTTGTGGGTACAATAGTATCGAATAAGTTGATAATACAGAAAAAAATTTGGTACGATTATTTAAATCGGTAAATGTTAGAAGCTTATTACCTGTTGGGATAAACGGATCAAAGAATAGATCTTATTTTTTTATCATGCTTTTCAAATTCGGGAAAATAAGTAAACTTCCCTTCTTGAGATAGTTTATGTTTTTGGTCAAAAATGGAAGAATTCTGGAAAAAAATATAAATTCCCTATTATCAAATGTGTGAATGCTTTATAAACAAACAGCTTAAATCCAAAATGAATGGACATAATTATTTAGAAATTATCCCGAACTGCTCTCGAGATATTGAAACATATATTCATCTATATATTTTTTAATGTAGTGCCATATCTTTCGAACAAATTGGATAAATTGAATAAAGTTTGGTGAGCATTTTTCAATCAGTGAACATCACTCAGAGACCTATTAATTTTCGGAGGAAAGGAACCAAGTAGAAAGCAATCAAGTTCTGAATATTTATTTTAGAAAATCAACTAAATAATATAAAAACACAAGATGATAATATGTGCCCCACTTAAGACATTTTTTTTTATCTTTTTTTGAAAAATAATTCACATTTAAAAGGTGTAAACGTATGGTCCGCGTATTAAAAGTGTATATGCATAGTCCGCATTTTAACGGTGTATATGCATCGTCCGCGTTTTAAAGGTGTATACGCATAGTCCGCGTTTTTGTATATGCATCGTCCGCGTTTAGTGTTCTATATTTTGGCTTCCATTGTTAAAACATAGATACTTTTCGAATTAAACGGATATGCAAAATTGTGGAAAGGGGCTCAACTCATATGGCATTAAAAGACTGTGCCCATAGGGTTTCTGTGGTTTTATTAGTATGGAGCATGAACGTGGTGAATATTCTCTTATTAAGTAATTTTTCCCTTATTAATATGTCCATATCTACCCTTTCTTTCATTAAAATCAATTAATCCCAGAAGACTATTTTTTTTTCCTTTCAGCACATAGTATACGACTATATGTAAAAACAATTTTGATGAGTCAAAAATCAAATTCTTTTATTTATTTTGATGGTTATAGGTTATACGCGTTTTGGAGCATCCCTGAATACGAATTAACCAATTTTAACCATCTGTCTATATCTTGGTGGGTACAATAGTATCGAATAAGTTGATAATACAGAAAAAAAATTGTGGTACAATTATTTCAATCGGTAAATGTTAGAAGCCTTTTACCTGTTGGGATAAACGGATCAAAGAATAGATCTTATTTCTTTATCATGCTTTTCAAATTCGGAAACATAAGGAAACTTAAAAATGTTAGAGAAATATTTATGTATTTATAATGTCAGCTTTTTAACACGAATGTCATCATTTACATGAGGTTTATACGCACTGTTCTAGAGATAGTTCATGTTTTTGGTCAAAAATGGAACAATTCGGAAAAAAAATATAAATTCCCTATTATCAAATGGGTGAATGCTTTATAAACAAGCAGCTTAAATCCGAAATGAATGGACATCTTTATTTAGAAATTATCCCGATCTGCTCTCGAGATATTGAAACATATATTCATCTATATATTTTTTAATGTAGTGCCATATCTTTCGAACAAATTGGATAAATCGAATAAAGTTTGGTGAGCATTTTTCAATCAATGAACATCACTCAGAGACCTATTAATTTTCGGAGGAAAGGAACCAAGTAGAAAGCATTCAAGTTCTGAATATTTATTTTAGAAAATTAACTAAATAATATAAAAACACAAGATGATAATATGCGCCCCACTCAAGATATTTTTTTTTATCTTTTTTTGAAAAATAATTCACATTTAAAAGATACAAACGTATGGTCCGCGTTTTAAAAGTATATATGCATTGTCCGCGTTTTAAAGGTGTATACGCATGGTCCGCGTTTTAACGGTGTATATGCATCGTCCGCGTTTTAACGGTGTATATGCATCGTCCGCGTTTTAAAGGTGTATACGCATAGTCCGCGTTTTAACGGTGTATATGCATTGTCCGCGTTTTAAAAGTGTATACGCATGGCCCACGTTTTAATGGTGTATATGCATCGTTCACGTTTTAAAGGTGTATTCGCATGGTCCGCGTTTTAAAGGTGTATATGCATGGTCCGTGGTTTAAAAGTGTATAAGCAAGTTTAAAGGTGTATATATTAAAGTCAGAACAAAATTTTTGCTCTCAGACTGCTTACATTTAAAATAAAGTACATCCATTTTCCCGATTTTTTGAAGTCTTTTTAAAACTCGCATTAACAGCAACAAATAAACTGTTGAACCATCTCAGGAGAGATGTTTTTCTAACTCACTGAAGGGAAAATGCAGTGTCAAGAGTCTAAGGATTAAAAGAAAATAAAAAAAAAGTATTTGAAATATAAGTTTTAATTTAATTAAAAAAAAATTGCACTTCGCGGTTTGAGTTTATCCGTGTTTTGAATTCCGAACCTGTGCTCCATTTATTACCAGGCAAATGCTTACACAGATACAGAATATACATACAGAGAGAAAGACTGTATTTTACAATTACACACAACTCTTCAAAAACTGAATCACACTGTATTTCTATAAATTCTATGCAAAAATATGCTGTGAAGATGGTTGTATATACTTAATTTCTAAACACTTTTAGCTTCCTGGACGGGAATATTTCTTGACATATGGGAAATAATAAAAGACAGTCTGGCTAGAATCTGTTTCTTATAACATTGGCTCCTAAACCATAAATGGAACCTCAAAAGAAAAAAAAATACATTAGTTTCAGAAGTGCAATATTTTTCTCTTCTAGCGAGTTAGAAATATATTTCCAAATCAAAATTACAACAATTTGCAGAGGGGATTGTGTCTGCTAAAAAAATGTATGCATATCTCTTTGGGGGGGCTCTAGTGGTTCTAGGGGATCCCAAGAAGCTAATACCTCAATTTGATAGTTCTATGAGTTGTCCTCGGTTTCCCTCAAAGACCAACACGGGTGTTTCGCAGATTTAGCTAGAGGGCAGTTAACGCCTTCCCTCTGAAAACCAGTTCCGCATACACACAATATGTTGCAATTCTGATAAACCGCGGACGTGTTTTTTTGCAAGACACACACAGATATTCGCGAGCTATACACAGTTATACACAGACTATATACATATACCACCTAACTGGGGACCTATGCCAAAAGTCAACCAAACTTTTTTCAGAATATTATCTGTCATTAAATAGCACATTTCTGCAAAAATCCAAAGCGAGGACGTCCCCACTTGCCGGTGCGTCCCCACTTGGAAGGTGTGTAAACATATGAATGTCCCCACTTCCCACCATACGCCAACACACACACACACACACACACACACACACATACACACACACAGACATTACTTCAAAAATGTTTGATTCGTGATCAGGGATGCTTGAAACGTGCTCTCCCGTCGAAAACTCGAATTCGAATTTTCGACCCCGTCACAATACTTTCCTTATACATTATGTATATAAGGAAAGTAATAAGATCATATAAATTTCTGCTTCTGCTTTTCAACGGAACTAAATTTATTTAGGTTTTAGATAAATTGGTGTATTGAATGCATAAGATTTTCTGTTGTGTAATATGTATTCAAACAGCATATTTTCATTAATTGTTTCTACAATAATTCGCAAAATGTGCTGTGAAAAATATCTGTGTATAAAATCTTGATTAGCAAATTGAAATAAAAATGAAATAAAAATGTAAAGGTAAAACGTCTAAACTGGGCATCACATGACTTTCTTTGTATAATGCAAATAATTTACTGCTTTTACAGTCAAAAAATAATGTATAAGGTTAACGGTACTGTGTTTTACATTTGTGTTTTACATTGTCAAAGTTTAATTGTACATTTAGCAATTTTCCGGAAGACAAAATGTAAAATTATTTCAAAGTACCCAATTATATTTCATATTTCGCGGAACTCTAAATAAACAATTATCAATACTGATAGCGTCCTCAATAAGCAATTTACACCATATATTAGAATATTTTAATAATTAAATCATCAATTACGGGTCATTTTCATTAATTTAGCTTCATTTTTCCAATTTTGATGATATCTTTATCAATCTGAGGTGAAATATCGCCGAGTTGGCGATACTTTGCAGACATTTTTATCAATTTGGCGACATTTTCGTTAATTTGGCGGTATTAAAAAGTTTCCGAGCGTTATGGACGGAGAAATAGGTTAATCTTATAATAGATAAATGAATATTGGTGTACAAAAAAAAACATTTCCCCAAAGTATAGCAAATGAAACCAGCTAGATCCATGAGATGATATCAAAAAATTTATCGCACAATACCACATGTGAAAAGTGACCATATTCACACAAAAGTTGATATTTTTTTATTTTATGTGATGTTTTGATAAATTTATTTGAAAAATGTGCAATATCTCAACGGTTCATTCTAGTATTCTAAATTTTATGTCAATCGGTGTATAAAGAAAAATTACATGAAAATTATTATTGACAAAACTTGATTAAATGTTTTGATTTCTTGAAGCTTTTTTCAAAATTTTACTCGAAAATTTTGGAGGATTCTGAATATTCGATTGCGATTAAAAACAATAAACTTCCAGTATAAAGAGATTTTAATTCTTGTACCAAATTTCACCAGAATCGCATTATTCATTCGTGCGAAATCGTTTCTACAGTCTCAGTGACAGACACACACACACACAGACACACTCTGTCGTCTTACCCACCAAATAATATGAAATTCGATCCATTGTTTTTGAAGTAAAGTGGATACCTACATTATAGAGACAGACACAGAGACAGACACATAGACACGCACACACAGATAGCCACATAAACACACGCAAACACACACATAGACACACACAGACATCACGATAAAACTAGATTTTTCGAGTTCTAGAGGTTACAAAACGTGTAGATCCGTCGAAAACGCGAGTTGGGATTTTTGGCATTATTCAAATATTTTCCCTATACATTACCATGTATTACAGGGAAATTAAAAAGGATGTCCCGGCTCACGCAGGACCCAGGCCCTCCTAATTGAGTTGTATCCGTCCCACCGTATGAAAGGTCCGAATTGTCCTTTTATATCTACATTTCTTTTAAAAATTTTAATAATATGATCAATACCTATACCTTTCTGCAATGTGTTAGCATAGGCGCCGACTAGGGGGACAGAGGGGCACGAGCCCCTGCAGAGCTTTTGCAGAGGGGACTTTGCCCCTTCTGGGAAATTTCAAGAGTTTTCTCTAACTTCATATTTTACTAAATAATAAAAAATTGAGTTATTTAAACATAAAAATAATTGAAAGGAAATCCTATCAACGTAAATATCACATTTCTCTTCAATTTGTTCACATCGACCTTACCATAGCTCCCTAAACTATCTTGCACACAAACCAAGCTCATCTCTACTCCCAAGAAACATGTTGACGCTAATCACAAAAACACCTGGTTACCAGAACTTTTTCGATTGACCACCTAATTCGAAGGGAAATGGAATATTTACAGCCATGTTATTGGCATTTCCAAAAAATAACTATTTCCCTCCAGTAATAACTATAAATGATTACCACGAAGTAGAGATGACTTATTTGGTCTAACTAAAGAGACTTTATCTGTAATTACTCCTGGATTCTATATAACATTGCTGTCTTTACAGTTGGCATCCATTCCGTTTGAAGCTACAAACCCCGCGGGTAGCTTTATTCCTGGTGAGCACCGCAGGTTTGGCACAGCACCGTAGTCGTAAGGCAAGGGCCAGAGGGAGCTATGCACCCCTCACACACACACACACTAGGTATTCTCAGCCCACCCCTCTGATAAAAATAATATTAAAATTTTAGTTCTGATAAGAAATGTCAACCAACATGTCATCCAAATTTTGCATAAATATATAATTTATGCGATTTTTTTTATAAAATGCTTTGGTTTAAAGATTTTTAATTTAGCTGAATGTGTGGTAATAGTAATGGTCAATTTATTTAAATATTTAATTTAAAAATATTTAAATATAGACAATAGTATTTGGATACTTATGTATTATTACTGGGTTCATTGTTTTAATTTATTGTGTCAAAACCAACTGATTGGTAGTTGATTAATAAAATTGTTACCACGAAATAGAGATGACTTATTTGGTCTAACTAAAGAGACTTCATCTGTAATTACTCCTGGATTCTATGTAACATTGATGTTTTTACAGTTGCCATCCTTTCCGTTTGAAGCTACAAACCTCGCGGGTACACACACACTAGGTATTCTCAGCCCACCCCTCTGATAAAAATAATATTAAAATTTTAGTTGTGATAGGAAATGTCAACCAACATGTCATCCAAATTTTGCATGAATATATTAATCATTAACATCATCGGTTGATATTAATCATTAACATGTATTAACTTTCAGATTTTTGTTGATAAATTAACAGCTTTGCTACTAGTTTATTCTTATAATGAAATCCATTTTAATTATTATATATTATAATATTGATGCATAGTAACTATGTGGATTTTCCTAATCAAATCTTAGCTTAGAAATATAAATAGGCATAAAAAGATTAAAAATATTTATCGCACAATAAATATAACTGCTGACATCTTTCTTTCGATCCAGCCCGTCCGACCTACCCGAAGGTGTAAGATTTCTGTTTAGATCGCCAAAACAATGCCATCTAACTTAGTCTGGAACCCAGTGGGGACTATATCCACAAGGACCGACCCTCCTTTCTTTGCTACCAGCTGCTCGGAAGGACTTTCAAACCCTCAAATTTAACGTGCCCGTACACGGGAACAGTTTAGGCAAAGCAGGAAATCGAACTCGGGTCCTAAGAGAACAATCCCCGTGACTTAACCACTCGGTTATGCCATTCCAAAACTGTTGCTTGTAAGACAATAACTTACAAAACTTCCTTGAGGAAAGCATATGTGTATCAGCTAGCTGACTACAATTGCTTCGATGGCATCATAATCCCCCTTTTTCAGACCAAAATAACAATATGCGCTCTTAACAACCACTACTGCCGTTCGTTGGGCAGTTCGTTCTTGGCGGTTGCTAAGGACGCATACTGTTCTTTTGGCCTGGAGAAGGAGCTTAAAACGACCTCGAACCAATTGTAGTCACCTAACTGACATATGCATGCTTTCTTCAAGGCTGCATTGTAATTTGTATATAACTTTATCGGATTTTGAAAACTCGGCGACTATGTCTGTTAGTACAACATACTGGTTCTTGTAACTTACGCAACGGATTCTGTTTTAAGGTTTCGCTTTGTAAGTATAATTATATTATCACATATTGTGTTGATAGATTTTATAAGGATATGGGTAATATTTAAGATATTTGACCGTTACTGATTTTAAAACTAAATGTGTATAACACGGACGGCAATGAACAAGCTGAACTTATTGTATAATGTTACATGAGTAAAGATTATTTCTTATGAATTTTTGTTTCATTTTTCTGTAGATTTTCGACTTTTATTTTGACACTATTATTGGGACTTGATTTACTGTGCTCTAACTACCGTTTTGTTTTTATATAAGCATCTTACATAATAAAAGAAGTTTTCTGTCTGTTCATCTGTGTATATCGTCTGTAGCTGAAAATCGAAGTGTCGAATAGCGTCGATATTTTCTTGGAAAGTGCTTTACGTACGTAAAGGATGCAATTCGGCGAGATTTTATTCAAACTTGAAATATTATGAAATTTAAAACCAAAATTTATAGCCGCAAATTCGTCAAAATTTCGTCTTCAAAACTATTTCTATTCAGGGCAGACGATGAGAGATAAAATGACGCAGGTGGTCAAACATTGCTATTTTATTGACAACTTTTCTAAAGTCATGAATTTTAAAGATAAATGTTCATCGTTTGGAATATACATTCCTGTCCGAATGTAAAGCAACATATGGAAAAATTTGCATATTCGGCGAAAAAAGAAGCGTGTAGCCATAAAATGCGCATATGCTTTTGGTGTGGTGCCTGAGTGAGATATCTGCAGAGGACATACCTAAGCTACTCTCCTGCCACAAAGGACCAACCAATGTTCACGGGAAAAGAAAAAACTCCCCATATCTGTTAATGAAAATAAAAACACCGGTGTCATGTTGAAATTTACTTCAGTTGAAGACACTATAAGCTGCTCAACGGATACTTGACAAATACCCAAAGTAAGTGGCTTTTTATATGTCAATAATATTATTTTAAAATGCTAGAAAATTAAAGTGACATGGATTATTAAGGAAGTACTACCGACCAGTATGCATTTCATTGTTTTTATGCAATGGCATGCCGCATAATTTTGAGAAGCAATGTGGGGTAAGAGAGTTTAAATCCGATTGTGTCGGCACCCCTAATAGGAATTTTCTCTTTTTTCTTTATTCTGGAAGTTGCATCGAATGAGACAAAAATGGAGATTCTGACTCGAGTGGAAGTGGTCAATCGCTAGTTTTTAGTGTCCTCAAGATTTCAATTTTTACCTAAATTTCTTCTCAGTCAATTTTCAACACCATTCGGTGTACATCGTAGACAAGAACTACACAAAAGCCGCTACTGTATGTTTAAGTTTTGATATAAGAGAACGTTCTGTCATAAGTTTCTATATCCTTGTGAGTTGCGAAATTTTTCGATATCATGTATTTGGATAACTGTAATATATATTAATAATGTGTTACACTTCCATGAAATTTCTACAGACATCAAAAGTTAATTTGTTTATTTAGATTATGTAATTCATTGCATTAAAATCATAGACACGTTTACATTAATCGTAACATTACTGTCCTTCAGGGAGAAGGGAAATTAACGTCTGTATACTGAAATTTCTAAAATATCCCAATAGCTTGTATGAACAATTGAGAACATAGCCATATTGCAAATTACACTTTTCGTATGAGCTATTTTATATGTTTTTAATTCATTCAGTGGTTATGGTTATCTAGCAGTTGAAAACAATCACTCTGGTTATTTACTGTTGTGATATTTTTATACTCTGATAATGATATACATTTAATCTCTTTTAGCTACATTATAATTTTTTGTTAGCAATCTTGGAAAAGTTCACGTGAAAATGCAACAAATATGTGCATTTTTATAATGTTACTTATAAAATGATACAAATACACAGGGAAACATGGAGCGATGGATGTCACAGTCAAACTGTATTCGCGAAATGGCCCTCAAGCCTCTTGGTCCCCAATGGAATGTTTATGTTTTCTCACTATCAGGGGAATTAGTCACAATTATAAGATAGACTTTCAATTTTAATCCATATAATCTATTTTTCCTATATCCATTTCACACGGCTTTAAATAAATTTTATTATATTTCTCAAATCCCACGTAATTATGAGATTATAATAATCATTTAACATTAAATTGAAATATATTATATTCGTGAATCAACCATTATTGGAAATTATCAAGCATTTTAAAGCAATTTGCAGCTTAGAGGAATTTTGCACTTGGCATTCAGCATACATTCTGTTTTAAAAACACGTTTTCGACCATGTTCGCATTGTGCTTCTATAGATTACTCAAATTATTAATTCAAGAAATTTTTACTTTTGATTTTCGTAGTTTCTGATTCAAAAGAAATAATAATTTATTTTAATATTAAGATTTAAAGAATAAAGAGTTACTTAAAAAAAATATATATATAAGACATTATATCACTAAACATTGCTGTAAACTTAAAAGAGATATTAAAATTTTTAGGAAATGTATTATACAATGAAAGAAACAAGTATTTCTCAATTCTGTCTGCCATTTAGGCCTTTTCCAGTGAGAGTTAATGCTTATCTGAAAAGTAAATTTTATGTTACACAAAAGGAGGCCCTCCAACTACAGCGAATAATTTTACTCACTTACTACCCAATCATGTTTGTTAACTAAAGCTTAATTGGATAGTACATTATGAAACTTCACTAGCTTCTTTATTAATTTTAAATATGTATCTAATTTTGCAGTCAGAACTGTTTGTAAAAGATGCAACAACAAGGCAACAAGATTGCAACAACAAGGGAATATTCATTTAATATATTCTACACTTTTTAGGCATATGAAATATTTTTCATATTCAGCAACTTTCTAAGTTCTAATTTTTCTTTATCTCAATTCAGGTATTTAAAGGCTTTACAATGTTTGATTTGTTGCTGTCCATCGCTAGAATAGAAGTTTCTATTCAGAACACTAGATCTTCGACACTGATCATTACCAGCAAGAAGAAACAGAAGAAGCCAATGGAAACCAAGGCACTGGAGTATTTCATCCGCCGGTATATGAAAGCGAAAAGCATACTATACATCAAGAAGGGTTCTGATGCACCATTGACTGTAATGGTGAAGTACGCTAATGCTACCCATGGCTTCCTTGCTATGGCCGCTTTATATAAAACGTATTTGGGTCACATGGGTTGTTTCTCCGCGAAACTGAAAGTTACTGGCAAGAATAAAATAATAATACCTCAAATTGAGAGTCATGTTCGTGATTTTGTGAAATTATAAACTTTTAAGTAACTTGATGGAACTGTACTCTTTTACAGAATAAAACAAGCATGTTGTGTAAATAAACGACCAACATATGTAATACTGTGAGAAATATTCGCTTTTTTTAATAATATAATCTGACAAGCTGTTTCACATATTTGTGCTCTTTTACATACGAAATTAAGAATGAATTGTAAATTGTTGACTGATTGTAAATATCATATGTAAATTCCTCACCGATTTCATATTCTTACAAATCTATTATTTTATTAAAATAAATATATATATTTTAGATATTAGTCTCTGGTTCTTTGAAGTGCGAAAAAAACACGTCGTTCCTTGCTGCGATATGTTGTTTTAGATGAATGTATTAGAATTTCCGATCAATGATGTATATTTTTTTCATTACATTAATTTTTTTTATAAAGCATAACATATTCTTCACATTTCTTTAGATTTTGACTTCAAATTTAAAAGTATTTCACAATGAATAGATGAGGGCCAACGGCCGTACCGTGCTGAAAACACCGGTTCTCGTTAGATCACCGAAGTCAAGCAGCATCGGGCGCGGTTAGTACTTGGTGGGTGACCACCTCGGAACACCGCGTGCTGTTGGCCATCTCGGGTGCGGTATCCCCGTGGTTTGCGCGCTAGATTTGCACGCTACCACAAATGCCGCCGTGTTCATGCGGAGTACGATCACGTTAAACATGTGGGTCCGTAAGTCCTTCCGAGAGGTTGGTGGTAGGGGAAGGAGGGTACGGTCCCTGTGGATGCCTCCTCCACTGGGTTCCGGTCTAAATTGGGTGGCACTTCCCGGCAGTCCATACAGTTACCTTACACCTTTCTGGTAGGTCGGACGGTCTGGGTCTCAACAACAACAACAATGAATAGATGAATGTTCAATTATATTCGTAATTTAGTATTCATAATTATATCGTAATTTAGTTTGGTAACATTTAAAACATTCGCCAAATTGGCGGCATTCCACAAAACTTCGTCGCCCAAATCTCGCCAAGCGTTATTGACGAAAAAATAAGGTATGTTTATAGCAGAAAAGTGACTATTGGCGTCCAAATATAAAATTATCACCCAAAATATCTTTTCTCCTGAATGGAACGAGCTAGATCCACGAGAATGATGTCACCAAATGTATCGCATGATATTGCGTACGAAAAGTGAACATATTTCACAATAGTTCATACTTTTTTTATTTTATGTGATATTCTAATAAATTTATATAAAAAATAAGCAATATCTCTTCGGTTCATGCTAGAGTTCTAAACTTTATGTCAATCGTTTTCTAATAAAAAATTAGATAAGAAATGACTATTTGTGTAACTTTAACAAAAGTTTTGATTTTTTGACAATTTTTTCAAAATTTCACTCGTAAATTTAGGACAGTTCGGAATATCCGATTGCATTTAAAAACAATGGGCTTCCAGTATTCAGGGACTGTAATTCATGTACCAAATTTCATTCGAGTCTCTCCATTTGTTTGTGAAATATCGTCTCCACGTAAGTACACACACACACACACACACACACAGGTGGACCTCGTTTACAAGACCTGTAAACGAGGACTCCTATCAAACCAAGAACCCTATTAAAGAATATATTTTTGGTGAAAACGTTAATGATTTCCCAGTTAAAATACAGTATACTTTTCATTTCTACTTCGTAATTAAAAAAAAATTAATTATTTCAACGCATGTTTTTTTTCAACTAAAATGGGGACCTGATGTGACACTTCTAATATATACACACCGTAAATTGCGGACACGTTTTACACCCCGCAAATCGCGGACCCGCGTCACACACCGTAAATTGCGGACCCGTGTCACACACCGTAAATTGCGGACCCGTGTCACACACCGTAAATTGCGGACCCGCGTCACACTCCGTAAATCGCGGACCCGTGTCACACACCGTAAATAGCGGATCTGTTGCACACACAGTAAATCGCGGACAAGTTTCATGCATCTACAAACAGGGGACCTGTCTCATAGATACATCCAGAGACGTATATACAAAAACAGATTTTTGCGTCAAACCTCCGGCTTAGTTTGATTTCTGTTCACCATGGATCCGAAGCATCACTAGGCCTTTTTCGGGAGGGCACAAGCCCCTCCCATCTAATGTGTGTGAGGAAGCGTCCCCCCCTCCCCCCACAAAAAAATCAAAATAGTATAAATATATTTTTCTTTACTATTTCGAATAATATTTATATTTCCGCATTTAAAGTTTGAAATTTTCAACATATTACCCACTCAATTTTCTGCAGTGAAATTTCACTAGTTCTAAATATTAGTCATTTGAGACCGGATATCTTATTAAGCTTAAGAAATGTGTAAAACGGTAGTCAACAACCATCTGACACTTATCCAGTCTCGGTCTGAACCATTGACATTATAGGAGCCTGATGGATTTTTTCCAGGAGGAGGCAAAAGATGCATTGCACGCACGCACATATATGCATAAAATATACAATGAAATCTGTAAAATCCATAGGACAGGAGGCGGCAAATGCCTGTCTCCGGCCCCCCAATCTTCAGCGCCGAAGATTAACAAGTGTCATAGTCTACAAGGGGTAATTAGGTATCGTCGGAAACGATAGGCTTTTCATTTAAGAAGCTTTTAAACATTCTGAAAATTTGAAATTGCTTTTTATGAAACGAAAATT
The DNA here is from genome assembly GCA_951213105.1 of Amaurobius ferox. Taxonomy (NCBI): domain Eukaryota; kingdom Metazoa; phylum Arthropoda; class Arachnida; order Araneae; family Amaurobiidae; genus Amaurobius; species Amaurobius ferox. The sequence continues at coordinate 79,233,785 of OX578154.1, read as the reverse complement.
AAAAACCACTTTTTCTCATTTTTGTCCTCCTGTAAACCAATTGTTATTTTATAAAATAAATTATCCTAAATTGACAAAATTGTATAACTGTTTATGAGCATTGATAGAGAAAGGTTTTATTGTTTTATTCTGAAATTAATATTAAACATATATTTTCCTAAATTTTCGAGCATGATGAATATTAGACTCACAAATAAATTAAAATTGCATTGATATATTATTAAATATTATCTGAAAACCTCATTTTGCAATGGTCACTCAGTTCAAAATCAAAGTTATCACTTATCTTTTAGTATGATTTTACAGGTTTCAAATATATTTAACAAGTTGTATTGTTTATATTCATATTTCTTATGCATGTACCTTTTGAAAATAAAACTGCTTTCCCCTTTTCGGGTAAAACTTTAATAGGATTTTTTATTTAACTAACATGATAGTATTAATAAAGATAATACATTTACATTTTATTGCAACAGGACAGGTACATACTTTGCTGTATAACTATTTATATACTTATAATTTTTTGTAGGGATTTAAAAAGATTCAAATACTTAAGAAAAGCAAAAATAATTGAAAATTTTCAAGCATATCATGAATTAAAAATCCACGATCAAAAAATGGCATAAAAGAGGATTTTTAAATAAAAATTTCATAAATACTGATTTAAAATAATAAATTTCCGCATGTTAATATGGAAAATTATTAAGGCATAGCTGTTATTTATGTTTATACAAGCAAACACGGGCACCGGCGTGGGAGAGCCATGCCGTCTCTCCTTCAGTTTTCGATTTTCTATATAATAAATATTTTAAAGATTTTCAACATTTTTTTAACTTTGAGAGAGTTATATTTGCTGATACGGTTCCAAACTGTCATATGAAATAGACATGCAATTGAAAATGAAACTGCACTTCCCCAAAAATTTCACAACATTTATTAGAAGAAAAAACAATAAATGCGGACGATCCGCATTAAAGCGACCCCCCTCCCCCTCAAAGCGCCAACGTACTTGGTGAAAGACTCCATATCCAGAAGCGTATCTGAGAGAATTGAGAGTTAAATCTAAAATAAGTATTTATTGAATGCGAAATGGGGTAAGAGGGTGGGAGGAAGGCGCTTTTCGCTCTCTTAAGATATGGAAATTCATAATTGGTCTATACAAATTTAAATAATTTCGTTAGAATTGTTATGCTGAACATACGTTACACAGTCAAACCTCAATATAAGGTATAAGGTCACCCATACGTATTTGAAAAAACTGACCCTATAAGCGTGGTGATCTTATATGTGGATATGGAACATTTCAGCCTGAAGCGATGGCAATTTAACTGCATTCTGATCAGTAGTGTAAACATGAAATAAAAATAAAATTGCATTTCATTTTAATTTAATTCATTTTATTTATAAACCCAGAACTATGATAAATACTACAAAAACAGTTTTGATAAGAAAACCAAAAACTCGCACCCATTGAAGCTCCCCCTCTCCCCCCCCCCCTTCCCAGAAGAAGATATGTAAGTCTCTATTGCCTATTTCTAGATAGGGAATCCCTGGAAGAGTAGCAGTAATTGACAGCTTTAGCGACAGTTTCACTTTGACCATTGTTACGAGAATGTCAAACTCTAAAACTCCTTATTTGTCGAGTTGAAAAAATCGTCTTTTTGCGTAGACACCAAAGCAGGACGATAAAAGGAACAATTTGGCGGCAGGTACTAGGTAGAAAGGGGTGGAAGTCCTGAATTCCCTTGGGTAATTTGCTGCTGATGAGAGTCGAACCCTTTACATTTTCCCCCGTTGTAGAGTAAAAGGTTGGGTGTGATATAAACAAAATCCTTGTCACTTTTGAATAACGCCCAGTTGCCGATCGAAACAGACTGCTTTTACTGCAGACACTACTTCATTGTATTATGTAAAGGTTTACAGTGTATAGCCCCTGAATAAGCGCTTAAATTCTACAAAAATCTGCCATCTGTCCCAAATGAACTATTATTTAATCTGCATGACTATGATCATCGCAAGGCTAAATCTCGTAAGAGACCCCGCTCGGTACTTAACTTTGATATTCGGTACTAGGAACGTCCCACCTTAATCAGTTGATATTAACGAAAACTCGCGATCTTTGGTTTTCTACAAAATGTTTAAAATCCTAAACTGCTAAAATGCTAGGTTACCCTCAGATCTGCATCAACCCCCCAAACTGCTTAAACTCTTAATGTGCAACAAACTGCCACACTAGGAGCTAGGACAAATAATAAAAACAGTAAATAAAAAACCTCGAACCTCCAACTATGGACCAATGAAATAATGTCACAGTATGAAGATAAGAACCACACCTAGAGATTGGAGATTAAAGGCGCTTCGCGCCTGGTGCTCTGTTCTGGACGAAACTCTATTGTATTGTAACTTAGAGCTTTATAGGTATGTACATGTGTTACAACCATGGGCAGATACAGACTTTGCAAAAGGTGGGGGAGCCATTCAAAAGGAGGGCCCGACATGCAATTTCAAATTTGTTCCCATAGTCATAGAACTAATGTTAATTTTCATCTTAAAGGGGGGGGGGGCACTAGGTCTCCCGGTTTCTCTCTAAATCCCCGCCTGGTTCCACCAGTGGCGTAACTATAATCTTAGGGGCCCTTAGCACAGTTTCAAAGAAATCTAAGATAAAATGGCCGAGGGAAAAATAGCCGTGGAAAAAATGGCCGCTGGAAAATTTAATTGTAAATGAGTGGACCTTTATTTTTAGCTTTGTCCCAAATAGAGGTAATGCCATTTTTGTAAACTTGTTTACACCATGGATCAAAACCGGTTCTCGTTAGATCACCGAAGTCAGGCAGCATCGGGCGCGGTTAGTACTTGGTGGGTGACCACCTCGGAACACCGCGTGCTGTTGGCCATCTCGGGTGCGGTATCCCCGTGGTTTGCGCGCTAGATTTGCACGCTACCACAAATGCCGTCGTGTTCATGCGGAGTACGATCACGTTAAACATGTGGGTCCGTAAGTCCTTCCGAGAGGTTGGTGGTAGGGGAAGGAGGGTACGGTCCCTGTGGATGCCTCCCCCACTGGGTTCCGGTCTAAATTGGGTGGCACTTCCCGGCCGTCCATACAGTTACCTTACACCTTTCTGGTAGGTCGGACGGTCTGGGTCTCAACAACAACAACACCATGGATCAGGATATTTTATTCTTCCGATCCCCCTCTACAGATCATTTTATATAGCAGAAACAGAGATTCTGATACTTAATTTAGGAGAATTCAATGGTTTAATAGAATGCTTTGAATAACAGTATCATTTAGAATACAAGGAATTTGCAAATAGTTGTGAATTTAAAGTTTTTATATTATATATTCCGTACGAATAACAGATATACCTGCTAGTAATTCCATATATTTAATCAATGATTGAATCCATTGTTAATATTTTAGCGTATTCCGATTTATAATGAAATATTAGTTTTACAAAATTTATATTCACCACTTCTATTGTATGAGATGAAAATGTCAGTTACAATTTTATTGCATAAATAAAGGTCCAGATCTTATAAAAACTAAAATAAAGGTATTGATCCTATAAAATTTGTTTTTCGATTGTTTGTTTTCAATTTCTTTAGACCCATTAGGTTCGAAATCCAAGGAATAAAAATAAGACATAAAAGGCAAATATATGACAAATATGATATTTCTAACTTCTCCGATATTCAAGTTATTATTCTAAAAATATCCGTGTACATTCCTATTGCGCGGCCCGAGGATGGACTGGGCTGGTAATATTCAAAATTCAATAATACTGAATCCGTATCACTCATTATCTAAGCTATTTAAATCTACAACAGTTTCCGATAAATAAATGTTTTATGTAAAATTTTTGAAACGAAATTAGAAAAGATACCGTAAGTGAAAATCTTTGAACTACTACCCTATACCTCTTTTTAAATTGGATGCTGAATCCCTATCATTTATCATCTAAGCTATCATTTGTTATCAAAGATTTTAAAAGAGATCGAACCTTTTACAAAAGATCGGATTTTTTAAATAAAAAATATTTAAAATTTAATTGTGATGGAATTGATACAAAAATAACCGTATTATATGAAGAACGTGGATAATTGCACATGCTATCGTTCCAAAAATTATGTCATTAGTTTTTAAATAATAAATTACATATAAAAACTATTTAGGCAATACATTTTAAAGCATATTTTTATAATGATATTTTGATTTAAAAAATGCTAACATTTTATTAACGTCCGTACGTAATTTATCGTACTATATTTCATTCGATTTATTTAATATATTCAGGTATATCATGCTCCATAGCAAAAAGTAAAATTCCCAATATCTCGAAAACCTCTCTTAATAACAGGGTCTACCAATATTTTGTTAAAGTAACTTGCAAAGTCTTCACCACATTTGTTAATAATGAATGTATTTCAAATTTCTTACTGTTTACTTTAAATAAAACATATTGAGAATAGCGCATTTTGCAAATCGCATTTAATTCACTTATAAATAGAAAAAAATATATATTAAAGATAATCTGACGTGGGCAGCACATGACTTTTCCTACAGACTCAAATATATTTTCTTATTTTGTATTTCATGCTGCGTTAAATTGAGTTTAATTGCAGAAAACAACATGGATACTTTTCTGATATTATATCGAATTTGCATTTTTAATGTACCTTACTTTCATTCAGCAACTGCACTTTAAAGTCTACCTCAGCTCCTCGATATTCTTTATTCGAATCGCAGTAATATCTAATCAGTACGAGGGTAACCCACAAGTGATATATTTACCGAATTTTGTGAAATTTGATCAATTAGTTTTTTATCTATAGTGAATACATGGGTATTTTGAGGGTCATTTTACAAATAAAGGCGATTTCGTTTATTCCGAATCATACCAAAAACTAATTAGAACCAGGGTCACGCACAAGTGACTTACCAACCAAATTTTATGAAATTTCATCCATTAGTTTTTGAGCTTCAGTGGATACATGCATTGCACAGACAGACCACACACACAGACGTCACGCTAAAAATAGTTCATTCGTGTTCTACAGGTCCCGAAGCGTATAGATCCGTAGAAAACTCCAGACGTGATTCTCGGCATGATTCCAATATTTTATCTATACATTACCATGTATTGCAGCGAAAGTAAAAATATATCACAAGAAGAAAAATCAGTCATATATAAAACATTGGTTATGAAACACTTTCCAACTGCAATGTAATTTTATTTAAACATCTCTAAAATGTGATACATTCAGAAGTGATATTTTTAAAATTATCACAATTCTACAATAATTTATTATATGTAAAAACTTCATCGAAAACAAGTTAACTGTATTCAAATAACGTCATCGAAATATGAATCGCCTGGCTCTCTATATAAAAGCAGTGGATATTTCATTCATAAACTTTTTTCAATTTCTTTTCTTCGGAGGCGATATTTCTAAAATTATTAAAATACTACAATAATTTATTTTAGTAAAAAACCTAAAACCATGGAGGTAAAAGTACTTTATAATTCCGTGCTTGAAACTTCATCGATAAATCTATACTATAGAATCGTCTGCTTTTCTATGTGACATTAGGGAATGTTTCATTCCTATCAACTATACTGCAGACTTCAAAGTTAAATAATTTTGCGTTAAAGAAATTCAGCAATTTCTATACAACTTCTCTTACAGCTTTATTTGTTTACATTCTCTATGCGTGACAATTAGGTTTCATTGTAGAAATAATCAAAGTTTGATGATCATTTAAACTCAAAAATATTGAGTTGGCGCAGTATATAGATGCACAGAAAATATAAAATATAAAACTCTTTTAAAACGGATACAACACTAAATATAAATTAAAAAGAACTTTAAAAATCACGATTACACTGGGAAAAAAGGCGGATGGCATATTTCATTTTGAAGTGTGTCACCTAATCCCTACATATAATATGGATGCAATTATTATTTTAATTTTTATTTCAAAATATTCCGAACATATTTTGCTAATTTTTTTTATATACTTTATGGTTAATTTGACTATTTTCTAAAATTTTCGAAGCAATTTCTGAATTTTAATTTCGCTTAAATAATGTTTGAATAATTAGGACCCTTAGAGTTCAATGTATTTAATTATTTCAATCCGGGTTCAATCCAAAACTAATTAGGTGATATTATTTGTTTGCATTCCCGTATGTCCCACAGCCCGTCTCAACAACATAGTAAAATTTCCTTTTGATTAAGTCATTTTTACGGCAGTTATAGTGCGAACGGACACACAGACAGACACAATGAGCAAAGTCATAAACACTTTTCAACAATGCTGTAAAGTGTTAAAAAGCAACGATATGCTAAATTTGAACTAAATTTGAACGTTTAGGGTTCTCGAGATATAACGTGTACTTTCATATTGTTAGTATAAAAAATATAATACGAATTTAAAATTTGTGCTTTTTAACACGTTCCAACTTTGGTGTAAAGTGTTTATGACTCGTCTTGTTGCGTTTTGAAAGATAATATTATTGTAATGAATTTCTGTAGCACTTGTCTCTTAGTCTAACTATCCCACATTCCGACAAATTTGACTACTTTTTAACATGCTGTCAAATTACTGAAAATGCTGCCAAATTGATAACATGATACTAAATTAATGACAATTATACACCTAATTAATGAAAATTCCATCTTTTGAAAAATTAAGTTCAATTTCCTTGAAAATCCCTGTTGCTCTGTGGCAATTAAATAATAGATTTTGTAAATTTGTTTACAAACGAGACCAGGATGTGAAGATAATTTTGTATAGCGAGAATAAATATTCTTATACATCCATTAAGGATAATTACATTAAATATAAGCCGAATACCCGTTGAAAATATACCGTGTCGCAATAAGCAACTCCCGAATAATGTAAATGTTTGATTAATTCGAGTTTCATATTTATTCGGCAAATCGAATATTTTGGTGTGTAACCCCTCCCCCCCCCCCCCCCCAAAGAAGAAACTATTGGAAAACTTAAATTGCACAATTCTTCCTTTTAAACAATCTACCCGTATACCAAATTAAAGTCTCAATGTCTTCCCGGAGCATGCTATTTTATTATTTCGCATTTCAAACGTTTTTTTCTGTAGAGCACACCCATAAATGAACATTTTTGAAAAAATTCGTCTTTTATCAGATGATTGGTTCATATACCAAATATCCAGCCTCAATCACATTTAAATGGAAGTGTGTCTCATTTATTCGGAAAATCGAACGTTTTGGTGTGCGGCAATACCTTAAGTAACAAATTTTGGAAATCTGAAATTGCACACTTCCTTTTCTTGAAACTATCTACCCATATACCAAATTTGAACTATTCTATCATTTTTCTTTCATTTCACCTTTCAAAATTTCCCTGTGTTGCATCCCCTATGAACATTGTTGAAAAATTGTATTCATTTTGTGTTTTTTTATCAAATGATTTGTCCATATACTAAATTTCAAGCCTCTATTACGTCGAAAAGGAGGCGATTTTCATTTGTTTGTCAAATCGAATATTTTAGTGTGCGGCACCCCCCTGCTTTAGCAAATGTTGGAAAACTGAAAGTGCACACTTTCATCCTTTCCAACTATCTACCTGTACACTAAATTTGAAGTATCTATGTCATCACAAAGCATGCTTTTTCTATAATTTCACCTTTCGAATGTTTCTGTGTAGAGTAATCAATCCCTTATATAAACATTTTTTAAAAATTCCGTTTTACTTGGGCATTCTATCAGATTATCGTCCGATGTACCAAATATCAAGCATCTATCACATTTCAAAATTGACGTTTCTCATTTATTACGAAAATCGAACATTTTGATGTACGGCATCCCTACAGTAGAAAATATTGGAAAATTGAAACTGTACACTCTCTTCCTTCCAAACTATTTTTCCGCACAGCACATTTGACATCTCTATCTCATCCCGAAGCATGTTTTTTTTTTATATAAATTCATTTTTTTTATATAAATTTTTATATAAATTCATTTTTTTTATATAAATTCATCTTTCGAATTCATTTTTATTGTAGTTTTGTGATAATTATAAAAAAATTACCGCTGAATGTATCGCATTTTAGAGATGTTTAAATAAATTTGCATTGCAGTTGGAAAGCGTTTCATAATAAATGCTTTATGCATGATTTCTCTTTCTTGTTTATAATATTTTGTATTCATATGGTTTATATCACATAGATAATCGTGTAGTAGTATTACATAAATAATCTCTTTCTCAAATTCGATATTTTGATGCCAATATGTTTTAAGACCTCCTGAACACATTTTGCCTATTTTTCGAATGATGTCCCTCCGTCTGTCTGTGGTCGATTTCTTGTATTCCCGATAGCGGCCACGAATATTAATGGATTTACATGAAACCTTATATCCAGGTTCGTTATAAATAATCTAGAACTAGATATAATAATTTTTTAATTCGAGTTCGAAATTTATTCTAAATTTCATATTTTTTAACATAAGAGCATAGAACAAAATTTGAGATAATCTTACATAAGTGTTTATTTATGGCTCAATAATCACGTGACTTTATAGTTACAATCACTGAAAGATAACCGCAATATAATTTTATTGTTCGTGATGTCATTAGTCCCACCGGGAGGCAAGTTACCCCCTCCCCCCACTGTTAGGTATACTGCTAGGAAGTGCGGTTTAATCGATTTTTTATGCTCTTTAAAGTGAAGGGTAATACACTATAATTGTGATCATTTAGATTCTTTATACCGATTTTTCAAAAAGAATTTGTAAAATAAAACAAAATAAAATAAAAAATAAAGAAACCATTAAAAATAAATTATGCCATAAGAAAGTCGAATTGAGCCACACTACAGTTAATTCCTCCGAATATCGGAACTATATTTAAACGTAATTCTATTTTAAAATTTCCTGCGAAAATTGCAATTAACATGTAAAGTTATGTTCAAAAGCAAATGACATAACTTTTAGAACGATAATCTACACCGTTCTTGCGATATAGTGGTTGTTGATCCAAAATGGGGAAAATCCTAAAACATTAAATATTTTCACTATTATTATATAACAAAATAACTTAAGTACATTTTACCAATAATTAATGGACACTATTGTTTAATAGTTAGTTTAATAGTATGTTTAATAGTTACTCACTAGATATTAGATATTTTAATTTTCTCCAGAAACAAGATATCTCGAGAAATAATGAACGAATTTACTTTTTGTGCATATTTTAATTGGTAACTTCAATAAGCCTATTCATTTTAGTGAGATCTAGTTGAAGAAAGCTCTAAACAATCTGTTAATCTGTAGTGGAAGTCATGAGTTGGATACGTTACTTATATATATTTCATTTTATTTTTGAAAGAAACTACGCTGATTTGGAAAAACAATGTTTCTCTATTGTACTCCATTGCAAGTATAATGATAAATTTTGTAAATCAAATGTTATATACTTAATCAACTCAGTCGTATTTAGTGAGATCTAATAAGGATGAACAATAGAAGCACAGTAAAAAATTAACAAAGTTCCCAGATTGTATTCACGGACTTATTTTGCGGCTCAAGGTTTTGAGGGCTTGAAAACTGTAAAGAAATTGAAAATGAATATATATAAATAATATAGAGTATTTATGTTAATAATGTATAAACTATGGAAGTATATTGGATAAATAAGGAACTCCAAACAAATTCTTTTCTGGAGGTCACCTCGCTTCTCACCTGTTTGAAGGACTAAAATACCTCGCTCTCAAATTCTTGCATCTTCTTCCTGTGGGTCAGGAGAGTCGCAGCCTCTGATCTATTGTACGTTATCTCTGATGGGCGTACGTCAACTGCCTGCAAATGGAGGGAAACTGCTTGGGATAGGGTTTGTCCCATAGCCGTATTTTTGAGAGATTCTTCGTTTGGGATTCACGCTGTCCCACCCGTAAGGAAAAGGTTAAATTCGGTCTATGATCAATCTGACAACGAACTCCTTAGTCAAAGCATAATGCACCCATATTATCATATTACAATATATAATGTTACCATGTCCAAATTTAATTCAATATAATTGAAGCGCGCACAGTGTTAGTCGGAACGTCTGTAACTTGGAAAACGTCGAAGTTTGAATTCCATCCCGAACAAATATCCAAATGAAGCTTGCGAAAACCAAATGTCGCCACTTGCTTTGAAAATTCGGTAGCAGACAATTGAGTTTGGATAGCGAGTCTTGTTTTATCCGCTGTCATTTGACCATCCATGGAAACATGAGTTTTACACCAAAGACGAGACTGCTACTCCATCTTATATTAAATATTGGAAAAAAGCTAAATTTGAACAAAAAGCTTTGGTCTACATATCGATTGTGCCAAAGGGCATCAGCCAATCATTTATCTACAAATCTGGATTACCAAAAAGAATGTATTACGCGTAGGCTCATTCCTCATATACGTGTTAATTATAGAAAAGGTGAATACGTCTTTTGGACTGATCGAGCCAGCTCTCATTACGAAAAAATCATATAGGAACATTTGAGGTCAGAAAATGTCGAATATGATTTAACCATTAAGGGGACACAATATATAAATGAATATTGGTGTCCAAATAAGAAACATTTACCCAAGTATCGTAAATGAAACCAGCTAGATCCACGAGAATGACATCAAAAAATTTATCACACAACACTACATGTGAAAAGTTAACATATTCACACAAAAGTTGATATTTTTCTTATTTAGGTGATGTTTTGATAAATTTATTTGAAAAATGTGCAATATCTCAACGGTTCATGCTAGCATTCTAAAGTTTATGTCAATCGGTGTCTAAAGAAAAATTACATAAAAATTATTATTTACAAAACTTTATTAAATGTTTTGATTTCATCATGAATTTTTCAAAATTTTACTCAAAATTTTGGAGGGTTCTGAATATTCGATTGCGTTTAAAAACAACAGACTTCCATTATTCAGAAATTGTAATTCTTGTACCGAATTTCATTAGAATCGCTTTATTCATTCGCTCGAAATCGTTTCTACAGTCTCAGTGACTGACACACATACACACACTGTCGTCTTACCCACCAAATAATATGAAATTTGATCCATTGTTTTTGAAGTAAAATGGATACATACATTATAGAGACAGACACAGAGACAAACACATAGACACACACACACAGATAGACACATAAACACACAAGCACACACATAGACACACACAGACATCACGCTATATCTAGATTTTTCGAGTTCCAGAAGTTGCAAAACGTGTATATCCGTCGAAAACGCGAAATGCGATTTTTGGCATTATTCCAATACTTTCCCTACACATTACCATGTATTGCAGGGAAATTAAAAAGGATGTCCCGGCACACGTAGGACCCAGGCCCTCCAAATTGAGTTGTATCCGTCCCACCGTATGAAAGGTCCGAATTGTGCTTTTATATCTACTTTTCCTTTAAAAATTTTAATAATATGATCAATACCTATATCCTTCTGCAATCTGTTAGCATAGGCGCCGACTACGAGGGGGCAGAGTTGCACGAGCCCCCGCTGAGCTCTTCCAGAGGAGATTTCGCCCTCTCTGGGAAATTTCAAGAGTTTTCTCTAAATTCATATTTTACTAAATAATAAAAAATTAAATTTTTTAAACATAAAAATAATTGAAAGGAAATCCTATCAACGTAAATGTCACATTTCACTTCAGTTTTTTCACATCGTCCTTATCATAGCTCCCTAAACTATCTCGCACACAAACCAAGCTCATCTTTACTGCCAGGAGACATGTTGACGCTAATGACAAAAACACCTGGTTACCAGAACTTTTTCGACTGACCACCTAATTCAAAGAGAAATGGAATATTTACAGCCACGTTATTGGCATTTCCAAAAAATAACTATTTCCCTCCAGTAATAACTATAAATGATTACCACGAAGTAGAGATGATTATTTGGTCTACCTTAAGAGACTTTATCTGTAATTACTCCTGGATTCTATACAACATTGCTGTCTTTACAGTTGGCATCCATTCCGTTTGAAGCTACAAACCCCGCGGGTAGCTTCATTTCTGTTTGTCCCCTTCATTCCGGTGTAAGATATCTGTTTAGACCGCCAAGACAATGCCATCTAACTTAGAGTGGAACCCAGTGGAGGTGATATCCACAAGGGCCGACCCTCCTTTCTTTGCTACCAACCGCTCGGAAGGACTTTCAAACCCTCAAATTTAACGTGCCCGCACACAGGAACAGTTTAGGCAAAGCAGGAATTCGACCTCGGGTCCTCCGGGTACAATCCCCGTGACTTAACCACTCGGTTATGTCATTCCAAAACTGTTGCTTTTAAGACAATAACTTACAAAACATCCTTGAAGAAAGCACATATATGTCAGCTAGGTGACTGCAGTTGCTTCGATGGCATTATAATCCTCTTTTTCAGGCCAATATAATAATATGCGCTCTTAAGATTTACTAATGCCGTTCGTTGGGCAGTTCGTTCTTGGGGGTTGTAAAGGGCGCATACTGTTCTTTTGGACTGGAGAAGGGGCTTACTATGAGATCGAACCAATTGTAGTCACCTAACTGGCATATGCTTGCTTTCTTCAAGGCTGCCTTGTAACTTTTATAAAACTTTATTGGATTGGGCCCCCCCCCCTGAGATTTTGAAAATTAGGCGACTCTGTCTGTTAGTATAACATACTGGTTCTTGTAACTTACGCAACGGATTCTGTTTAAAGATTCCACTTTGTAAGTATAATTATATTGTCAAATATTGTGTTGATAGATTTTATAAGGATTTGGATAATATTTAAGATATTTGACAGTTACTGATTTTAAAACTAAATGTGTATAACACGGACGGCGATGAACAAGCTAAATATATTGTATAATGTTACATTAGTAACGATTATTTCTTATGAATTTTTGTTTCATTTTTCTGTAGATATTCGACATTTGTTTTGACACTATAATTGGGGCTTGATTTACTGTGCTCTAACTACGTACTGTTATTATATAAGCATCTTACATAATAAAAGACGTTTTCTCTCTGTCCATCTGTGTATATCGTCTGTAGCTAAAAATCGAAGTGTCGAATAGCGTTGAAATTTGCTTGGAAAGTGCTTTACGTACGTAGAAGATGCAATTTGGCGATATTTTATTCAAACTTGAAATATTACGAAATTTAAAAACAACATTTAAAGCCGCAAATTCGTCAAAATTGCGTCTTCAAAACCATTTCTATTCAGGGCAGACGATGGGAGATAAAATGACGCAGGTGGTCAAACATTGCTATTTTATTGACAACTTTTCTAAAGTCATGAATTTTAAAGATAAATGTTCATCGTTTGGAATATACATTCCTGTCCGAATGTTAAGCAACAAATGGAAAAATTTGCATATTCGGCGAAAGAAGAAACGTGTAGCCATAAAATGCGCATACACAACGGGTTTTTAAGAAAGTTTTTAATAAATCGTACACGAAATAATTTCGCCGCGGAACCCTTAGAATAATGCCGTGGAACCATAAGAACAACTGTCACGGAACCACAGATATCCTCGAAACAGACTTGAAAGATTCTGGTGTAGTTTCTAAAAAATATTAATTTCACACTCCTGAGAATCATTTCACTTGATAAGAAATTTTCGTCTCCGGAGCTATACGCAAATATAAGTGTGTAGACAGTACCCGTAAACACGTTTTCACGATTCTTTCTTAGAACAAAAAAAGATATTCAGGAATTGACCTTCCTCTACAGTCTGGATGGGATGACGTCATAAAACACCGACAGGCAAGCCAAACAACATATAAATGACGTAGACTGGATTCTGGTCAATAGGTTATATCCTTTCTTAGCTTAAATAAATTGTTTCTGTCTTTCAAAAAAAATTGTGGTAGATAAAAAAATTGTGGTGTTTAGATTAAAAATTATTTTGTAGTTGAACAACGTAATGTTTTAAGAGTTATTATATAGCATTATCCTTCTCACGGCGATTATAAATATTATTGTTCATATGGCTTTATTGGAAATCAATCAGTTACATAACTGAAATCTCACAAAGTTATAAATATCTTCAGCAAGGAAATGATTTTGCTGATCACGATGTTTGTCTTGGAGGCGGTGGATTAGGTTCCATTGCATATATAATGGTGCAATTATATTGCCAAAGCATTTTCGGAACAAATATTTAACTTTTCAAGGAGAAAATGTGACAGATTTTATAACACTAATATGAAAAAAATCTGTGTCAAACAGCCGCATTTTCCTTTAAATTAACACATTCAACCATTAAGGGAGCACCATATATAAATGAATATTGGTGTCCAAATAAAAAACATTTACGCAAAGTATCGTAAATGAAACCAGCTAGATCCACAAGAATAACATAAAAAAATTTATCGCACAACACTACATGTAAAAAGTTAACATATTCACACAAAAGTTGATATTTTTTTATTTTACGTGATGTTCTGATAAATTTACTTGAAAAATGTGCAATATCTCAACGGTTAGTGCTAGCATTCTAAAGTTTATGTCAATCGGTGTCTAAAGAAATATTACATAAAAATTATTATTTACAAAACTTTATTAAATGTTTTGATTTCTTCATGAATTTTTCAAAATTTTACTCGAAAATTTTGGAGTTTCCTGAATATTCGACTGCGTTTAAAAACAACAGACTTCCATTATTCAGAAATTGTAATTCTTGTACCAAATTGCATTTGAATCGCTTTATTCATTCGTGCGAAATCGTTTCTACAGTCTCAGTGACTGACACACACACACAGACACACACTCTGTGCTGCAAATGTTTTGTGCTGCAAAATATGTCATGGAACAATAAATATACGTGAAAAATCTTCAATGCGTTTGGCATCCACATTTCTTGTATATTGTGATAGCTGTGCTGAACTAAAGTCTGTGAAAAATACAAAAATGCTTGGTGTTAAGAAAAATATTCCAGAAATAAACAGAAGATCTGTGTTTTCTATGCGATGTATAGGACAGGGTTTATCGGCTTTATCTACTTTTTGTTCAACTATGGGTCTTCCAGCGCCTGTTTCTCAAAAATCATATAATAAAATTAATCACAGGATTTTAAATGCCACATCTGTTGTGGCTAAATCTTCAATGAAAACTGCTATCCTGGACGAAAGAGAATTATCAAATGGATCGAAAGATATTACTGTAAGTGGAGATGGTAGTTGGAAAACTAGGGGGCATTCGTCACTTGTAGGTGTGTGTACACTTATCGGAGCAGAAAGCGGGAAGGTTATTGAAACCGAAGTAATGTCTTCTTTTTGTAAAGATTGCAACTGCTACAGAAGTAAGAAAAGTGGCCCTCGGTATGAAAAGTGGAAAAAGAATCATAAAATAGTGTGTTCAAAAAACCATTCGGGTAGTGCCGGAAAAATGGAATGTGATGGAATGTTACGCATATTAAACAGATCAATTGAAGACCATGGTGTTCGGTAGAAATTTTATATTGGTGATGGTGATACGAAAACATTTTCACAAATATCGAATAGCAAACCATATGGAAATGAAATAGCGGTTGAAAAACTTGAATGCACAGGTCACATTAAAAAAAGAATGGGAACTCATTTGAGAAAGCTGAAAAACCAGATGGCTGGAAAGAAGCTATCAGATGGAAAGACAATTGGAGGAAATGGCCGGCTGACGGAAGCCAATATTCAAAAATTTACTTCCTACTATGGAAATGCAATTCGTGGAAACAAAAATGATTTGTTTAAAATGCGACAAAGCATATGGGCTGTATGGATGCATATCATCTGACAGTGACCCACAACACTTTTTTTGTCCTAAGGGACCAAATACTTGGTGTAAGTACAACCATGCAGCATACTCGAACACAGTATCAAACTTCAAGCATAAGAACTCCCTCCCAAAATCTGTCATGGAGTTGGTAAAACCAATATTTAAAGACCTTTCAGACACAAATCTATTGAAACGCTGTCTTGGAGGGAGAACTCAAAATCCTAATGAGTCTTTAAACTCCCTCATATGGAAATATTGCCCGAAAAATATAAATACTGGGAGAGAAATTGCACAAATAGCAACAAATATTGCCAGTATAACATTCAATGATGGTGGTAACGGTATAATAAAAATTATGAATCCTTTAAATTTGAGTATAAACAGAAATTTACTAAATGTTTTGCATCTGAGTGATAAGAAACGGATACACGAAGCAGATTTTCGAGCCTCTAGCAGTACATATGAAGTTCGAAAAGCTCGTAAAAGGCAGAAAACATTTGATTTTCAACGACAAGAGGAAGAGGAAGGAATTACTTATGCGTCAGGTGCATTTTGACGCTACATTAGATATAACGCAGGATGTATTATAAACTACAGCCAAACATTAATTAGCCGAACTGCGATAACTCAAAATTTTCCATGAACGAAAGTCATATTTGTTACATATTTTTGTAATTTTAAGCAATTTCAATAAGTCAAATTTTCTATAACTAAAATTATTTTCTTGTCACTAGAGTTTCAGTTTATCAAAGTTCCACTGCAGCTGTTTTTCTCAGGTATATGATTTTACAACTTGCGCACAGTATATTTTAAAATATATTTTACTAATCACTTTCAATTTTTTGCTCTTATTTGTTTCATCTATATATACAATTTATACATAAGAAATGCCTCCTAAATAAGTAAAAATTTACTAAATGTTCTTCATCTGACTGACAAGAAACGTCTACACGAAGCTGATGTTCGAGCTTCCGAAGCAACATATAAAACTCAAATACCCCTTAAAAGGCAGAAAATTTTTGATTTTTCAAACATAACAGAAATAGAAAGGTGCTATTTATGCACTGGAGGCATTTTAAGGTCAAAATAAGATAATAAGTAACACTGAATATATTTTTAAACTTAAAAGCGGGTTTCTCAGATATGTGATTTTAACTCTTGCGCGCAATATATTTTAAAATATATGTAACCAATCACTTTCAAATTTTTTGATCTTACTTGTTTCATCTATATACATAATTTATAGATAAAAAATCCTCATAAATAAGTAAAAATTTAGTAAACGTTCTTCATCTGACTAACAAGAAACGACTGCACGAAACGTCTGTTCGAGTTTCCGAAGCAACCTATAGAGCTCAAGTAGCCCTAAAAGGCAGAAAATTTTTGATTTTTCTTACATAACAGCCATAGGAAGGTGCTAATTATGAACCAAAGGCATGTTAAGGTACAAAATAAGATAATAAGTAACATTGAAGTATTTTTAAATTTTAAAACTGTTTTTCTCATATATGTGATTTTAACACTTGCATGCAATATATTTTAAAATATATGTAACCAATCACTTTCAAATTTTTTGCTCGTACTTGTTTCATCTATATACATAATTTATAGATAAAAATTCCTCATAAATAAGTAAAAATTTAGTAAATGTTCTTCATCTGACTAACAAGAAACGACTTCACGAAACGTCTGTTCGAGTTTCCGAAACAACATATAGAGCTCAAGAAGCCCCTAAAAGGCAGAAATTTTTTTATTTTTCTTACATAACAGACACAGGAAGGTGCTATTTATGAACCAAAGGCATTTTAAGGTGTAAAATAAGATAATAAGTAAGACTGAATGTATTTTTAAACTTTAAAGCTGTTTTTCTCAGATATGTGATTTTAGCCCTTGCGCGCACCATATCTTAAAATATATTTAACCAATCACTTTCAAATTTTTTGGACTTACTTGTTTCATCCATATACATAATTTGTATTTAAAAAATTCACGATAAATAATAAAAAAAGAATTGTGAAGAGGTTTATTTCATGTTTTTTAACACTGAAAATGAAAATTTCATTTTGTTTAAATTTTAAAAATATTAATTTTTTTTCAAAATTTTAAAAAGTATGTACAAATTAAAGATGTAATAGTTATAAGTATATTATTATCAAATTGAAGTCCATAAGTATATTATAATTTGAAATATCTTGCGCACGGCTGCTACATACACCGTTATGTTTGTCAAAATTGTATAAATTTTAAAATACAATATAAAATGTACATATAACTATATGACTTCAGTAAAATTTGAATAGTAAGAAAGGTTTTCTATATGTTTAGAGAAAAAAATTTGAACATCTGGGATACACCTGGTTGAAATTAAAAAATTGTAAAGATAACTCTATTTTCAATGAATTTCGAATGTTTAAAGGTTCTATGCTCCCTTAACAGCTTTACTACTAGTTAATTCTTATAATAAAATCCATTGTACGTGCTATATATTATAATATTGATGCATAGTAACAATATGGATTTTCCTAATCAACTTTTAGCTTAAAAAATTAAATAGGCATAAAAAGATAAAATATATTTATCGCACATTAAATAAAACTGCTGACATCTTTCTTTCGATCCAGCCTGTCCGACCTAGCCGAAGGTGTAAGATATCTGTTTAGACCGCGAAGACAATGCCATCTAACTTAGAGTGGAACCCTGTTTGGGCGATATCCACAAGGACCGACCCTTCTTCCTTTGCTACCAACGGCTCGGAAGGACTTTCAAACCCACAAATTTAACGTGCCCGCACACGGGAACAGTTTAGGTAAAGCAGGAAATGGAACTCGGGTCCACCGAGCACATTCCCCGTGACTGAACCACTCAGTTATGTCATTCCAAAACTGTTGCTTGTAAGACAATAACTTACAAAACTCCCTTGAGGAAAACATATATATGTCAGTTAGGTGACTACAGTTGCTTCGATGACATTATAATCCCCCTATTTCAGGCCAAAATAACAATATGCGCTCTTAACAACCACTACTGCCGTTCGTTGGGCAGTTCGTTCTTGGCGGTTGTTAAGGGCGCATACTGTTCTTTTGGACTGGAGAAGGGGCTTAATATGACCTCGAACCAATTGTAGTAACCTAACTGACATATGCTTGCTTTCTTTAAGGCTGCCTTGTAACTTTTAAATAACTTTATCGGATTATGCCCCTCCCCCCTGAGATTTTGAAAACTCGGCGACTCTGTCTGTTAGTATAACATACTGGTTCTTGTAACTTACGCAACGGATTCTGTTTCAAGGTTCCACTTTGTAAGTATAATTATATTGTCATATATTGTGTTGATAGATTTTATAAGGATTTGGATAATATTTAAGATATTTGACAGTTACAGATTTTAAAACTAAATGTGTATAACACGGACGGCGATGAACAAGCTGAACGTATTGTATAATGTTACATAAGTAACGATTATTTCTGATGAATTTCTGTTTCATTTTACTATAGATTTTCGACATTTGTTTTGACACTATTATTGGGGCTTGATTTACTGTGCTCTAACTACAGTATTGTTTTTATATAAGCATCTTACATAATAAAAGAAGTTTTCTGTCTGTCCATCTGTGTATATCGTCTGTACCTGAAAGTCGAAGTGTCGAATAGCGTTGAAATTAGCTTGGAAAGTGCTTTACGTACGTAGAGGAAGCAATTTGGCGAGATTTTATTCAAATTTGAAAAATAATAAAATTTAAAACCAACATTTAAAGCCGCAAATTCGTCAAAATTTCGTCTTCAAAACCATTTCTATTCAGGGCAGACGATGAGAGATAAAATGACGCAGGTGGTCAAACATTGATATTTCATTGACAACTTTTCTAAAGTCATGAATTTTAAAGATAAATGTTCATCGTTTGGAATACACATTCCTGTCCGAATGTTAAGCAACAAATGGAAAAATTTGCATATTCGGCGAAAGAAGAAACGTGTAGCCATTAAATGCGCATACTCGACGGGTTTTGAAGAAAGTTTTTAATAAATCGTAAACGAAATAATTTCGTCGCGGAACCCTTAGAATAATGCCGTGGAACCATAAGAACGACTGTCTCGAAGCCATAGATCTATTCGAAGCAGACTTGAAAGATTCTGGTGTAGTTTCTAAAAAATATTAATTTTATATTCCAGAGAATCATTTCACTTGATAAGAAATTTTCGTCTCTGGAACTATACGCAAATATAAGTGTGTAGACATTACCCGTAAACACGTTTTCACGAATCTTTCTTAGAACAAAAAAAAGTATTCAGGAATTGACCTTCTCTACAGTCTGGATGGGATGACGTCATAAAACACCGACAGGCAAGCCAAACAGCATACAAATGACGTAGACTGGATTCTGGTCAATATTCAGGAATTGATCTTCCTCTACCGTCTGGATGGGATGACATCATAAAACACCGACAGGCAAGCCAAACAGCATACAAATGACTTAGACTGGATTCTGGTCAATAGGTTATATCCTTTTTTAGCTTAAATAAATTGTTTCTGTCTTTCAAAGAAAAATGTGGTAGATAATTTTGGGAAATTTAAGATTAAAAATTATTTTGTATTTGAACAACGTAATGTTTCAAGAGTTATTATATAGCTTTATCCTTCTCACGGCTATTATAAATATTATTGTTCGCATGGCTTTATTGGAAATCAATCAGTTACATAACTGGCATCTCACAAAGTTATAAATATCTTCAGCAAGGAAATGATTTTGCTGATCACGATGTTTGACTTGGAGGCGGTGGAGTAGGTTCCATTGCATATGTATTGGAGCAATTATACTGCCAAAGCATTTTCGGAACAAATATTTAACTTTTCAAGGAGAAAATGTGACGGATTTTATAACACTATTATTAAAAATAATCCTATGTGTCAAACAGCCGCATTTTCCTTCAAATTAACACATTTAACAATTAAAGGGGACACAATATATAAATGAATATTGGGGTCCAAATAAAAAATATTTACCCAAAGTATCGTAAATGAAACCAGCTAGATCCACAAGAATGACATCAAAAAATTTATCGCACAACACTACATGTGAAAAGTTAACATATTCACACAAAAGTAGATATTTTTTTTATTTTACGTGATGTTTTGATAAACTTATTTGAAAAATGTGCAATATCTCAACGGTTAATGCTAGCATTCTGAAGTTTATGTCAATCGGTGTCTAAAGAAAAATTAGATAAAAATTATTATTTACAAAACTTTATTAAATATTTTGATTTCATCATGAATTTTTAAAATTTTACTCGAAAATTTTGGTAGGTCCTGAATATTCGATTGCGTTTAAAAACAACAGACTTCCATTATTTAGAAATTGTAATTCTTGTACCAAATTTTATTTGAATCGCTTTATTCATTCGTGCGAAATCGTTTCTGCAGTCTCAGTGACTGACGCACACACACACGCACTCTGTCGTCTTACCCACCAAATAATATGAAATTTGATCCATTGTTTTTTGAAGTAAAGTGGATACATACATTACAGAGACAGACGCAGAGACAGTCACATAGACGCACACACACACAGACAGACACATAAACACACACAAACACACACACAGACATCACGCTAAATCTAGATTTTTCGAGTTCTAGAAGTTACAAAACGTGTAGATCCGTCGAAAACGCGAGTTGCGATTTTTGGCATTATTCCAATATTTTCCTATACATTACCATGTATTGCAGGGAAATTTAAAAGGATGCCCCGGTTCACGCAGGACCCAGGCCCTCCTAATTGAGTTCTATCCGTCCCTCCGTATAAAAGGTCCGAATTGTAAATTTATATCTACTTTTCTTTTAGAAAAATTAATAATATAATCAATTCCTATACCCTTCTGCAATCTGTTAGCATTGGCGCCGACTACGAGGGGCAAGAGGGCCACGAGCCCCCGCTGAGCTTTTCCAGAGGAGACTTTGCCCCCTCTGGGAAATTTCAAGGGTTTTCTCTAACTTCATATTTTTCTAAATAATAAAAAATTAAATTTTTTAAACATAAAAATAATTGAAAGGAAATCCCATCAACGTAAATGTCACATTTCACTTCAGTTTGTTCACATCGTCCTAAGTATAGCTCCCTAAAATATCTCGCACACAAACCAAGCTCATCTTTACTCCCAGGAAACATGTTAACGCTAATGACAAAAACACCTGGGTACCAGAACTTTTTCGACTGACCACCTAATTCAAAGAGAAATGGAATATTTACATCCTTGTTATTGGCATTTCCAAAAAATAACTATTTCCCTCCAGTAATAACTATAAATGTTCACCACGAAGATAGATGAGCACGAAGATAGAGATGGCATTTTTGGTCTACCTAAAGAGACTTTATCTGTAATTACTCCTGGATTCTATGTAACATTGCTGTCTTTACAGTTGGCATCCATTCCGTTTGCAGCTACAAACCCCGCGTGTAGCTATAATCCTGGTGAGCACCGTTGGTTTGGCACAGCACCGTAGTCGTCAGGCAAGGGCCAGACAAAGCTATGCCCCCCCTCACACACACACACACTAGGTATACTCAGCCCACCCCTCTGATGAAAATAATATTAAAGTTTTAGTTGTGATATGAAATGTCAACAAGCATGTCATCCAAATTTTGCATAAATATATTGTTTATGAGATTTTCTTTATAAATTGCTTTGATTTAAGGATTTTTTAATTTAGCTGAATGAGTGGTTATAGTAATGGTCAATTTATTTACATATTTCATTTAAAAATATTTAAATGTAGACAATAGTATTTGGATACTTTTGTATTATTACTGGGTTCATTGCTTTTATTTATTGTGTCAAAATCAACTGATAGGTAGTTAACAGTTGATATTAATCATTAATATGTAATACCTTTCAGATTTTTGTTGATTAATTCACAGCTTTACTACTAGTTAATTCTTATAATAAAATCCATTGTAATAGTTATGCATTATAATATTGATGCATAGTAACAATATGGATTTTCCTAATCAACATTTAGCTTAAAAAAATAAATAGGCATAAAAAGATTAATATATTTATCGCACATTAAATAAAACTGCTGACATCTTTCTTTCGATCCAGCCCGTCCGAACTACCCGAAGGTGTAAGATATCTGTTTAGACCGCCAAGACAATGCCATCTAACTTAGACTGGAACCCGGTTTGGGCGATATACACAAGGACCGACCCTCCTTCGTTTGCTACCAACGGCTCGGAAGGACTTTCAAACCCACAAATTTAACGTGCCCGCACACGGGAACAGTTTAGGCAAAGCGGGAAATCGAACTCGGGTCGACCGACTACAATCCCCTTGACTTAACCACTCGGTTATGTCATTCTAAAACTGTTGCTTGTAAGACAATAACTTACAAAACTCCCTTGAGGAAAACATATATATGTCAGTTAGGTGACTACAGATGCTTCGATGGCATTATAATCCCCCCCTTTTCAGGCCAAAATAACAATATGCGCTCTTATCAACCACTACTGCCGTTCGTTGGGCAGTTCGTTCTTGGCCGTTATTAAGGGCGCATACTGTTCTTTTGGACTGGAGAAGGGGCTTAATATGACCTCGAACCTATTTTAGTCACCTTACTGACATATGCTTGCTTTCTTTAAGGCTGCCTTGTAACTTTTATAAAACTTTATCGGATTGTGTCCACCCCTGAGATTTTGAAAACTCGCCGACTCTGTCTGTTAGTATAACATACTGGTTCTTGTAACTTACGCAACGGATTCTGTTATAAGGTTCCACTTTGTGAGTATGATTATATTGTCAAATATTGTGTTGATAGATTTTATAAGGATTTAGATAATATTTAAGATATTTGACAGTTACTGATTTTAAAACTAAATGTGTATAACACGGACGGCGATGAACAAGCTAAACGTATTGTATAATGTTACATTAGTAACGATTATCTCTTATGAATTTCTGTTTCATTTTACTATAGATTTTCGACATTTGTTTTGACACTATTATTGGGGCTTGATTTACTGTGCTCTAACTAGCGTATTGTTTTTATATAAGCATCTTACATAATTAAAGAAGTTTTCTGTCTGTACATCTGTGTATATCGTCTGTAACTGAAAATCGAAGTGTCGAATAGCGTTGAAATTTGCTTGGAAAGTGCTTTACGTACGTAGAGGATGCAATTTGGCGAGATTTTATTCAAATTTGAAAAATAATAAAATTTAAAACCAACATTTAAAGCCGCAAATTCGTCAAAATTTCGTCTTCAAAACCATTTCTATTCAGGGCAGACGATGGGAGATAAAATGACGCAGGTGGTCAAACATTGATATTTCATTGACAACTTTTCTAAAGTCATGAATTTTAAAGATGAATGTTCATCGTTTGGAATATACATTCCTGTCCGAATGTTAAGCAACAAATGGAAAAATTTGCATATTCGGCGAAATAAGAAACGTGTAGCCATTAAATGCGCATACTCGACGGGTTTTGAAGAAAGTTTTTAATAAATCGTAAACGAAATAGTTTCGTCGCGGAACCCTTAGAATAATGCCGTGGAACCATAAGAACGACTGTCGCGAAGCCATAGATTTCCTCGAAGCAGACTTGAAAGTTTCTGGTGTAGTTTCTAAAAAATATTAATTTTATATTCCAGAGAATCATTTCACTTGATAAGAAATTTTCGTCTCTGGAACTATACGCAAATATAAGTGTGTAGACATTACCCGTAAACACGTTTTCATGAATCTTTCTTAGAACAAAAAAAAGTATTCAGGAATTGACCTTCTCTACAGTCTGGATGGGATGACGTCATAAAACACCGACAGGCAAGCCAAACAGCATACAAATGACGTAGACTGGATTCTGGTCAATATTCAGGAATTGACCTTCCTCTACCGTCTGGATGGGATGACATCATAAAACACCGACAGGCAAGCCAAACAGCATACAAATGACGTAGACTGGATTCTGGTCAATATTCAGGAATTGGCCTTCCTCTACAGTCTGGATGGGATGACGTCATAAAACACCGACAGGCAAGCCAAACAGCATACAAATGACGTAGACTGGATTCTGGTCAATATTCAGGAATTGACCTTCCTCTACAGTCTGGATGGGATGACGTCATAAAACACCGACAGGCAAGCCAAACAGCATACAAATGACGTAGACTGGATTCTGGTCAATATTCAGGAATTGACCTTCCTCTACAGTCTGGATGGGATGACGTCATAAAACACCGACAGGCAAGCCAAACAGCATACAAATGACGTAGACTGGATTCTGGTCAATATTCAGGAATTGACCTTCCTCTACACTCTGGATGGGATGACGTCATAAAACACCGACAGGCAAGCCAAACAGCATACAAATGACGTAGACTGGATTCTGGTCAATAGGTCATATCCTTTCTTAGCTTAAATAAATTGTTTCTGTCTTTCAAAGAAAAATGTGGTAGATAATTTTGGGAAATTTTAGATTAAAAATTATTTTGTATTTGAACAACGTAATGTTTCAAGAGTTATTATATAGCTTTATCTTTCTCACGGCGATTTTAAATATTATTGTTCGTATGGCTTTATTGGAAATCAATCAGTTACATAACTGGCATCTCACAAAGTTATAAATATCTTCAGCAAAGAAATGATTTTGCTCATCACGATGTTTGTCTTGGAGGCGGTGTACTAGGTTCGATTGCATATGTATTGGTGCTATTATTTTGCCAAAGCATTTTCGGAACCAATATTTTACTTTTCAGGGAGAAAATGTGACAGATTTTATAACACTAATGTTAAAAATTATCTTATGTGTCAAACAGCCGCATTTTCCTTCAAATTAACACAT
Organism: Amaurobius ferox; assembly: GCA_951213105.1. Taxonomy (NCBI): domain Eukaryota; kingdom Metazoa; phylum Arthropoda; class Arachnida; order Araneae; family Amaurobiidae; genus Amaurobius; species Amaurobius ferox. Next base: position 79,208,180 of record OX578154.1, on the reverse strand, counting down.
TTAACCATTAAGGGGCCACAATAAATCAAGTAAAAGCGTTATAACACTGAGCAGTCGCTGAGCAGCAATATTGTTACTTTTCCTGCGATACATGATAATGCATAAGGAAGGTATTGGAATCATGCCGAAAATCGTAAGTTGAGTTTTCGACGGATCTACACGTTTTGGAATCTCTAGAACACGTAAAAACTGTTTATAGCGTGTCATCTGTGTGTGTGTCTGTCTGTGCAATGTATGTATTCACTCTAACTGAAAAACTAATTCGCCGAATTTCAGAAAATTTGGTAAGTATGTCCATTGTGAAAGACCCTCGTGCTGATTAGATTTTGATGCTGTTATTTATAATGGTGATTACTAGAACATTTTTTTTATTTTCAATTACATTAAAAAATAAGACCATATAAATTTCTGCTTCTGCTTTTCAACGGAACTAAAATTATTTAGGTTTTAGATATATTTGTGTATTGGATGCATAAGATTTTCTGTTGTGTAATATATATTCAAACATCATCTTTTCGTTAATAGTTTTTACAATAATTCGCCAAATGTGCTGGGAAAAATATCTGTGTATAAAATCTTGATTAGCAAATAGAATGAAATAAATATGTAAAGGCAACAATGTAAACTGGGCAGCACATGACTTTCCTTGTATAATACAAATAATTTACTGCTTTTACAGTCAAAAAATAATGTGTAAGTAGAACGGTTTATGCTATCGTTGTTAGTGATAGCCATGTTAGCGATGATAGCGTTGTCAGTGATAGCCATGTTAGCGATATCCCGCCAAATCCGTCAAGAGTATTTTCACCAAGCGTTACAGAGGAGGATTTACGGACACACAGACGGACAAATGTGTTATTTTTATAGTGAATTCTTTTTTCATATTCTTTCCAAGATTTCGAATTTTCATCAATTAGTCCTCATTTTCAGTGATTGTGCGTCACTTTTATCAATTTGGTGACATTTTCGTTAATCTGACGATATTGAAAAGTCGCCGAGCGTTATGGACGGAGAAATAGGTTAATCTTATAATAGATAAATGAATATTGGTGTCCAAGTAAGAAACATTTACCCAATGTATCGTAAATGAAACCAGCTAGATCCACGAGAATGATATAAAAAAATTTATCACACAATACTACATATAAAAAGTGAACATATTCACACAAAAGTTGATATTTTTTTATTTTATGTTATTTTTTTAATAAATTTATATGAAAAATGTGCAATATCTCAACGTTCTAAAGTTTATGTTAATCGGTTTCTAACAAAAAATTACATTAAAATTATTATTTACAAAACTTTATACTACTATTAAATGTTAAAACTTTACTACTACTATTAAATGTTTTGATTTCTTGATGATTTTTTCAAAATTTTACTAGAAAATTTTGGAGGGTTCTGAATATTCGATTGCGTTTAAAAACAATAGACTTCTAGTATTCAGAAATTGTAATTCTTGTACCAAATTTTATTAGAAGCGCTGTATACATTCGTGCGAAATCGTCTCTACAGTCTCAGTGACTGACACACGCACACACACACACGCACACACACACACACAACAACACACACACACACACGCACACAACAACACACACACACAACAACACACACACACACACACAACAACACACACACACACAGACAAGTACACAAACACGATTACACACACATGCGCGCGCGCACACACATACAAACAAACACACACACATAAACAAACACACACTTAAAAAAAAAACACAAACAAACACTTACAAACACACACACTCACACACACACACACACACGCAGACATCACCTCAAAAATCGATTGATTCGTGTTCATGATTGCTTGAAACGCTCTCTCCCATCCAAAACTTGAACTCGTATTTTCGACCCCGTCACTACTTTTCTTATACATTATGCTATGTATATAAGGAAAGTAAAAAGAATAAGTAAAGAGTTCTTAGAAACTAAGAATTTGAAAGGAAGATCTTTGGCTCCAATATTGGGAAATTTCTCTTACCGCAGTACAACATAAAGTCTACACATGTGGAAAATTCCCAGTTCCTGAAGCCGGAAGAAGGAACTGTTATCAAATGCCTGTTATTTAAAGACTAAAGGTCTGCACATATCTAATTCAAAAATTTAATCCGGCTCGAAAATATTATGATTTTATTAGGCCAAAGCCAAAGAATTTTATTTTAAATAATTCACCCGAGCCTGGCCAGTCCCTAAAATACTTTCAGTGCCAACGCAGTGTCTGGCCAGTCCACACGCGGCGCAGTCTGAATTCTATTTCAATGCATTGAAGTATGTTGCGTAGTATGATGGTCCAAATTTGCCACTTAAGGAATTAAACATAAGTTGTATTATATATAGTAATAAATCATAGAGAACCCAAATTTGAAAAATCTGTACAAATCAAGAATGAGCAAGCACTACTAAGAAGTGAGTTTTTAGCACTTTACAACGTAGCTGTAAAATGCTTATGACTCTGCTCATCCTGTCTGTCTGTCTGTCCATTCGCACAATAACTGCCGTAAAAATGACTTTATCACAATGAAATTTTAGTGTGGTGTTAAGACGGTCTGTGGAACGTATGGGACTGTAAATGAATAATATCACCCAATTAGTTTAGTATTGAACCCGGGTTGGGAAAATGAAATACATTGATTCCTATGGGACCTAATTTTTCACACATATTTCAAGCGAATTTAAAATTCTCGAATTGCTTCGAAAGTTTTCGGAAATATTCAAATTACCCCATAAAAAATATGAAAAAATTTCAACAAAATATATTCGGTAGCTTTCTTAAATAGAAATTAAAATAATATTCACACCCATATTATATAGAGATCACGTAACCAAATTTAAAATAAAATATGGCATTTATCATGTGTCATAATCGTGTTGTTTAAAGTTTTTTCAATTTATGTTTAGGGTTGTATACGTCCTAAAACCGCTTCGTTTTTGCTTAATTTTTGTGCATATATATTCTGAAGCAACTCAATTACAATATACACTCTGAAACCAAAAATCGACACAGCAAGAAAGAATTATCCAAATGAGACAAAATTTGGTGCGTGTAATGTGGATGTACAGAAAAAGGAATGATTAGAATTTCAGAACGATTGGATGATTTATTGCACTGAAAGATCTACACAGAATGAGCAGGTCATTATGGCGTTAGTCCCCTTCTGGCCTTGATACAAGCTGTTACCAGGAGTAGCATTAATGAATAAAACGGTCGGATGGTGTTCGGAGGAATGTCATTCCAAATGCCCTCCAATTGGCGAGCCATTTCGTCTACATTCTGTAATGGTCGCAGACGACGCCCCATCTCAGCCAAATGTGCTCAATAGACGAGAGATCTGGAGGCTGGCCAAGGAAGTGTGTCGTATGCACGCAGACCAACTATAGAGAGGCGTACCGTATATGGCCTGAAATTATCTTGCTGGAATCTATCTAGAATTATGTCGGGGCTTCGCGAAAAGAACGGCAATACAACTGGTCGTAGAATTTCGACAACGTATCGATGTGCTCTGATTGTGCCACGTAGGACTATCCAAGGGGTCCGGCTATCAAACGAAATGGTACTCCAGACCATAACTCCCTGTTGTCGGGCTCTGTGGCTTGTGACAGTAAGAGCAGGATCCTGACGAAGACCGGGTTGTCTCCAGACAAGTTTGCGCTGGTCGTCGGGACTCAGTTCGAAACGCGACTCACGGCTGAAGACAATTCGTTCCCAATCCGAACAATTTCACGTTGATCGGGCCCGGCACCATTGCAATCATTGTTGACGGGGTTTACTGGTCAGTGGTAGGCGGTGCAATGGGCGCCACGAGTATAGATTCCGCTCACGTTGTCTTCTATTAATAGTCCAAGCGGTCACTTCCGTGTTTGTCACATGTTGCATGGTTGATAACGACGAATCTCGTGCTGTCACAACTGCTCTGATAATCGCTCTATCTTCCCGTTCTGTCGTCGCTCTAGGCCGTTCTTTGCCCGCTTGCCTCTGAAATCTGCCATTCTGGACAAATTCTTGCCAGCATAGTCTAATTACCGCATCGCTCCAACCCAAATGCCGAGCGATTCGGCGGTGTGCCCTTCCAGCCTCATGCAACAAGACCACACGCCCTCTTTCAAACTCCTTCATATGCTCGTAGTGGCCGCAAATTCACCAACGAGGCATTGCTAGTATCAAGATACGTAAACGCAAGCGAAAACCACTGGATATTTTGTTCCTAAACGCGAGGTTCACTCCGTATATACACCGCAATGGTGCTCAGTTTCAATGCGCTGTAGTTCCGACTATTGTTGAATCGGCTGAGAAAGTACTGTTACATTGTCTGAGAACTCTTGATCATTTGCATATTCCGTCGTAATGTATTTTCATGTACAGTTTTATTACTATCGGATTATTTTGTGGGGTAAGCCGATTTTTTTTTTGTTTAAATTCTATTTCAGTTAAAATAATCATCAAACTTTGAATATTTTTACAACGGAGCCTAATATTGACTTATGGAGAATGTAAACACATCAAGACGCAGGTTGTGTTGTATAAGAGTTGCTGAATTTCTTGAACGCGAAATCTTTTAGCTCTGGCGTCTTACCCACCAAATAATCTGAAATTTGATCCATTGATTTTTGAAGAAAAGTGGATACATACATAATAGTGACAGACACACAGACTGACAAATAGACACACACACACACAGACAGACACATAAACACACACACACACACACACACACAAGCAAATAAAGACACATAGATACACACAGACATCACGCAAAAACTAGTTTTTCTAGTTCTGGAGGTTACAAAACGTGTAGATCCGTCGAAAACGCGAGTTGCGATTCTTGGCATTATTCCAATTCTTTCCCTATACAATACCATGTATTGCAGGGAAATTAAAAAGAATGTCCCGACTCACGTAGGACCCAGGTCCTCCTAATTGAGTTGTTTCTGTTCCACCGTATGAAAGGTCCGACTTGTTTGTTCTTTTATATCTACTTTTCTTTTAAAAATTTTAATAACATGATCAATACCTATACCCTTCTGCAATCTGTTAGTACAACATACTAGTTCTAATAACTTACTCAACGGATTCTGTTTTAAGATTCCACTTTGTAAGTATAATTACATTGTCAAATATTGTGTTGATAGATTTTATAAGGAATTGTTAAAACCACATAATGTTTAAGATATTTGAGAGTTACTGATTTTAAAACTAAATGTGTATAACACGGATGGCGATGGACAAGCTAAACGTATTGTATTGTTACTTTAGTAATGATTGTTTCTTATGAATTTTTGTTTCATTTTTCTGTAGATTTTCGACATTTGTTTTGACACTAATATTGGGGCTTGATTTGCTGTGCTCTAACTACCGTATTGTTTTTATATAAGCATCTTGCATAATGAAAGAAGTTTTCTGTCTGTCCATCTGTGTACCCAGGGTTCGATTCCCGTTGGGGCTGCAAGGTTTTTTGCAATGACGCCCGAGCCTGTTTGTTAGTGCAAATGTGTCTGAGGTCTGAAAGTGACCCTAGTACGACTAGTACGGGTTCAGTGGAATCGGAAAGTTGGCCCCTATTTCAAATTGAGAGGATAACCACCATACAGGATACTTACCTGGGTAAAAACAGTAATAACAGGAGACTCACCTGAGGTAAAATAGCAGGAGGTGGTCATTCTGATTGTCAGTGTCACGCCAATCTGACAATAGAGGGTGGAGAATGCAGAGTCCACTTCGACAATATAAGCTGCAATTTCGTCCCAGTAGCTCAACGGTAGAGATTCGGCTGGCCTGTTCGGAGATCCAAGGTTCAATCTCCCGATTGGAGCAACAAGGTTCTTTACAATTTCACAAAGCAGCGACTACTATTCTCAAAACATAGACGAAAACCACACCTCCACGTAACTTGTATCACGTCAACTGTTCTTCAACTGAGGGATGAATATTTCTATAGAATCCCTATAGAAATTTTTGGAAATATCTCATACCTCTTATAGCACTGGTTATTACGAAGTGTTTCTCGAACCTTCGAAAAGTTGCAAAATGTCACTAAATTGGCGATAAATCGCTAAATTTGGCAAATCTCTTCCGAAAATTAACACCTGGAAAACCTAGATTCACATCATAGTGAAGGTTGCCTGTATGGGTGTTTTCTCCGCCTGAATTTAAAAGAGAACTTGCAATAGACCAGTGATGACCTATTGCACGTTCGGAACAGCGCGTTATGGATTTCCAATTTCTTTGATAATTTCAGCATTTATTGACAGTTCAGCATAATAGTACTGCAAAATGAAAGCTAAAAAGCTATAATATCCAAGCACATATATGTAATTTAAATAAAATTTTAGATGAAACACCAATTAGAAAAAGGGCATATACGTATTTTATGCAAAATCGAACTACATTCTCTCTTTCTTTTCTTACATATTTCCTCTAGATTTATATCATTTTGGAAATAATTTTGAACAGAAAAATATGGATACCTTACTTTGCAAATTATCACGGCCCTTTCTCCAGATGTTTTAAATTTAATTTTCTACAGAGTGCTCTGTATTTCTTAAAAGGATTGTGTGCATGTGATTAAATTTGATGCTGTTATTTATATTGGTGATTACTAGAACATTTTTTTTTTATTTTCAATTACATTAAAAAAAAAGACCATTTAAATTCCTGCTTCTGCTTTTCAACAGAACTAAAATTATTTAGGTTTTAGATAAATTGGTGTATTGGATGCATAAGATTTTCTGTTGTATAATATATATTCAAACAGCATATTTTCATTACTTGTTTTTACAATAATTCGCAAAATGTGCTGGGAAAAATATCTGTGTATAAAATCTTGATTAGCAAATAGCGTGAAATAAAAATGTAAAGGCAAAAAATCTAAACTGGGCAGCAAAAGACTTTCCTTGTATAATGCAAAGAATTTACTGCTTTTACAGTCAAAAAATAATGTGTAAGATTAACGGTACTGTGTTTTTAAAGTTTAATTGTACATTAAGCAATTTTCCGGAAGACAACATGTAAAACTATTTCAAAGTACCCAATTAAGTGATATTTCGTGGAACTCTAAATAAACAGTTATCAATACCGATAGAGTCCTCAAAAAGCAATGTAGACCTTATATTAAAATATTTTCAGAATTAATTCATCAATTACGCGTCATTTTCATTAATTTAGCTTCATTTTTGCAATTTTGACGATATCTTTGTCAATCTGAGGCGAAATATCGCCGAGTTAGCGAAACTTTGCAGACATGTTTATCAATTTGGCGACATTTGCTTTAATTCGGCGATGTTTTGGTCAATTTGGCGACAATGAAATGTCGCCATTTGTTGCCAAGAGGAACAATTCGACCTGGCAGACAAACGCATAGGAAATATCATTGCAATACTATTCCCTTTTCGAAACACAATTAATTTCATTGATTTTGCGTCATTTTTATCAATTTGGCGACTTTTTCGTCAATTTCACAACATTTAAAAAAATCGCTAAGTTAACGATATTCCGCCAGATCCGTCGCCAATATTTTCACAGAGCGTTACAGAGGAGTATTTACGGACACACAGACGGAGACATGGTCTATTTTTATAGTGAACTCTTTTTTCATATTCTTTCCAAAATTTCGAATTTTCATCAATTAGTCGTCATTTTCATTGATTGAGCGTCACTTTTATCAATTTGGCGATATTTTCGTTAATTTGGCGGTATTAAAATGTTGCCGAGCGTTTTGGATGGAGAAATAGGTGAATCTTATTATAGATAAATGAATATTGGTGTCCAAATAAAAAACATTTACCCAAAATATCGTAAATGAAACCAGCTAGATCCACGAGAATGATATTAAAAAATTTATCGCAAAATACTACATGTGAAAAGTGAATGTCCCAAGGCAAATTTGGGACATTGCAAATTATGGAGGAGTGTAACCTACAAAGATGGTCCCTGTACTTCTCCTCTAATTCATATACACTTCCCTAAGAGAACACCTGCAAAAGGATGAGCAAGCCATGTTTCTGGGAAATATGGACAACGACCACCCAGTTACAAAGGGGCGCACAGCGAGGCGCTCTTGGGGAGAGCTGACCCTTGTCCGGTTCGGCTGCACGTGCACACAAGGTCGTGAGAACCCGCGGTCCACCTGCCAGATATTAATTCTGGGGTGACCGCCATCCTCCTGTCAGCACAGCACCCAATAGCTGGACATTTTTGGAAATATCCAATGATGATACCAGGGGCTTTGATTGGGGGGACCAGTAACAGACCTGGGGCTTAATTGTGTAGGAGGAGACATTTTTCCGATGATCGAGAGAGTTTGAGAATTTTGAGAACGAACGAAAAAGAGATTGGGTTTGAGACTTCAGAGAGGAAGGACGGAGAATTGGTTTGTGTGCTCGAGAGAGAAGAGTCTCTCAAAAATTACGTCTGCAGCGATGTCCGGCGATTCCTTCACCGAAGTGCCCCGTATCCAGTGGCGCATCCAACGATATTCGAAGGTATGAAATGCATGTATCGCATACTTAGTCGGTTGACACAGTTTCAATTAATGTTTCACTCTCTCGACATCTTGTTAAATCCACACTTGAGTAAATAGTAGGGACGAATTTAATTGCAAACATAAATGGAGATTTTAATTACATACATTCTTTAAATATTCATTTTTTGAAAATGTCAATAGAGAGTCATTGTAATTTGTTAAGAATGTTAATTGAACCAATCAAATATGTTTTTATTATTATTTTTTTAATTTCATTTTTATCAATAAATACATTGTTATTGTTTTATATCATGTCCGTTGTCCTCATTTGCCACTAATTTAATTCTATGTATTTTTATTCGACACGGCCAATGTCGAAGATGAGAAACTATACTAATTTATGCGTTCTAACAGGACGTGTGGTTAAAACCCACATAACAAAAATGGTTCCGATGACCAGGATGCGAAATAAAAATAATTGTTAAAATAACTGAAAAAAAATTTTTTTTTGTGAATAAATTAAAATTAATGCGCGCGATAGGAAAATCTAAAATAAAATGAACTTAAAATAAAATAAAATTAACTTAAAATAAAACTTAAAATAAAATTAGCTTGAAATAAAATAAAATTATCTTAAAATAAATTTAAAATAAAGAACTTAAACTTTAAAAGTAAACTTAACGTAAGGAAATGAGGACATTTAAGAAAATAGATGTTGTCACAAGTGTTATGCCATATGTATATGAAATGTGTATTTAATAAATGTTGTGTATATTTAAGAAAAAGAATTATAGGATTTAAATATATTGAGTTAGGGGAGAAAAATTGGAGAAAATTAATAATGGATGGTAATATTCTTTTGGGAGTTAAATTTTTGGGAGATAAGAATTGCGTAGTAGTATGATTTTATGTGTAAGATTTTTGAGTATCAATAATTGTATTTTATGTTGCATGAAAAGTGTTGTATTTATGTAAACGCGCATTGTTCGTAGGGATAGAAATTTTGGATTAGAAAATTAAGGGAAAACTTAAAAATTTTAAAAATGACAGAAAGGGGTGATATGACAGTAACGCCTACAAGTAGGATTCCGGGGATTATTTCCTTGTTAGGAGAACTGAGCGGAAGCGACGAAAATGAGACCTCCATATTTTTCGAACAGATGGAATCTTTAAGTGGACTAACAAATTGGAACGATTTAGAGAAGCTAGCAATTGTTAAATCCCGTCTGCGCGGAAACGCAAGAAAATTTTACATCAGCTCAAAGGATCTGCGTAGCGAAATATCTTTCGACATTTTCAAGCAAAAATTCCTAGATTTTTTCACATCCGAACCTAATGTCACTACAAATCAAATTCTTTTTTCAACTGCTAAACAAACTAAGGGAGAAAATATTAAAGAATTAGCACATAGAATTACAACATTAACTTTAAACTACGTGGGTGAAACACAACTTAATGAACACACACACGCAATTATGGACAAACTCAGCCTAAGTAAATTTTTGGAGGCAGTTGAGCCCGAATATCGAAAAGAAATTATGAAAAATGAACCAAAAAGCTTTAAGGATGCTGTAAAAATTGCCCAAAATTTAGAAGCGGCCAACCTTACAACAACAGTTGAATTAAATAACATATCTCAATACAGTGATATTCAAATGTTCAAAAAAGAACAACAAGAGTTTAATTCTAACTTACTTGATAAAATAACACAAGAAATAAATCACCTTAAAATTAGAGAAAACAAAAATGATTATCAGATAACGAACACATATTCATGCGATTTTTGTGGTAAATTTGGACATTGTATGCAGGATTGCTGGCATTATATTAGAGAGAGAAATAATCAAGCGCACATATCATTACAGACCAGGCATAATTCTTCGCGCAGACCAACACAACATTATGCACGGAGAATATCCCCCACCCGTCACCAACAAGATTATGCGGAGAGGTTTCCCAATACGACATACAATGTACCCCCAGATAGATTTTACCCCTCACGTACTCAAGACTATAGGGAGGAAAAGCGAACTTATGGAAACGAATATGTCAATGAAGGAAGAATGGGTAGCCAGAAATATACACATAGGAATGGCGAACGGAATTTTGAGGTTCCGCGTTACAAAAATGATTTTCAGAGACAAAACCAAGGTAAATTTAAATATATGGATAACTCGGACAGATACGCCAATGACAGGAATGATTTTAGACAGAAAACAAATTTTAACAGAACTGATTTTAGACGCAATGCAAATTTTAACAGAAATTTAAACTAGAAGGGGAGATTGAGAATGATCGTCAACAAAGGCGTAAAATTAGGGTTCAGTCTCCTTTAAATAAAAATTATAAAATCCCTGTTAGTAATACAAATTTCACAGAGAATAATTCAGAAAAGGATCGATACATAGATACAAATTTCATAGAAAATAATTCAGGAGAGGTTCAGTGCATAGATAGAAAGAATTTCAGAGAAGATAAAAATTTAAGGAATGTTACACAAATAAATATTGAGAACGAGGGACAAAATGTTGGAAAGTATGTGTTGTGATAAACATGCTGCATGGATCAATTTGAATAGAGTAATTAGAAAATTAATAGTAATTGCTTTAAGAGCTTAATGAAAAATTTATAAATCAATTACTCCCTTCAAATCAAGATCCCTGCAACAAATTTTTCACGGGTCGGATTCTCATGTCAAATTTATTAAATCTTAATGGCCAAATAAACAATTAATTAAAATGATAAATTTCGTATAGTGGAATTACCCAAGTATTGACATGAGAACCTAAAAATAAAATAATTAATGTAAAATGAATTAGTATCATTCATAATAAGTACAATCATTGTTTAAAATATAAAATAATTATTTATTATTTATAAATGTTCATCAGGAATTCTAAGTCAGATACTTATGGTAGAAATTATTTAAAACAAAGAATTTAGATGTAAATATGCTAAATAGCTTCATCAAAATGTAGCATATTGACGGATAATGCTCTTAATAATATTATAACATTAAAATATAAATGAAGAATTACTCACAGTTTGCACAACATAAAAAAAAATAAGAACTGATATAACCATCATCCTTGAAGTATCTTTAATGGTATTAACCATTTTACTAATCACACTTCAGCCTGACCTTATGTGACAGACATTATCACTCTATCTTATTCACTCTCACAAAATGACACACTCGTTGAAACAAAATCTTTAACACAAAATGACATCTTGGATCTTGGCGATACTTATGTGCTATCTATGCCTTATATGCATAAGGTTGAAATCATACTCCATTTTAGACGATCAAATATCTTCACAAAGAGCAACTGAGCTACAAATTTTAACTTTTGAGCACAACCTTTTTAGTAACACATCCAAGAAGAGACACTAAACTTCTGAACTTCTAAATTTACACCTCCCAGGGAAGAGGGAGAGACAGCAAGCTGCTTCCCAGTTCACATTAGCATGTTGCTAGGGCCCAGTAACAGAAGAACAAAATAATTTAAAAAATGACTTCTGGGTAAGAAAGAGACGTACCAATCAACCATTGGTTACTGACCAGTGATGTCACTTTGATCCACGAATTGTTGAAAGGGGAGAAAAAGTTCTTTCTTTGCATGCTCAATGTATTCCCAGAAAAACCTCTGCTCACAGGGAACTCGGAATTGATGATCTTGCACATCTGTCAAGGATGGTAATTGAATGCACTTGGTGTTAATGGCTGCAAATACATGCCAGATTGTAGATAATATGAGAGGTCTCGTTTAGCTTTCAAAATTCTGTTTTTCCACACCTTAAAATGTCACTTAAGGTTTTAAGTGATCTTGCTAAATGCTTTTTAATGGCTTTAGTGCCTTCTACTTCGAAGCCACTGTGGGAAAACATTCACTACCTCAGACCACCATGAATTTAAGAAAAGTTCTCATGGGAAAGAATAACTTTTTTTTTGTTGTAGAGTTATAAAGTGTTATGATGAGTTTAAAGTTTTTAAACACATCACAACATTCCATCCCCCGTTTGAAGCAATTGAAGTGATCGTACCATCAAAATATTAATGTGTGAGAACAAAAACAACTTAAAATTCTATGAAACTGTGAGTAAAAAAATTAAAATTAAATGAACTAAATACAAAATAATAATACAATATACATATAAATTTCTGAATAAACATGATGTGCACATCAAAAAAAAAATATTAACAATGTTTTGAATTTACAAAATTGAGATTTCATGTATGTTAAAGATTGTATTAAAAGTTGTAAATTCCTTGGTGATTTTATTTTTCACCTGCAAAACACTTTCATATTCACTGTAATCATACTCAATGATATTCGAAAGTTCAATAAAGTTCAACAGTGACTACTTGAGCTGTATGTCCATTGATTGTTCATTTGTAAATTGATTGTTCATTTGTAAATTGATTGTTCATTTGTAAAGTTTATCATATCCTTGAACTTTATGTCCATATAATTAACATAAATTTGCTGGAAATGTAAAATTTGTGTCTGCATCACAAAAAAAATTTTTTTTTAAACAGTATGAATTAATAAAAAGTTGTACATGTAAATCAACATAAAATATTCATATCCATATATTAAATACATAAAATTAAAATAATCTGATATCAATAATATCATTCGTATTTTTTTTACAATCATTGTATCAATGATGTTTACCATTGTAACATCATACACTTATTTCTGCATTTGTAAATTTCATCAAAATTTTTTTTTTTTTTTTTTTTACTATTTGAGTAGATAAATATATACTAATTAATAATAATGAATACATAAAAAAATCACATTCTAATATCAATTACAATATTTAAATTAATTTTCATTTTCAAAAATGTAGCCAATTTTCAATGTGAGCTACACATGTTTACATATTATATATAGACAATTGTCTATTACTACATTCAATGAACTACATAACCTTTGAATGAATGTATTCAAAATTTGATAAATGCAAATGAATTCTATCAGTAATTCAAAAAAAAAAATGATTAAATGTTTATTCTGTGAAGTAAAATAAAATATTTAAAATGCCAAAATGTGTTATAAAAATGAATGAAGTGTAATTTAATTTTAGTAAACAAACTTGATAATTTCAATACTGATTAAGATTTTACTACAAATGCATGTGTGAAACAAAGCTATATATGAGCTTTTAAAATGACTTTAATTGCAGATAAAATTTAAATTGCTGATTGGACAAAAAAAATAAACAAAATGATGACTGAATGAATTCGACAAAGTACAAACAACAGAACATTCACATGATCAGAATGGAGAAAGAAATGAGAACAAAATTGTTTCTCCTCTCCTGCGACATTATAAAACCTTGAAAAAATTTTTGAAATACAATATGAGAGAATCGAAAAGTTCTTCTCAAAATTGTTGAAAGTTTGACAAACAATATGCTGACATAGATACCTGACAAGAAATCAGAAGGGGCCCATAAAGGGTCGGAAGAAATGAATCATTGTCTGACCAGCAGACTAAAGATCCAAAAAAAAAATCATATGCATATTAAATTGAAAGAGGTGATTTCTCAACAAGAACATCCCAACATAAATTTATCAACAAAATTTAGAATAATATGGAAGCTAAAAATGAAATTTATAAGAATTAAAGCTAATAAGTAATACATTATATTTTAGAATGAAATTATAATGAAAACCTATAAATTTAGTGAAATAATAAATGAAAATAATAATTCATGATGTTTAAATGAAATTATTATTTATAAAATTTAAGAAAATTTTAAATTTATTTTATTTGAAATATTTAATTTTACCATTACAAGATTATTATAAATGTGATCTTAAGGGTGGGATTCTAAACAATTTGTTAAAGTGAATTTTCATTTCTTTAAGTGATTCGAGATGTTTAATCACTGCATTGTCATTCCGAAGAATTCGAATAATTTCAAAAGGACCCTGATATTTTGGTCTTAATGAACCTGTATGTGTTAATGCCTTCATGTAAACTTTGTCACCTAAATTTAATTTCTGTCCTTTGCAATTCTTTAATCTTTCCAATATTTTGTCATTTGCATTATCTTGATTTTGGAAAACCTGATTTTTGATTTCCTCTTTTAATTTATTATTCTCCTCAATAAATTGTTCAATAGATTTAGATGTCTCCCTGATTTCGGAGAACATATCCAATGGTAACCTTAGTTCTCTATTGAAAAATAGCATGTTTGGAGAAAATTTAGTTATTGAGTGTTCTGACTGATTATAAAATAATTTGAATTTTAGAATTTGGTTATGCCAATCAAAATGTTCATTACATAAGCAAGCAAGAGTTGATTTCATAATACCATGAGAGCGTTCTAAAAGTCCATTACTGCTCGGATGAAAAATAGAAGATTTGTGATGATCAATATTTAAATCAGAAATAAATTTTGAGAATTCCTTAGATGTAAATTGAGTGCCGTTATCTGTGTAAATCACTTTGCAAAATCCAAACCGAGAGAAATATTGATTTAAAACATCTATAATAATTTGCGAAGAAATATTTTTAACTGGAAAAACCTCAAGATATCTGCTAAAATGATCTATTATGGTAATAATGAAATTATGTTGTTTAGTTGAGCGTACAAGTTTTCCAACAATATCAATAGAAATAACTTCTGATGGACAAAATCTCTTCGCCTGAAGTTTCACAGGTTGTTTAGCTAATTTCTTAGATTTAAATTTAAGACATTGAGAACAATTCAAAACAAAGTTTTTTGTATCAGCAAACATGCCATGCCAATAATATAATTTTCCTACAAAATTGTATGTCTTACTAACACCAAAGTGTGCGGCATGTGCTGAATAAATAGCAGCTTTCTGCAATGACTGTGGTAAAACAATTTTGAAAGGATTTGCATGATGCTTTTTAGATCTCATCTTCATCATTAATATATTGTTTGAAGAATCAATTTTGAATTTTTTGAATTTATTTTTATTTGAATTGTCAATTACTTCTTGTCTTACTTTTGAAATTTTATCATCCTTCAACTGTTCAGCCAAAATATTCTCATTAGATAAACTTTTATCAGATTGAAAAATGTTGTTCATTAAAAATTTTACATTATTATTGGAAAAAATCACTCTACTAAAATAATCAGAAGGATTTGAAACACCTTGAATATGAGAAATAGAAAATTTAAATTGCTGTAAATATAATAGCCATCTACATGTAATGTCACTCTGAGATTCTAAATTCAGATGGTAAGAAAGTGCCTTAGCATCACTCAAAATTTTAAACTCTGCACCAATCAGATAATCTTTGAAATGTCTAACTGACTCATAAATTGCTAAAAGTTCAAGTTTTAAACTGGGGTATCTAGTTTCAGAGTCTTTCAATTTTCTCGAAAAGTATTGTATTGGATGTAATTGATTGTCATATTCTTGTGCCAAAATTCCACTTAAAGCTACTTTACTTGCATCAGTTATAAGAAAAAAAGGTTTGCTGAAATTAGCATTTTTGACCACTGGTTGACCTAAAATAGCTTGTTGCAATTTTAAAAATGAATTTTGACATTCTTCAGTCCATTTGAATTTAGCATTTTTTTTGGTTAAATTTACAAGAGGTTCAACAATTTCTGCATAATCTTTGATTAAAATTCTAAAATAATTTGTCATCCCTAAAAATGTTTTAATATGCTTATTGTTTTTGGGAGTGGGAAAAGACTCAATTTTTTGGATATTCTTATCCGAAGGAGAATAACCATGTTTGTCCACCTTAAAGCCAAGATATTCAATTTCAGATTTAAATAATTGAAGTTTATGTGGATCCAGTGTTAAGTTAAATTTGTTTAACCTGTCAAAAATTAATTGCAATTTGTCTAAAACTTCAGAGAATGAATTGCCTCCTACAATGATGTCATCAAGAAAAAATTGAATACCTAAATGTTTAATATCTCCCAAACATTTTTGAATAAGTTGAGCAAAATAACTAGTACTATTTGCAGTACCCTGGGGTAATCTAGTAGGTTGAAAATTCCCTGATTCTGTGGAGAAGGCCAATTTCGGTTTATCTTCATTTCTCAATTTAATTTGAAAAAAAGCACTTTTTAAATCCAATACACAGTATAAATTTTGACCAGCTACTTCTTGCAAAATATCATGAATATTAGGTACAGAATATTTAAAATGTGTTAATATACTATTTAAAATTCTATAATCAATCACAGGTCTATATTTAATGTCTTCAGGTTTTGTCGATTTATTGATTTGTTTCTTTTTCACCATAATTAAAGGAAATGCATAATTTGAATTAGTATTCTCAATAATACCTGCCTCGAGAAGTTGTTGAATTTCTTTCTGAGCAATAGGTTTTACTAAATGTGGAAGCTTATATGGTTTACATTGCACTGGATAATCATGTATTAAGTTAAATTCAGGAGTTACTTCAGTCGTTACACCAAGAGTTTTGTAATTTTTTGAAAAAACTGCAAAATTTTTCAAAAGCATTTCTTGAACTTGTGTTTTTTGATCAGGATTCAAGTGATCAAGTTTAAAATCATCTTTACTAAGTTCTGATTTTCTAAGTTCTAAAATTTTAGAATTTATGTTATTAATTTTTGCAATGTTTTGTTTTGCCTGTGGCTTAATGTCAAAATTAGGGTTAAGAAACATTAATTTAGAATTTTTCTTAATATTTACATTTTGATTTGTATTATTTGAAATTAGTATCATTATTTTGTCAACATTATATACTGAACAAATTCCACTTTCAATTTGAATGTTAATTTTATTATTGGTTGGAATAGCCCAAAATTCAGAGTTTAAATCAGGTTTATCAACTTTAAGTTCCGCCAATATGGTTTGCATAGGTGCAACATTTAAATTATTAATTGTTCTAGCAAAATTATTTGATTTCTCATCATTGTTTACATTATTTTTAACATTACAATTTTGTATGGTTGCATTAAAATTTGAAATATTTCTGGTTCCTGAAGAATTAATTTTTGAATTTGAAGTTTCATTTACATTTAATATTAATTTTTGATCAATATATTCATTGTTTACTTGATTCATTTCAATTTGAACATTACTGTTGTGTAAAATTAATTTGTTTTGTGACATATCTAAAATAAGCTTTTTTCTTTTTATAAAATCAAAACCAATTATCATTTGATAATCACTAGACCAAGTGTCATTTGTCACAAAGAAAACATTTTTGAAATATTTATTATTTATTTTAAAACCAAATTCAACAGTATGCTTAAAAGGAATGATGGATTGATTTAAGGTTTGAATAGTCACATTTCTCGATAAATAATTTATTTTTGTTTTTTCTCTAATTTGTTCAAAAAGTTGATATGAAATAAGAGATAAAGAAGCACCTGAATCAATTAGGGTTAAAACTTGAAAATCATTAACAGAAATTTGTAATAATGGAAGATCAGAGCCTAAAATATCACCATCTTCAACTAAATTGCATGAAGCAATGATTTGAGAATGATTAAAACCTGAATTCGAAGAATTAGTAGAATTTTGTGAATGTTCAATATCATTTTTATACACAATGTTGTCATTAGAAACATGAGTGCGGGGAATTTCAATGGATACATGGGAAGCTACACCCGCTTTTGTAGTTAAATCAGTACTGAGATTAAAAGTAGATTCCCTTTTTAGTTTAAATTTGCTGTGTTTTGATTTTGTTCCTGTACAACTACTTGTTGTTCATGATTGTTTTGAGTTACAGATTGCATTTGAGGATATATTTGAGCTCGTGGATATATTTGAGAAGGATAGGTCCAATTCTGTACTTGTGGAAAAAATGGAACTGCATTTTGCATATTAAAATTTTGTGGAAATCTAGGTTGCTGTTGATAATTAATGTTCCTTGGTCTCCACTGTCTAAATCTTTGTCCCTGTTGTCTATAATTTCTATGATTATTGTTGTTATTAAAGTTAAAGTTACCTCTTGGTCTAAATTCCCATTTAGTTTCATTCTTTTGATTAAATTTCCAATAATCTTTACAATTTAAAGTTAAATGTGGTTCTCCACAAATTAAACAACACAATTTTTGTTTAGTATTATCTTCGTTTCCAATATTTACATTGTTTAATTGTCCTAAAACTTCATGTAATACAGCTTCAGTTGCTAACTGTTTGGATTTAATATCCTCGATTTCAGAATTTGAGCTTGTAATATTTAAAATCTCATTTGCATCCTCACTTAAAGCTCTATCAATTGTTTTGGCTATTTCTAATGCCTCATTAAATGTCTTGGGTCCTCTCTTTTTTACCTCAATTCTTATGTCAGATCTCAAAGCTTCAAAAAATTTTGTTAATTTTAAATTGTCTACAAAATCTTTAATTTCTTTTTTAGATTTATCTAAATTAGCAGTGTATTTATTGGCTGCTTTTTCAATTTCTTCACCCAATGTAGAAATAGACTGATTAACTTTTTGTTTTATTGTGGCAAAGTCTGCCTGTAGCTCTATAAAAGATTTAGTTTTAGTGAATTTTGTTTTTAATTTTTGCACAAAATCTTCAAAAATAATTTCATTTGCTACTTCTTCATTGTTAGTTAGGAATTCCAAAGCTTTTCCTCTCATCAAAGATTTTAAGATAATTAGTTTTTTATTTTCATCCCAACTGGTTACGTTTACTAAATTTTGAAATTGAGATATAAAAAAATTAAAATTTTCATTTTCGAGTCCAGAAAATGTTTGCATTAATTGTAGAACAGGTAGTGTAATTGCATTATCATTTTGGTCTTGAATTGTAGCGTTTAATGAGTTTATACTTTTTCTAAGATTTATATTAGCTTTTATTTTATCTTTGCAATTATCCATGTTAATTTTTTTTTTTGGTAAATATCAATAATAAAAATATGTATACACAGTTAGAACATCATATAAAACAGATTACACAGATAAAGAGTATAAAAAAATATTTTTTGATAACTTGACATTAATAATTTTCATATTTTTGATAATTTGACATCAAGTGTTTTATATAATAGTTGTAAATCAATTTTAATCAAATTTCAATTCAAAAATAAATTTTAATTTTGTTAATGCAATTTATAAATTTGCTGCATACTTAATTTTATTTTACCTTTCAACTGTTACTCTTATTTGATATTACTATAAAAATATTTATTTTCATCAATTGGTTATTAATTTTAACCATAATTTAAATATTAATTAAATTTTTCATATTATATTTTGCTTCAATTAATAAAATGCAATACATAAAATGCAGTGTTTAAAAGAAACATCAATTGCATGCCATAGAAGTGGATAACACACCATAAAACTTAGTTAACCATTATCAAAAAAAAATCTATCCAGAAGGAGTGGTCACGCACCAGAAAACTTAAATGATATGTTGTGATAAACATGCTGCATGGATCAATTTGAATAGAGTAATTAGAAAATTAATAGTAATTGCTTTAAGAGCTTAATGAAAAATTTATAAATCAATTACTCCCTTCAAATCAAGATCCCGGCAACAAATTTTTCACGGGTCGGATTCTCATGTCAAATTTATTAAATCTTAATGGCCAAATAAACAATTAATTAAAATGATAAATTTCGTATAGTGGAATTACCCAAGTATTGACATGAGAACCTAAAAATAAAATAATTAATGTAAAATGAATTAGTATCATTCATAATAAGTACAATCATTGTTTAAAATATAAAATAATTATTTATTATTTATAAATGTTCATCAGGAATTCTAAGTCAGATACTTATGGTAGAAATTATTTAAAACAAAGAATTTAGATGTAAATATGCTAAATAGCTTCATCAAAATGTAGCATATTGACGGATAATGCTCTTAATAATATTATAACATTAAAATATAAATGAAGAATTACTCACAGTTTGCACAACATAAAAAAAAATAAGAACTGATATAACCATCATCCTTGAAGTATCTTTAATGGTATTAACCATTTTACTAATCACACTTCAGCCTGACCTTATGTGACAGACATTATCACTCTATCTTATTCACTCTCACAAAATGACACACTCGTTGAAACAAAATCTTTAACACAAAATGACATCTTGGATCTTGGCGATACTTATGTGCTATCTATGCCTTATATGCATAAGGTTGAAATCATACTCCATTTTAGACGATCAAATATCTTCACAAAGAGCAACTGAGCTACAAATTTTAACTTTTGAGCACAACCTTTTTAGTAACACATCCAAGAAGAGACACTAAACTTCTGAACTTCTAAATTTACACCTCCCAGGGAAGAGGGAGAGACAGCAAGCTGCTTCCCAGTTCACATTAGCATGTTGCTAGGGCCCAGTAACAGAAGAACAAAATAATTAAAAAAATGACTTCTGGGTAAGAAAGAGACGTACCAATCAACCATTGGTTACTGACCAGTGATGTCACTTTGATCCACGAATTGTAGAAAGGGGAGAAAAAGTTCTTTCTTCGCATGCTCAATGTATTCCCAGAAAAACCTCTGCTCACAGGGAACTCGGAATTGATGATCTTGCACATCTGTCAAGGATGGTAATTGAATGCACTTGGTGTTAATGGCTGCAAATACATGCCAGATTGTAGATAATATGAGAGGTCTCATTTAGCTTTCAAAATTCTGTTTTTCCACACCTTAAAATGTCACTTAAGGTTTTAAGTGATCTTGCTAAATGCTTTTTAATGGCTTTAGTGCCTTCTACTTCGAAGCCACTGTGGGAAAACATTCACTACCTCAGACCACCATGAATTTAAGAAAAGTTCTCATGGGAAAGAATAACTTTTTTTTTGTTGTAGAGTTATAAAGTGTTATGATGAGTTTAAAGTTTTTAAACACATCACAACAGTATGAAATTCAAATTGATAGAGAAAATATTGGTAATAACAGAACCCAAAATAGTGGAGAAAGAGAGAGCATTAAGGACAGGAAGGGCAAAATTGAACTTATCGCGTCAGTTGGAGATGAATTAAATACGGAATTACCCACGGTAGAAATTAAATTTCAAAACACTGAGACAAAAATTCTCTTAGACTCCGGCGCATCTATTTCAGTTTTGGCGAATGATATTTTCGAGAAAATTAAGGAAAATACTGCTGTAAAATATGTTTCAAGAGCGGTAACAATCACGACTCTTTCAGGACACAACATCGATTATACCAAGACTGTAGAAATTGGTTTCAAGATTAATAACCAAAAATTTAAGCATATATTTTTTATAACTAGGTCACTTTTCCCTCACACATATAAAGGAATTCTGGGATACGATTTTATTCAAAAACATGCAGGGGTCCTAGACACACAGAGTAACGTATTAAAAATTGGTAATACAGAAATCCCTCTAAATACCCACAGTCAAAAATCACAGGAGGATCAAATTTACAATACTGTACTAAAACCTAACGTGACTAAGACAAACAGAAAAGTTAAGTTAATGCCAAACCAGACTAAATCGATTTTTGTGGTGCCAGAAATTGAAATTCAGGAAGGCACAGAAGTATTATTTGAGCCGGCGGAGAAATCATACGTAAATATGGAATATGGGATTTACAAAATGACAGAAACAGGCATTAGGATCAATGTAAAAAATACCACTCAATCAGATATAACGTTAAATAAAAACATGATTTTAGGGTCGCTATCTGAACAATTTGAAATTCAACAGGAGCAAAATACAGAAAATGACGAAAAATTACAAGACCATACGGCGATAATAAATTTAATTCAAGCGACACCGGAAATTTTAGAACAGAGGAGGCGAGACATTAAACCTGATGATTTCAATCTACAACATATGAACGAAAACATGAAACTGGACTTCCAGGAATTTTTAGTACAGTACGCGGACATTTTTTCGAAGAGAAATTCAACAATAGGAGCTACGGACATAATCCAACCTAATATCGAGTTAACACATAACCACGCGATTAAATCCAGACCCTACGACATCCCATATTCTCTACAAAATACGGCAAAAGCCCAGTTAAAAGATTTAGAACAGGCAGGAATTATCGCAAAAACGCAATCCAAATACGGCTGTCCAATGTTACTCGTAAAAAAGAAAAACGGAGAGCATAGATTATGCTTAGACCTCAGACTAATAAATAATATCTCAACTATATTCCCTTACAATATTCCAAAAATTAACGACATCATAACAAAATTATCAGGATTCAGATATTTTTCGAAATTAGATTTTAATAGTGCATTTACTCAGGTGGTACTAAATCCAAGCGCACAAGACATTTTTTCTTTCACTACACCTTGGGGAAATTTTAAATATAATAGGATGGTATTTGGCCACATAAGTTCGGCACCTATTTTTCAAAATATAATGGATATTGTTTTGGGAGATTTATATGAAGAAAATGTTCTGGCCTATATCGATGACATTATTATACCGGCCGATTCATACGAAGATATGAAAAGAAAATTACAAAAAGTATTTAAAAGACTCAAAGAGAACAATTTAACGCTGTCACCGAATAAATGTGACTTCTTTCTACACAAAATTAATTACCTGGGATACGAAATTACAGATAAAGGGATAAGTCCAACGGACAGCAACATTACAAAAATTACATCTTTCCCGGTCCCAAAAACCTTGAGAAAATTAAAAAGATTCCTCGGAGTATGCAACTTTTACAGAAATTCAATTAAGGATTACGCACAGATAACGGCAGTATTGTCAGATTTAACACAAAAAGACAAGAGATTTCATTGGAACACAGAACACGAGAACGCATTCCAAAAATTGCAGGACTGTTTTTTTAAAAAACCCATTTTAATACAGCCGAACTTTAACCATGACTTCTTCCTGAACACTGATGCAAGTTTGGTGTCTCTGAGCGCAGTTTTGCTTCAGAAAAGAGATGGAATTTTAAAACCCATAGCCTATTATAGTAGAAAATTAAATCCACAAGAGCAGAAATACCCGGCAGTGAAAACGGAACTCCTCGCCATCCATCAGGGGATTCAATTTTTTAGGAATTTTCTTTACGGCCGAGAATTCTTCATTTTGTCCGATCATCGATCCTTAGGGGACCATTTAAAAATGCAAAATCCCCCTACAATTATGCAAAGGTGGGCTCTTGAAATAGCTGAATATAAATTTAAATTTATCCATCTCCCAGGGAAAGAGAACGTTCTGGCCGATTATTTAAGTCGGGAAGATTTTTCAAACAACCGCGATGCGAGAAGAGATGCGGAACAAGCTCGTCACACTAGCCCGACGCAGGAGAGGGGCAGCGAAGACCGGTTTTCATATGTAAACAGAGGGGAACACAGCGGATTTGAAAAGGGCGAAATTGTAAATAAACAAACCACCGGACAGTGTATCAACAATGTCGAACACAGGACACAGGATGAAAGTAATGGATATGTTAACGCAGAAAGTATATATATATAAATAATGTAAATAAAATGATAGATATCCCCAGTATTCGGGACATTTTGAGAGAACAAGATAGAGATGCAAAAATAAAAGAACTAAGAGAAAATTTGAGGAGTTATAAAAATAAAAACAACAAGAATTATGAGGCATTTTATATTGACGAAGAAACAGGCTTACTAATGCATATAGGTAGATGGAAAGATCGTCCTTGGCGAGAGGATTACAAGAAGACAATTGTTATTCCGCGGGGGTTACAAAGAAATGTTTTAGCCATGGCTCACGTTACACATTCAGGGGTTGACAAAACCTTCAAACTGTTAGAAGATCGATATTTTTGGAACGGGATGTACAGTGACACCCATAATTATGTACTTTCTTGTGAGACATGCCGTGCAAGGAAGGGAAAATTACAATTAGCAGTAATGGGCAGAAATCCTACACCGGAAGGCCCTCTTCATAAAGTATCAATTGATTTATGCGGCCCTTTCAAAACAAGTGTAAATAATAACAAATATCTGCTAACCATGATCTGTCAATTCACAAAGTACCTCACAGTATTCCCTATTCCTGACATACGGGCGGAAACTATAGCGGAGAGGCTGTTAGAATGTTTTGTAGACAAAGGTTTTCCCTGGACGATCCAAAGTGACAACGGTACCCAATTTACATCAAAAATTTTCCAAGCAATGACAAGGAGGTTACAGATAATATCAAGACTCACGTCAGTTCGGTGCCCGTTCGTTAATGGACAAGTAGAGAAATCACACCATGCCATTAAAAATACCATATACACACTCACAAAAAACTCGCCTTATTGGGATACAGCAGTCCAAATTCACACGATGACATACAACGCAACGGTACATTCATCAACAGGGGAAACACCAAATTTTCTTTTCTACGGGCGGGACATACCAACACTATTCGAGTCACAGATTTTAAATGAACAGGACACAGCATACCCCAATTACATTTCAAATAAAATCACTACCATGCAAAATACTTTTAGGGCAGTAATCAAAAATTTAAATCAGGCAAAAGACCGACAGGAAGAACAGCAGTTTTCCAGAGCCAACATGCAAGAGTTAAAAATAGGGAGTCGAGTGTTTTTAGAGGGGCAAAATGCGTTTGGTACAGCAAAGTTCTCAGGTCCATACCGAATAATAAATAGAATAAACAGGTTCATATACATTATCCAATTGTGTGAAAAACCTTTCGCTAAGACACAAAGAGTCCACATAAATCGTCTGAGAGTTATCATCGATAGGAGGGAACACTTAAAACACCCACAGGAATCAACGAAAATTATTAAGTACAAATCGCCACTTTTACCCACCCCAAATATAGAACCAATTCAACCTCCTCAACCGGAAAGCAACAATTCCTTCCCGTACTTCTTATTTGACGAGTTTGAGCCACAAGTTATAAGTAAACAAAACGCACGCCAATCGCAAAATGTCAACAGCCAACACAATAATGCTGAACGAACGCCCCCTCCTCCTCTCACAAACAACTGCACACCCGTTCCCCTCCGGCCGTCCAAACAGTTACCTTAAACCTTTCTGGTAGGTCGGACGGTCTGGGTCTCAACACCCGTTCCCCTGCCAAAGAACCTAGCCGTGACAGAGATAGAAAATGCGACTAACACTGAACATGCCATCCCTCCTCATCACATGCCAGAGAGCACCAACAACGAGAATGCCATTATTTCGGACCGTATTCTGGACCAGCGTCAAGTGCAACTTGACGATCTCCCCCCCTCCCCAGCTTGGGCAAGAGGAAAACATCGAAAATAAAAAGGGGACTGATTCCGTACAAACGCAAACAGTACAAGCACAATCGCAAGAACTGGTTTCTGATACAAGGGAAAAACACAGGGATTTCTCCTTAGTCAATTCTGCGCAGGAAGGTTCCAGAATCGGGGAGAGTATACAGGATGAAGAGAAACTTAACAAGACATCAGTACATAGGCCAATGCCTTCTCACACGTATGCTTTAAGAAGTAAGGTTAGAAAAGAATAAAAATTTAAAATAAATGTAGGAATAGATATACAATTTTTTTATAGTTTAAACTCGGTATTGAAATTGCAAATAAAGAAAAATAAGGTTAGGTAAGAATTTGAAGAGAAATATGGGTGAACTTTGGAAACACGACTACAACAAAATTTATATACAAATAAATATATATAAAAAAAAAAAAAAAAAAAAAACGGGCGAGAGAAAATATACATCAAAAATTGCACGAAAAGCGCGTAAAACGGGGCGCAAACTTTAAATAAACATTGAATTAAAAATAGTGAAAATTTTAAATAAATATTGCATTATAAATGGAAGTAATTTTAAATAAATAATACATTAATTAGGAAATTCTAAAAAAACATTGAATTATTAATTAGGAAATTTTAAATAAATATTACATTAATTCGGAAATTTTAAATAAACATTGAATTAAAAATAGAGGAAATTTTAAATAAATATTACATTAATTAGGAAATTTTAAATAAACATTGAATTATTAATTAGAGAATTTTAAGTAAATGTTACATTAATTATTGGAAAGTCTAAATTAACATGAAATTTTCAAATAATATTGGAGTGCAATTAAAGGGGATTTTAGTAATTTTAAATAACTAGTGCATTATAAACAGATGGAATTCTAAATAATTATTGCAAAAAAAAATGAATTTAAGTAAGACTTTAACGGAAAACACTTTGCGACATTTTAAATATTATAAGCGAGTGATTTAGAAGAAAAACGGAATAAATAAATAAAATATGTAGGAATGGATATGGCGAAAATTACTTTTATGATAATAACAAGAATTCAAATATAAGAATAAAGGAAAATTACATTAAAATCAATAAGGGATAGCAATGAATAGGAATTGATGACAATGAGACATAGGTAAAAATTTAAAAATACTAACACAGTAATATAATAAATTTTGTTAAAGTTAAAACTTTAAGGAATATCTATACATTTTTGAGTGAAACTAGGGGAATGATCTACCATCCTAGAAGTACTTATATTGCACAATAGCAAACCGTGGTGAGGTTCCACGTCAACTTTTAGCCATGCGCGATAAAGTAATTTTTCTTTTTTAAGTTTTAAAAGATAATGGATAAATAAAAACACTTACCCCTTTCATCGGCATACAGTACACCTTGATATATCCAAAAAGAACACTGCATATCACACTTAAAATTCCCTTTGCACATTATAAAAAGAAAATAATACACCTTCACATACACCCAGGTAAAAACACATCTTTATCTTTCCCACGAGGTCGCTTTTTCTGCGGGTCCACAACTGTAAGAGCACGGGATCGTTTGAAAATCGGGATTTTTCCGAATATCTAACCTTGCCAACCCTGGGAAAACTGGTTTCATGAAAAGGGCTTGTTTACTGACGTTGACGGGAAAAGCTCATTCTGTGCATAGGTACTCACGGGTTTATGTGAATAAAAAAAATAAAAAGAAAAGATAGATGACGGAGTACAAGAAAGAAATTAAAGAAAATACTTACTGCTTACGGAATGCTTCCTGTAAAGGAATTACGAATGTAGACCGTCAAAGAAATATAAGGGAGTTTTAAAATGTAAGATAATTACGGATTTATGGCAGATAATATTCAGAGAGAACTACGGACACGAATTGGTTTATTAAAGGGAAAAATTTACAAGGAGTTTATAATAATAATAATAAAAAAAAAAGGATAAGAGAATTATGAATTTTATTTGTAAATGGTTTATTGAAAGGAAAATTTGCAAGGAATTTATGATAAGAATGAATGTAAGAGAAGTAGGAAAAGTTTTAGGAAATGGTTTATTAGATGAAAATTCTAAACGCTAAGGCGAGATTCGGAATACAGAATTTGGGATTATGTATATAAGGGATAGATAAAGGAGAGTTGATTGATAATTTAAAAAAAAAAAATATGTGTTTATTGTGTTTGTACAAATTATGAATTTATTAGGAAATGTAATATGGCATGACAATTCGTGATAATATTGACAAAAATTTATTTGTTTGTTTTTCTTTGTATTTTCAATGTGATAGTATAAGGTATTTGTAAATTTTAGTAAATGGTGGGATGTTTAATCAGTGAGAAAATTTCGTAGGCAACTTAAATGTTGAAAGGAATGTGAGAAAGAGAAATAAAAAAAAATAGATAAACGATAATAACGATAGGAGAAAGTACTGTATTTTGAAAATTGAATAATGGCGAATTAAGTAGGGAATTAGTTTTTGTAAAAAAAAAAAAAAAAAAAGCCAGGGACTTAATGTTTAATGGATATTGTAAATTCCAGAGAGAGAATTTGTGTCATCAGACTGTATGTATATGTATGCATTGGTGTATCGATAAAGTGTGTGCCTCAACTAAGATTCGTCCATACATGAAAATTCAGTGATATGATGCAGACAGTGATGTGTTGTTCTCACAAGAAAACTTTCATTTTCCCCACATGTTTACTCCACAGCGAGAAGTGATGCAGTAACGTCATCCACATACAGAGTTCCAGACTTACAATTTTCTTTGCACTTCCATCACAGTGATACGATTATGCAGTGTCGTGCCTTTCACATAAAATTTTCAAAGTCTACAGTTTTCACACCTCCATGACAGTGAGATAGACGATGCAGTGACGTGCTTTATACATAAACTTTCATTTTACCTATGTTTATTTCACAGCGAAACTACACAGTGATGTGCTCCATCTGCAGATCTCCAAGTTCTCGATTTTCTTTGCACTTTCCAGGACATTGAACTAGGAAACAGTGGCGTGATATAGAGACGCAGACCCTCTGCTACAATTCTTTGTAAAATAACTTTTTCACACTCTTTACAAACTTTTGAACTTTACGTTTATCATTGCTATTATGGATATGCCTTCAACTTTTGGACAGCCAATTTATTGGACTTAGAATCTCTATAGAACTCAAACATGTCAGACAGAAAAATATCTTATACTTTATCTTTCCAAGAGTTTGATGACAGTGATCGGAATTATGTTACTGTTTTGTTGTATATATATATATGTGTGTGTGTGTAAATGCGTTTACAGGTTTTTTAGGTGAATACTAGCCTATGGCACGGTTCTACTACGGAGAAGGGGGTGAATGTCCCAAGGCAAATTTGGGACATTGCAAATTATGGAGGAGTGTAACCTACAAAGATGGTCCCTGTACTTCTCCTCTAATTCATATACACTTCCCTAAGAGAACACCTGCAAAAGGATGAGCAAGCCATGTTTCTGGGAAATATGGACAACGACCACCCAGTTACAAAGGGGCGCACAGCGAGGCGCTCTTGGGGAGAGCTGACCCTTGTCCGGTTCGGCTGCACGTGCACACAAGGTCGTGAGAACCCGCGGTCCACCTGCCAGATATTAATTCTGGGGTGACCGCCATCCTCCTGTCAGCACAGCACCCAATAGCTGGACATTTTTGGAAATATCCAATGATGATACCAGGGGCTTTGATTGGGGGGACCAGTAACAGACCTGGGGCTTAATTGTGTAGGAGGAGACATTTTTCCGATGATCGAGAGAGTTTGAGAATTTTGAGAACGAACGAAAAAGAGATTGGGTTTGAGACTTCAGAGAGGAAGGACGGAGAATTGGTTTGTGTGCTCGAGAGAGAAGAGTCTCTCAAAAATTACGTCTGCAGCGATGTCCGGCGATTCCTTCACCGAAGTGCCCCGTATCCAGTGGCGCATCCAACGATATTCGAAGGTATGAAATGCATGTATCGCATACTTAGTCTGTTGACACAGTTTCAATTAATGTTTCACTCTCTCGACATCTTGTTAAATCCACACTTGAGTAAATAGTAGGGACGAATTTAATTGCAAACATAAATGGAGATTTTAATTACATACATTCTTTAAATATTCATTTTTTGAAAATGTCAATGGAGAGTCATTGTAATTTGTTAAGAATGTTAATTGAACCAATCAAATATGTTTTTATTATTATTTTTTAATTTCATTTTTATCAATAAATACATTGTTATTGTTTTATATCATGTCCGTTGTCCTCATTTGCCACTAATTTAATTCTATGTATTTTTATTCGACACGGCCAATGTCGGAGATGAGAAACTATACTAATTTATGCGTTCTAACAGGACGTGTGGTTGAAACCCACATAACAGTGAACATATTCACACAAAAGTTGATATTTTTTTATTTTATGTGATGTTTTGATAAATTTATTTGAAAAATGTGCAATATCTCAACGGTTCATGCTAGCATTCTAAAGTTTATGTCAATCGGTGTATAAAGAAAAATTACAAAAAAATTATTATTTACAGAACTTTATTAAATATCTTGATTTCTTGATGAATTTTTCAAAATTTTACTCGAAAATTTTTTAGGGTTCTGAATATTCCAATGCGTTTAAAAACAACAGACTTACAGTATTCAGAAATTGTAATTCTTGTACCAAATTTCATTAGAATTGCTTTATTCATTCGTGCGAAATAGTTTCTACAGTCTCAGTGACTGACACACACCTCACAGACACACACACACACTCTGTCGTCTTACCCACCAAATATTATGAAATTTGATAAATTATTTTTTGAAGTAAAGTGGATACTTATATTTTAGAGACAGACACATAGACACACACACACAGACAGACACATAAACACACACACACACACATACAGACATCACGCTAAAATTAGTTTTTTCGAGTTCTAGAGGTTACAAAACGTGTAGATCCGTCGAAAACGCGAGTTGCGATTTTTGGCATTATTACAATATTTTCGCTATACATTACCATGTATTGCAGAGAAATTAAATAGGATGTCCGGCTCACGTAGGACCCGGGCCGTCCTAATTGAGTTGTATCCGTCCCACCGTATGAAAGGTACGAATTGTTCTTTTATATCTACTTTTCTTTTAAGAATTTTAATAACATGATCAATACCAATACCCTTCTGCAATCTGTTAGCATATGCGCAGACTACGGGGGGGGGGCAGAGGGCACGAGCCCCCGCTGGGCTTTTCCAGAGGGGACTTTGCCCCCACTGGGAAATTTCAAGAGATTTCTCTAACTTCATATTTTACTAAATAATAAAAAATGAAATTTTTTTAAACATAAAAATAATTGAAAGGAAATCCTCTCAACGTAAATGTCACATTTCAGTTCAGTCTTGTTCACATCGTCCTAAGTATAGCTCCCTAAACTATCTCGCACACAAACCAAGCTCATCATTACTCCCAGGAAACATGTTGACGCTAATGACAAAAACACCTGGTTACCATAACTTTTTCGAATGACCACCTAATTCAGAGAAAAATGGAATACTTACGGCCATGTTATTGGCATTTCCAAAAAATAACTATTGCCCTCCAGTAATAACTATAAATGATTACCACGAAGTAGAGATGACTTATTTGGTCTACCTAAAGAGACTTTATCTGTAATTACTCCTGGATTCTATATAACAGTGCTGTCTTTACAGTTGCATCCATTCCGTTTGCAGCTGCAAACCCCGTGGGTGGTATCCATTCCGTTTGATGTTGTAAACCCCGCGGGTAGCTTTATTCCTGGTGGGCACCGGAAGTTTGGCAAAGCACCGTAGTCGTCAGGCAAGGTCCAGAGGGAGCAAAGCCCCCCCCCCCTCATACGCACACACACACACTATATATACTCAGCCCACCCCTCTGATAAAAATGTTAAAGTTTTATTTGTGATAAAAAATATCCACCAACATGTCATCCAAATTTTGCATAAATATATTATTTGCATAAATATATAAATATATTATAATTTATGAGATTTTTTTTATAAATTGCCTCGGTTTAAAGATTTTTTAATTTAGCTAAATGTGTGGTTATAGTGAGGGTCAATTTATTTACATATTTTATTTAAAATATTTAAATATAGACAATAGTATTTGGATACTTTTGTATTATTACTGGGTTCATTGTTTTAATTTATTTTGTCAAAATCAACTGATAGGTATTTAGGAGTTGATATTAAGCATTAACATAAATTAACTTTTAGATTTTTGTTAATTAATTAACAGCTTTGCTTCTAGTTAATTCTTATATTAAAATCCATTGTAATTATTATATATTATAATATGAATGCATAGTACTTATATGGATTTTCCTAATCAACTCTTAGCATACAAATATAAATAGGCATAAAAAGATTAAAAATATTTATCGCACAATAAATAAAACTGCTGAAAACTTTCTTTCGATCCAGCCCGTCCGACCTAGCCGAAGGTGTAAGATATCTGTTTAGACCGCCAAGACAATGCCATCTAATTTAAACTGGAACCCAGTGGGGTCGATATCCATAAGGACCAACCCTCCTTCCTTTGCTACCAACTACTCGGAAGGACTTTCAAACCCACAAATTTAACGTGCCCGTACACGGGAACAGTTTAGGCAAAGCCGGAAATCGAACTCGGGTCCTCCGAGTTCAATATCCGTGACTTAACCACTCGGTTATCTCATTCCAAAATTGTTGCTTGTAAGATAACTTACAAAACTTCCTTGAGGAAAGCATATATATGTCAGTTAGTCGACTACAGTTGCTGCGATGGCATTATAATCCCCCTTTTTCAGGCCAAAATAACAATATGCGCTCTTAACAACCACTACTGCCTTACGTTGGGCAGTTCGTTCTTGGCGGTTGTTAAGGGCGTATACTGTGCTTTTAGCCTGGAGCAGAGGCTTAAAATGACCTCGAATCAGTTGTAGTCACTTACTGACATATGCTTGCTATCTTCAAGGCTGCCTTGTAACTTTTATATAACTTTATCGGATTGTGCCCCCCCCCCCCCCTCCATGAGATTTTGAAAGCTCGGCGCCTATGTCTGTTAGTACAACATAATGGTTCTTGTAACTTACGCAACGGATTCTGTTTTAAGGTTCCACTTTGTAAGTATAATTATATTGTCAAATATTTTGTTGATAGATTTTATAAGGATTTGTTAAAATTAGATAACATTTAGGATATTTGGCACTTACTGATATTAAAACTAAATGTGTATAACACGGACGGCGATGAACAAGCTAAACGTATTGTATAATGTTACTTTAGTAACGATTATTTCTTATGAATGTTTGTTTCATTTTTCTGTGGATTTTCGACATTTGTTCTGACACTATTATTGGGGCTTGATTTACTGTGCTCTAACTACCGCATTATTTTTATATATGCATCTTACATAATAAAAGAAGTTTTCTGTCTGTCCATCTGTGTATATCGTCTGTAGCTCAAAATCGAAATGTCGAATAGCGTCGAAATTTGCTTGAAAGTGCTTTACAATGCAATGCGGCGAGATTTAATTCAAACTTGAAATAGTTTAAAATTTAAAACCAACATTTAAAGCCGCAAATTTGTTAAAATATCGTCTTCAAAACCATTTCTATTCAGAGCAGATGATGAGAGATAAAATGACGCAGGTGGTCAAACATTGCTAGTTTATTTACAACTTTTCTAAAGTCATGAATTTTAAAGATAAATGTTTATTGTTTGGAATATACATTCCCTTCCAAAAGTTAAGCAAAATTTGCATATTCTGCGAAAGAAGAAACGTGTAGCCATAAAATGCGCATACACGACGGATTCTTAAGAAAGAGTTTAAGAATTGTTTAAGAGTTATGAAAGAGTTTATGATTTTTAAGAGAGAGTTTAAGAAATCGTACTCGAAACAATTTCGTTGCGGAACCCTTAGAATAATGCCGTGGAACCATAAGAATACTATCGCGGAACCCCAGATTTCCTCGAAACAGACTTGAAAAATTCAAGTGTAGTTTCTACAAAATATTATTTTTATATTCCTGAGAATCATTTCACTTAATAAGACATTTTCGTCTCTGGAACTATACGCAAGTATAGGTGTGTAGGCAGTACCCGTAAACACGTTTTCACGAATCTTTCTTAGAACAAAAAAATATTCAGGAATTGACCTTCCCCTACAGTCTGGATGGGAATAAATACCGACAGGCTAGCCAAACAGCATATAAATGACGTAGACTGGATTGTGGTCAATAGGTTATATCCTTTATTAGCTTAAATAAATTGTTTAAGTCTTTCAAAGAAAAATGTAGTAGATAATTTTGGGAAATTTTAGATTAAAAATTATTTTGTAGTTGAGCAACGTAATGTTTCAAGAGTTATTATATTGCTTTATCCATCTCACGGCGATTATAAATATTATTGTTTATATGGCTGTATTGGAAATCAATCCGTTACATAACTGCGGCATCTCACAAAGTTATAAATATTTTCATCAAGGAAATGATTTTGCTCATCACGATCTTTGATTTGGCGGCGGTGCACTAGGTTCGATTGCATATGTATTGGTGCAATTATTTTGCCAAAGCATTTTCGGAACAAATATTTTACTTTTCAGGGAGAAAATGTGACAGATTTTATAACACTAATGTTGAAAAAATCTTATGTGTCAAACAGCCGCATTTTCCTTCAAATTAACACATTTAACCATTAAGGGGACGCAATAATTCAAGTAAAAGCGTTATAACACTGAGCTGTCGCTGAGCAGCAATATTGTTACATTTCATGCGATACATGATAATGTATAGGGAAGGTATTGGAATCATGCCGAAAATCGTAATTTGAGTTTTCGACGGATGTACACGTTTTGGAACCTCTAGAGTGACATCTGTGTTTATAGAGTGACATCTGTGTGTGTGTCTGTCTGTGCAATGTATGTATGTATTCACTCTCACTGAAAAACTAATTTGCCGAATTTCATAAAATTTGGGAGGTATGTCCATTGTGGGAGACCCTCGTGCTGATTAGATTTTGATGCTGTTATTTATATTGGTGATTACTAGAACATTTTTCTTTCAATTACATTAAAAAATAAGACCTTATAAATTTCTGCTTCTGCTTTTCAACGGAACTAAAATTATTTAGGTTTTAGATAAATTAGTATATTGGATGTATAAGATTTTCTGTTGTGTAATATATATTCATACAGCATATTTTCATTAAATGTTTTTACAATAATTCGCAAAATGAGCTAGGAAAAATATCTATGTATAAAATCTTGATTAGCAAATAGCGTGAAACAAAAATGCAAGGTTAAAAAATCTGAACTGGACAACACATGAGTTTCCTTGTAAATTTTTTTTAAATGGCCAGGCACTTTGATCTTCGTCATTCGCCTTTATTACAGCGGCCAGAGTGTGAACCATTTAGCCCTCCATTGACGTTGTCCCAGGCGCACCAGAGGGGGGCGGATCACATTGCACCCACAACACAAACACCCATGCCTTATGTGGGGCTCGAACCCACAACGTTGCGGTCGACCGATTGCTACGGAAACGCTTGCCTTGATCACTCGACAACCACATCGGCTTTCCTTGCAAAATGCAATGAATTTACTCCTTTTACAGTCAAAAAATAATGTATAAGATTAATGGTACTGTGTTTTTAAAGTTTATTTGTACATTTGGCAATTTTCCGAAAGACAACATGTAAAACTAATTCAAAGTACCCAATTAAGTTATATTTCGCGCAACTCTAAATAAACAATTATCAATACTGATAGCGTCCTCAATAAGCAATGTAAACCATACATTAAAATATTTTATAATTAATTCGTCAATTCCGCGTTATTTTCATTAATTTAGCTTCATTTTTGCAATTTTGACGATATCTTTGTCAATCTGGGGCGAAATATCGCCGAGTTGGCGATACTTTGCAGACATTTTTATCAATTTGGCGACATTTGCGTTCATCTGACGATGTTTTGTCAATTTGGCGGTATTAAAATGTCGCCATTTGTCGCCAAGAGGAACAGTTCCACCTGACAGATATACACAGCTGAAATATCATTGCAATACTATCCTCCTTTCAAAACACAATTAATTTCATTGATTTGGCGTCATATTTATCAATTTCGCGACTTTTTCGCCTATTTCCCAACATTTAAAAAAATCGCCAAGTTAGCGATATCCCGCCAAATCCGTCGAGAGTATTTTCACCAAGCGTTATAGAGGAGAATTTACAGACACACAGACGGACAAATGGTTTATTTTTATAGTGAATGTTTCCTTCATATTCTTTCCAAGATTTCAAATTTTCAGCAATTAGTCCTTATTTTCAGTGATTGAGAGTCACTTTTATCAATTTGGTGACATTTTCCTTAATTTGGCGGTATTGAAAAGTCGCCGAGCATAACGCTCGGCGACGTAACTCGAACTCGTATTTTCGACCGTGTCACAATACTTTTCTTATACATTATGCTATGTATATAAGGAAAGTAAAAAGAATATGTAAAGAAGGACGGAGAAATAGGTTAATCTTATAATAGATAAATGAATATTGGTGTCCAAATAAAAAACATTTACCCAAAGTATCGTAAATGAAACCAACTAGATCCACCAGAATGATGTCAAAAAGTTATCACACAATACTACATATAAAAAGTGAACATATTCACGCAAAAGTTGATATTTTTTTATTTTATGTGATTTTTTGATAAGTTTATATGAAAAATGTGCAATATCTCAACGTTCTAAAGTTTATTTCAATCGGTTTCTAAAGAAAAATTACATAAAAATTATAATTTGCGTAACTTTTTTAAACCTCTTGATTTTTTGAGGAATTTTTCAAAATATTACTCGAAGGAGGGTTCTGAATATTCGATTGCGTTTAAAAACAACAGACTTCCAGTATTCAGAAATTGTAATTCTTGTACCAAATTTCATTAGAATCGCTGTATGCATTCGTGCGAAATCGTCTCTATAGTCTCATTGACTGACACACACATACACACACACACACACACGCACACACACACACAAACGAACAAACGAACAAACAAACAAACAAGCAAACACACACAAAAACAAACTTACAAACAAACAAACAAACAAACACTTACTAACACACACACACACACACACGCAGACATCACCTCAGAAACGTTTGATTCGTGTTCAGAGTTGCTTGAAACACGCTCTCCCGTCCAAAACTCGAACTCGTATTTTCGACCGTGTCACAATACTTTTCTTATACATTATGCTATGTATATAAGGAAAGTAAAAAGAATATGTAAAGAATTCTTAGAAACTAGGAATTTGAAAGGGAGATATTTGGCTCCAATATTGGGAAATTTCTCTTACCGCAGTACAACATAAAGTCTGCACATTTGGAAAAATCCCAGTTCGTGAAGCCGGAAGAAGAATCTATAATCAAAAGCATGTTATTTAAAGACTGAAAATCAGCGAGGGTCTAATTTAAAAATTTAATAAGGCCCGAAAATATTAACATTTTACGAGACCAAAGCCCAAGAATTTATTTTTTAAAATAATTCACCCGAGCCTGGCCAGTCCCTAAAATACTTCCAGTCCCAACGCAGAGTCTGGCCAGTCCACACCGGTCTGAATTCTTTTGCAATGCATTGAAGTATGTTGCGTAGTATGATGGTCCAAATTTGCCACTTAAGGAATTAAACATAAGTTATATTACATATAGTAATACATCAAAGAGAACCCAAATTTGAAAAATCTGTACAAATCAAGAATGAGAAAACACTACTAAGAAGTGAGCTTTTAACACTGTACAACGTAGTTGTAAAGTGTTAAAAGCTCACTTAAAGCTGTCCGTCTGTCTGTCCGTTCGCACGATAACTGCCGTAAAAATGACTTTATCGAAATGAAATTTTAGTATGGTATTAAGACGGTCTGTGGAACATATGGGACTGTAAATGAATAATATCACCAAATTAGTTTAGTATTGAACCCGGGTTGGAAAAATGAAATACATTGATTCCTATGGGACCTAATTTTTCAAACATATTTCAAGCGAATTTAAAATTCTCGAATTGCTTCTAAAGTTTTCGGAAACATTCAAATTACCCCATAAAAAATATGAAAAAATTTCAGCAAAATATATTCGAAAGCTTTCTTAAATAGAAATTAAAATAATATTCACACCCATATTATATAAAGTGATCACGTAGCCCAATTTAAAATAAAATATGGCATTTATCTTGTGTCATAGTCGTGATCTTTAAAGTTCTTTTCAATTTATATTTAGTGTTGTGTCCGTCCTAAAACCGTTTCATTTTTGCTTAATTTTTGTGCACCTATAGTCTGGAGCAAAGCAATTACAATATACGCTCTAAAACAAAAAAAAAAGACACACCAAGAAAGAATTATCCTAAAGAGACAGAATTTGGTACGTGTAACGTGGATGTACAGAAAAAGGAATGATTAGAATTTCAGAACAATTGGATTCCACTGAAAGATCTACACAAAGTGAGCAGTTCAATATGGCATTAGTCGACTTTTGGCCTTGATACCAGCTTTTACCCAATGTAGCACTGATGAATAAAACTGTCGGACGGTGTTCTGAGGGATGTCGTTCCAAATGCCCTCCAATTGATGAGCTAATTCTTCTACATACTGGAATGGTCGGAGGCGACGCCCCATTTCATCCCAAATGTGCTCAATAGACGATAGATCTGGGGATCTGGCTGGCCAAGGAAGTGTCGAAAGCCCAGACCATCCGACTCGTCCGTGGACTTAGAGTAGCATTTTGGATGGCCGGGGCCAAGGAAGTGTTGAAAACCCAGACCATCCGGCTCGTCCGAGGACATGGAGCAGCGAATTGAATGGCCGGGAAAATTTTTGGATAACGGAGTCCGACCCCCACAGTCACGGCCCCCGGTCATAGCAACCAAAAGTTTATTAAATTTCAATAAAAATTTTACATACAAATTTTCAGAAGTTCAACAGCCAATCAAAGCTGGAAAATATATTATTCCCAAACAGACGGGGGACATTTCAAAGTTCGACGAACACATTTCACACAATAATCACAGCAAAATCACAAAAAGCACAGCAAGCAACATGAAAACATATAAGGGGGAGTCAAGCTTCAATAAAATTCTCACTTCTATAAAGTTTTTATCTTTCAAGAGTCAAGGTAAAAAAGGGAGCAAAATGCTAAGAGCAGAATTAAGGTTACATATTATTTTTAATCAACAGTTATGTGATTTGGCATATTAATTCTCATTCCTTTCTCAAATTTCAAAGTATTCCTAGATTTAATTAAATTTAATAAAAGGTTTAGTCAGAGGTAGCACTATTTAACGCATTGCATAAATTTAATTTAAAGGGTCAACTCTCAGCCTCAAATAATTAAGTAAATAAATATTTAAAGTAATAATTTAAAAAGAGTTCAAACGATTAAGAAAATGTGAAGTTATTCAATTTTCAAAGCCCCAAAAAAGGAAAACAATTTTTCCCCTTCAGGGGAGAAGACCCCGAGTTAATATTTCAAACAAAGGAGTTTAAGTTGTAAATTAAAATCAAACGAAAAGGGGAATAAATTATTACATATATAAAGCAGACAAAAATATAATCAATTAAAATCAAATAAGTACAAATATTTCTGGGAGCATCTCAAAAAGGTTAAATAGTTTTTTGCATTTGTTTAATGCGTAGTATTTCTTTACGCAATGCCGGACAGTTTGTTTGATCTCGGGCGTTATGTGCCGTGGACCAGTTCAAGTTAGTGTCTTTCAGGTTGGCCAATGCACAGTTAGAACATTTCAGGGTTTTTGAAGAGCAGGTTTTGTAAGTATGGTCGTCCATAGAGCATTGACTACAACTGCCGGCCGAGGAGCGACAAGAGGAAGCAGTATGTCCATAGCCATTACAACGGAAACAGATCTGGAGAGAAATATATCTCTTAATAAGGAAATATCTAAAGTTCTGGTAAATTTTTCTAGTTTGAATAAGAAGCCTACCAGCCTCAGCATCCACCAAGAAGATCCAGTTAAGAGTTCCAGTTTTATTTTTAAAAGATTTAATGATTTTGAATTCTAGGATGTGATCAGGAGGTAAGTTTTGTGCAAGAAGGAGTTCAATGTCTTTTTCAGATAAGTTTTCAGGTACATTAAATAGAATCATAGCCTGTTTACGGACTGGAGGTCGATATATATCAAAGTTTTGGACAAGATCTGATTTTTCAAGTTTTGGGAGTAATGACTCTCCGTCTTCTCCTTGACATGTGATTTTGAGAGTACCGTCATTAAAAGTTGATATATTTTGTATACGGATGTCAGATGGACAATGGGAGGAGTGGAGGTCTTTCAAAAGCTGGTTTAAGTGTGTCGTAAGCACGCCGACAAACAAGAGAGAGGCGTACCGAATGTGTCCTGGCATTATCTTGCTGAAAAGTTATCCCGGGGTTTCGCGAATGGGATGACAATACAACGAGTCGTAAAATGTCGGCAAGGTACCGATGTGCTGTGATAGTGCCACGGAGGATTATTAAAGGGGTCCGGCTATCAAACGAAATGCCACTCCGGCCCTTAACTCCCTGTTGTCGGACTGTGTGGCGTGTGACAGTAAGATCAGGATCCTGATGATGTCCGGGCTGTGTCCAGATTCGCCTGCGCTCGTCGTCAGGACTCAGTTCAAAACGGGACTCATGGCTAAAGACAATTCATTCCCAATCCGAAAAGTTCCACGTTGATCGGACCCGACACCATTGCAATCCCTGTTGACGGGGCATACTGGTCAGTGGTAGGCGGCGTAATGGACGTCACGAATATAGATTCCGCTCTCGTAGTCTTCTATTAATGGTCCAGGTGGTCACTTCCGTGTTTGTCACATGTTGATTGGTTGATAACGAATCTCTTGCTGTCACAACTGCTCTAATAACCACTCTATCTTCCAGTTCTGTCGTCGCTCTGAACCGGACCATTCCGGACCTATTCTTGCCAATATCGTCTAAATACCGCATCTCTCCTACCCAAATGCCGAGCGATTTGGCGGTGTGCCCATCCAGCCTCATGCAACACGACCACACTCCTTCTTTCAAACTCCTTCATATGCTCGTAGTGGCCGCGAATTCACCATTATAAGTATCAAAGTACGTAAAGGTAAGCGAAATCCACTGCATATTTTGTTCCAAAACCCGAGGACCTTATATACACCACAAACTCCTTATATACACCACAATGGAGCTCAGTTTCAATGCGCTGTAGTTCCGACTATTGTTAAATTGGCTGAGAATTCTTGATCATTTGAATATTCGGTCGTAATGTATTCGCATATACAATTTCATTACTATCGGATTATTTTGCGGGGTGCGTCGATTTTTTTTTAAATTGTATTGGAGTTTAAATAATCATCAAACTTTGATTATTTCTACAACGGAGCCTAATATTCACTTATGGAGAATGTAAACACATCAAGACGCAGGTTGAGTTGTATAAGAGTTGCTGAATTTTTTGAACGCAAAACCTTTTAACTCTGGCGTCTTACCCACCAAATATTATGAAATTTGATCCATTGCTTTTTGAAGTAAAGTGGGTACATACATTATAGAGACAGACATACAGACAGACACATAGACGCACACACACAGACAGCCACATAAACACACACACACACAGAGAGAGAGACATAGACACACACAGACATCAGGCTAAAACAAGTTTTTTCGAGTTCTAGAGGTTAAAAAACGTGTAGATCCGTCGAAAACACGAGTTGCGATTTTTTGCATTATTCCAATACTTTCCCTATACATTACCTATACATGTATTGCAGGTAAATTAAAAAGGATGTCCCGGCTCACGTAGGACCCAAGCCTTCCTAATTGAGTTGTATCAGTCCCACCGTATGAAAGGTCCGACTTGTTCTTTTATGTCTACTTTTCTTTTAAAAATTTTAATAACATGGTCAATACCCATACCCTTCTGCAATCTGTTAGTATAACATACTGGTTCTTACAACTTACGCAACTGATTCTGTTTTAAGTTTCCACTTTGTAAGTATAATTATATTGTCAAATATTGTGCTGCTGGATTTTATGAGGATTTGTTAAAATTAGATGATATTTAAGATATTTGACAGTTACTGATTTTAAAACTAAATGTGTATAACACGGATGTCGATGGACAAGCTAAACGTATTGTATTGTTACTTTAGTAATGATTGTTTCTTATGAATTTTTGTTTCATTTTTCTGTAGATTTTCGACATTTGTTTTGACACTATTATTGGGGCTTGATTTGCTGTGCTCTAACTACCGTATTGTTTTTATATAAGCATCTTACGTTATAAAAGAAGTTTTCTGTCTGTCCATCTGTGTATCCAGAGATCGATTCCCGTTGGGGCTGCAAGATTCTTTACAATGACGCCCGAGCCTATTTGTTAGTGCAAATGTGTCTGAGGTCTGAAAGTGACCCTAGTTCGACTAGTACAGGTTCAGTGGACTCGGGAAGTTGGCCCCGATTTCAAATTGAGAGGACAACCACCATGCAGGACACTGACCTAGATAAAAGCAGTAATAACAGGAGGCTAACCTGAGGTAAAATAGCAGGAGGTGGTTAAAAAAGTTTTCTGTCTGTCCATCCAAGTTTATCGCCTGTAGCTGAAAATGGAGGCGCCGAATAGCGTCGAAATTTCCTAGAAAAGTGCTTTACGTACGTAAAGGATGCAACTCGGCGAGATTTTACTCAAACTTGAATTAGTTTAAAATTTAAAAGCAACATTTAAAGCCGCAAATTCGTCGAAATTTCGGCTTCCAAACCATTTTCATTAAGGACAGACGATGAGAGGTAAAATGACGCAGGTGGTCAAACCTTTATTTTTTATTTACAACTTCTCTAAAGTCATGAATTTTAAAGATAAATGTTCTTGGTTTGAAATATTCATTCCTGTCCGAAAGTTAGGCAACAAATGGAAATATTTGCATATTCGGCGAAACTAAAAACGTATAGCCATAAAATGCGCATACACGACAGGTACTTAAGAAAGTTTTTAAGGAATCATACACGAAATAATTTCTTCGCGGAACCCTTAGAATAATGCCGTGGAACCCTTAGAATGCTGTCGCGGAACCCCAGGGATTCTCGAAACAGACTTGAAAGATTCTGGTAAAGTTTCTAAAAAATAATATTTTTATATTCCTGAGAATCATATCACTTGATAAAAAATTTTCGTCTCTGGAACTATAAGCAAGTATAGGGATGTAGGCAGTCGTAAATACGTTTTCACGAATCTTCCTTAGAACGAAAAAAAAATATTCAGGAATTGACCTTCCTCTACAGTCCGGATGGGAGGACGTCATAAAACAGCGACAGGCTAGCCAACCAGCATATAAATGACGTAGACTGGATTCTGGTCAATAGGTTATATCCTTTATTAGCTTAAATAAA
Source organism: Amaurobius ferox (assembly GCA_951213105.1). Lineage (NCBI taxonomy): Eukaryota > Metazoa > Arthropoda > Arachnida > Araneae > Amaurobiidae > Amaurobius > Amaurobius ferox. The sequence goes on along the minus strand of OX578154.1, from coordinate 79,165,153 downwards.
TTGTTTCTGTCTTTCAAAGGAATATGTGGTAGATAATTTCGGGAAATTTTAGAATAAAAATTATTTTGTAGTTGAACAACGTAATATTTTAAGATTTATTATATAGCGTTATCCTTCTCACGACGATTATAAATATTATTGTTCATATGGCTTTATTGGAAATCAATCCGTTACATAACTAGCATCTCACAAAGTTATTAATATCTTCAGTAAAAAAATTATCTTTCTCGTCGCGATGTTTGACTTAGAGGCGGTGGACTAGGTTGGATTGCATATGTTTTGGTGCAATTGTTTTGCCGAAGCATTTTCGGAACAAATATTTTACTTTTCAAGGAGAAAATGTGACATATTTTATAACACTAATATTAAAAAGAATCTTATGTGTCAAACAGCCGCATTTCCCTTCAAATTAACACATTTAACCATTAAGGGGACACAATAATTCAAGTAGAACGTTATAACACTGAGCTATTGCTGAGCAGCAATATTGTTTCTTTTCCCGCGATACATGGTAATGTATAAGGAAAGTATTGGAATTATGCCGAAAATCATAATTTGAGTTTTCGTCGGATCTACACGTTTTGGAACCTCTATAACACGTAAAAACTGCCTAAAGCGTGACATTTGTGTGTGTGTCTGTATGTGCAATGAATATATTCACTCTAACTGAAAAACTGATTGACCGAATTTCGTAAAATTTGGTAGGTATGTCCATTGTGGTTGACCCTCGGGCCGATTAGATTTTGGTACGTGTCTGGGTAAAATCCTGCCATTTTTTTAGACATAGCCGGCAAAAATTGCCTTTGTCCCCTGTAGCTGAAAAACTAATAGACCAAATTTGACAAAAATCAGTACATGCGTCACTTGTGGTTTACCTTGGTGCTGATTAGATTTTTGTACGATTCGGAAAGAAAAAACCAGCTTTTTTCAAAATGGCAGCAAAATCTAAAATAAAGGACTACGTATGTTCAAATAGATTAATTAAATTCTTGTTTTATGCATTCTTTTTGACAAAGACTATAATGAGACCAACTCCATTACTCTAAGACTAGCCGTTCGCGATATATTTTTGTTTATTCGCATTTTCACTATAACATACGTAAGAAAGTATGTCCAGTTACAAATTAAAAGCAAAAATTGAATGAAAAGTGCAATATCTATGGAAATTAAAATAGTTATGGGAGTTACTTTGTTCAATTAAACTCAATATAATGAATTATTTAAGAAATAGAGAGAACTTGAATATGAGTCTACAGGGAAAGTCATGTGCAGCCCACATCAGATATTCTCTGTTACTAATTAATTAGACATATTCAATTTCATGGGTATCGCTTGATGGTTTAATTCATGTGAAATCAGTAAATTATGTTACTGATATCAGCCGCAGTGTTTCAGAAATTAATTGTTGTTCTCTTGTACAGCAGAAATCATTTTTTCCAATATGCTACGTATTGTTACAACGGATCCTCTGGGATCGTGGGTGAACGCTCGGGGTATAATAATGAGTCCACATATCTGGATAACTAACACGTTTATTCGCAAACACAGCATAAACAAGGACAATATACAGTAAAACAGTACTTAAATGCTCCATCAATTTGACAAAACAACCGCAGATATTCTCAAAATATTAACGTATTTCATTTTGCGGAGACCACTTCGTCAAATAAGAGCTTGCAATTTCGTCCCAGTAGCTCAACGGCAGAGCGTTGGCTAGCCAGTTCGGAGACCCAGGGTTCGATTCCCGGTTGGAGCAGCAAGGTTCTTTACAATGACGCCCGAAAGAATTAACCCTGTTGGTTAGTGTAAAGGTATCTGAGGCCTGAAAGTGACCCTAGTACGACTAGTATGGGTTCAGTGGACTCGGGAAGTTGGTCCCCGATTTCAAATTGTGGGGATTACCTCCACGCAGGATACTAACATGGGGAAAAATAGTAGTAACAGGAGGCTAACTTGAGGTAAAAATAACAGGAGGTGGTCAATCAGATTGCCAGTTGAATTTCAATCTGACATTAGAGTTTGGAGAATGCAGAGTCCACTTTACAATATAAGCTTGCAATATTGTCCCTGTAGCTCAACGGTGGAAAGTCGGCTGGCCTGTTCGGAGATCCAGGGTTCGATTCCCGTTTGGGGCAAGAAGGTTCTTTACATTTTCCAAAGCAGCGGCTACTATTCTCAAAACATTGACGAAATCCGTAGTGCCATGAAACTTGTATCACTTCAACTGCTCTCCAACTCAGTGATGACTCCTTCTATAGCTTCTCTATAGAAATTTTTGGAAATCCCTCATATCTCTTATGGTACTCGTCATTCCTATGTGTTTCTCAAAACTTCGAGAAGTTGCCAAATGTCACTAAATTGACGACAAATTGCTAAATTTGGCAACTCTCTTCCGAAAATTAACAACTGGAAAACCTAGACTCGCGTCATAATGAAGATTGCATGTATGGGTGTTTTCCCTGCCTGATTTTCAAAGAGAACTTGCAATAGTCCAGTGAAGACGTATTGCACGTTCGGAACAGTATGTTATGGATTTCCAATTTCTTTGATAATTTCAGCATTTATAGATAGTTCAACATAATAATACTACAAAATGAAAGCTAAAAAGCTATAATATCCAAGCACATTTATGTAATTTAAATTAAATTTTAGATAAAACACCATTCGGAAAAAGGGTATATACATATTTTATGAAAATCAAAATATCACACTATATTCTCTCTTCCTTTTCTTCCATATTTTCCCTAGATTTATATCACTTTGGAGATAATTTTGAACAGAAAAATATGGATACCTTACTTTACGAATTATCACGCCCCTTTCTCCAGATATTTGAAATTTCATTTTCCACAGAATGCTCTGTATTTCTCAAAAGAATTGTGCGCATTTGATTAAATTTGATGCTGTTATTTATGTTGGTGATTACTAGAATATATTTTTTTATTTTTAATTACATTGAAAAATAAGACCATTTAAATTTCTGCTTCTGTTTTTCAACAGAACTAAAATTATTTAGTTTTTAGATAAATTGGTGTATTGGATGCATAAGATTTTCTATTTTGTAATATATATTCAAATAGAATATTTTCATTACTTGTTTTTACAATAATTCGTAAAATATGCTTGGAAAAATGCCTGTGTATAAAATCTTGATTAGCAAATAGCGTGAAACAAAAATGTAAAGTTTAAAAAATGTGATCTGGGCAGCACATGACTTTCCCTGTATAATGCAATGAATTTACTGCTTTTACAGTCAAAAAATAATGTGTAGGATTAACGGCACTGTGTTTTTAACACTTTACAACATAGTTGAAAAGTGTTTATGACTTTGTTCATTCTGTCTGTCTGTCTGTCCGTCGGTCCGTTAACACGATAACTGCCGTAAAAATAACTTTATCAAAATGAAATTTTAGTGTGTTTTTCAGACGGTTTGTGGGACCTATGGGAATATAAATGAATATCACCCAATTAGTTTTGGATTGAACCCGGGTGGAAAAAATGAAATTCATTGATCCCTATGGGACCTAATTTTTCAGACGTTTTTTAAACGGATTTATAATTCACAAATTGCTTGGAAAGTTCAAGAAAATATCCAAATAACCCCATAAAATTTATATAAAAAAATTCAACAAAATATATTCAATAATTTTTTAAATGAAAATTGAAATAATAATAACATCCTATATATGAAGAGATCACGTGATCATTATATGAAGAGATCACGTGACCCACTTCAAAATAATATATGGCATCCATCTTGTGTCAAAATCGTGATTTTAAAATTCTTTTAAATTCATATTTAGTGTTATATCCGTCCTAAAACCGCTTTATTTTTGCTTAAATTCTGTGCATCTACATCCTGAAACAACGCAATTACAATATAGTTGAGTTTAAATGATCATTCAACTTTGGTTATTTCTACAACGAAGCCTGTTTTTCACTTATTGAAAATGTAATTACCAAAATATGTTGAATGAGTTGTACAAGAATTGCTGCATTTCTTTAACGCAAAATTATTTAGCTCATGGAGTCTGAAATATAGCTGATATGAATGAAATATCAATTGATTTTACAGAGAGAAGGGCGATTTTTTTCAATGAAGTTTTAAGCATAGAGTTTAATTACTTGTATCGCCATGGTCTTATGTTTTTAAATAAAATAAATTATTATATTGTGATGAATGAAATGAATGGGAAAATGCTTATAAATGAAGTGCTGCTTTTATAGAGAAATCCAGGTTTGTTATATGTCGATGACGTCATTTGAATAAATTTCATTTGTTTTCGATGAAGTTTTCAAATATAATAAATTATTGTGGTATTATGACAATTTTAAAAATATTATCGAGGAATGTATCGCATTTTAGAGATGTTTTTTAAAAAAATTATTCAAAAAATTTATTCAGAAAAATTTATTCAAAAAAATTTTTAATATGTATAATGAGTTACAGAGAGAAGGGCGAAGTATGAACAAATATTAACTTTCAAAGCATAAACAAAATGTAGTTGTATGTTAATGTTAGTATTTTTAAGATGAAATAATCTTTATGTATTTCTCCTGGGTAAACACTATTTTTAAGTCATTTTCAATTTTAGTCAATTGCTCGAAATGTATGTTCGGAACATCTCCTGCTGATTGAAAAATTAAATAAATTTTGTCTATCTTAACGAATAAATGGATGTATTCAGCAATGTTTATAACATGCAACGTCCGGTCGATCGGGAGATTAGCCCACACCCCAGATTTCAAAGTACAAAAGCGCGCCAATTCGGCGCGATGCACCGGGTTACAATTTCCGGGTTCGGCTTTCTTCGCCAATCTGGTAACCGCTTTCCGGACATCCAATCAGCACGCGGAATATTATTAGTATAGTAATCTGTGTATTTCATCACATCTTTTTGCACAGATCATTTTGCAAACTTTGTGTGCGACGAACGTGTTTTGTGGATCTCTGTGGAAACTTGGATCGTTTTGTGGATCTTATTCAATCAGTCTCCCTGATTTATTTTGCATCATTTATTTATTTCCAAGTAATTGACGAGCATAAAGAGTTTATTAATTTTTCATTATTTTGGATTTTGATTGCAGATAAAGTTTCTAAATGGCATCTGGTAAGCGGCAAATGGAATCGAGCGAATGTTCCTGAAAACGTGGTCGTATGAATGAAAGTTCTGAGTTTCTAAGTTCTGTTTTTCCATAAATTTTGTTAAAGTACAAACTTTTTTCTAAGTTCTGTTTTTCCATAAATTTTGTTAAAGTACAAACGTTTTTTAAAATTTCGTAGGAGATTTTCGTAAAGATTGGTAGGAGGAGCCTATTTTAAAACACGGGAAAACGCGCCATCTTGGCGCAAATTTTGTACTTAGAAAAATAGGGTGTGGGCTATTATCCCGATTTACCGCAACGTCCATAGACCTTAACCGGGGAATCCATATTTGTAGGTAATAACGAAAAATCCATCTTAAACGGGTGCCGTCTTAATAGGAGTCCACTGTATATATATTTTTTTTATCTTTCATCAGTAAGTTTAATTGTGATTTAAGGATATTGGGATTTTGAAATTTAAAGATCTGTGTACAACTTTTAATTAGAATGTTTAAAACTCCTAACTTAAGTTTGGCGCAGAAATTTCAAAGTATATTTTAATGAAATATGATGTAACATATTTTGTAATTTGATGGTTATGTGTTATAAAGTATGAATTTCGAACTATTATACATAATGATAGAATCTTCTTGTGTAAAGATGTAAAGGATATACAGTAAAAACAAAATATATGGATTTTTTTACTTTCAATACATTTTAGTTAAAATGAAAATATATGAAGTTGATGGGTACCAATTACAATACAAGAAAACACATTGGCGTTTCTTTCCTATTGGTCTTTATACACAACCCAAATTTGGTACAAAAGTAGCTTGTCACATAAATGTAAAAACAAATTTGTAATATTTTTGGAAAATTTACCCATGTTGTTCATGTAAGCACATTTTGTACTATGTTTTAATGTCTAAGTACATTCCATAATTCAATGCATTACAGCAGTTTTAAATTTATCCAATAACTCCAAATTAAGTACACGGGGATAATTTAAAATGAAAGTCAGATTCAGTTTGATGTGTATGTACTATTCTCAAATTATGTATTTAAAATCCAAATTATAGTCGATAAACATGTCTACATACAAAGAAACCCACCAGTAAATAATGTATAGTATATCCACTTGTTTTTCTTTTTGTCGGTAAAGAAACAGATGATGGTATTTTATGTCAAGTACTTGATATTATAAAAATAAAATAGTTTACAGAAATCTTATGAGAAAGACATAAACAATATTATATAAATTTTGTTATAGCGTTATGAAAATACTTTATACAGTTATTTTTGAAGTACTTTCAATTCCATTATAATGTTTTTTACTAAAATTTATTCGAATTGTTCAATTTGCTCTTGAGAAATTGTGTCCACACACAAACATACATTGTTTGCACATGAGGTGCTCCGTTTTAAGACTTTTTTGGAGGAGGGGCAAAAGTTGTAATGTTTCAATGATGGAAATATGATTCAGCATGAAAAATTATACAAGAAACACAATAACGTGGATATCCTTATGGGGCAGCCCTGCTACACATGCTGAAATAATTTGGAATATGTTATATATATAATCACAAAGCCCATTTGTAAGGAGCATCCCCAAAATTTGAAAAACACTCGTATTGCAGATACCAGAATTCATGGACAAGTTTTTCACTTATCATGGACTCGTCAACATTGAATAGCCAATATCTGCAATGGGAGCAAAAAATGTGTTATCAATCACAATTTTTGTTAACTTCCATGAGAACTGACAATATAATAAGGGCAAAACTGACCCGTGGATGCTGATATCTGTAATGAGAGTGTCTTCCAGATGTTATGAATAGTTCAGTCATGCTAAAAGTGTGTAAATCAGAAGAAAAGTATTCAAATATTTGATTCCAGTCATAATATTTTCCCCATGTATTAAACTTAAACTTTTACTTACTTTGTACGACATCGCATATATTCAGATATGAAAACATGCTTGTATAAACAATTTTACACAACAATTTTAAAAAAATTCCATATTACCTAATTTCTTTTTTTAAATACTAAATATGTATTCATCATAAAATACATATGCTTTTCTATTTTAATATATAGATTTAAAAATATAGAAAAACGCCCCAAGATTATAAATGAACTTGACCGACTGCACTTTGCAGTACAAAATGCTCACTACAAGCAAGTTTTTTTCACTTTCTCTAGTTTCATAATCTATATGCTGGGCAAGAAATTTCAGTTCAGAGTTTACTTGCCGAAAGAGCTTTTCACTCACCAGTTAAATATAAATAACATTGCATAACCTGTTTGTCATTTCTTATCGAAGACAGAATTGCATTAAATAAAGCTTAATATGCAGACTTTTTACAAGTGTGTGATTTGGTTTATTGCAATTTGGAGAAACATTTTAAGAACAAATTTAAACAATTTCCAACCTACGATTGCTAGCTCTATGTGGTATATCAATAACTGTACAAGAATAGTAATAGAGATATTTAATGGAAATATGTACCCAAGGAAAAAACAAATAAATCACTTCTATAGAGTTAGCTTATGTTATACATAATTATGCCTGTTTTCTCTTGCATATCTTCAGTAATAACTAACACAGCAACAGAACAACCGACCTTTTTTATATATAAATGAGCCAGCTGCTATATAACTGTACAAGTTTACAACTCAATATATATTACTAATAAAAGGCTTGCAATATGGGTGTTGTAAGTGCATGAAATAAAAATAGCTCATTTAAATAAACAAACTTTGATGGCATAGATATGATTACATAATGCAAGAGCAGATGTCAACAAAGTAATTTTGAATGCCACTTACCCAATTCCTGTAGTAAACTTCCAAAAGCAAATATTGTGCATATATGCTTGTAGCAGCTTTAAGTCATTAAAACCCATCTATTTATCAATATTTGTACTAAATAATCCTAAGAGAAGATAAATCTAGATATATCCTACTAAAATTACGCATTGAATGATTGTAAATTTCTAAAAATCGTCTGTAATATGTAAACTAATATTTGACAACAACTATTGATGCCGTGCAGTGGAATCGCGAATGTGGCGTCACATTAAACTCATCAATTCTATGTACGTCACATTCGTTCCACCTTCAGACGTGTCCAATATGGGCGGGACGGGGGCGGAGCCGTAGTATGTAGTAACTTAAACACTCTGTTTCAATATATGCATCTTAGCAACACATAATCTTGATTGCGACAACGTTACAGATGAATCTTCCAGAATTATTTTCTGAACAGTGAAACCTCCATGGAAACCACTATAACTTTTCTGATAATAACGCAATCGTTTGTAGACGATAGAAATTGAATCTGACTTACAAAAATATATGTCATTAGAGTATTTCACTCTAAAAATTTTACTTTTAAACTATATTACCGTTTACCTTCCATGTTTTTTCGCTGTTCAAATTAAAATTCATTAAATTTGTATGTCGTTATTACTTAAAATTGTGAACTTCGTGTGTATTCGTTTTTTTTAAACGTAAAAGCTGTGTCAATACGTTTTAAATTTATGATGTCTAGCATGATAAAATCAGTCTCATCTTCTAATATTTCAATTCACCACAGCTTCTTTTAAGTTGTAAGTTTGTCTAATATATTTTAAAGAAAAACCGCATTTCTTTGTTGTTCTTGGTCATACTTTCTTATCTTTAAGATTGCAAATTAATATTTGTCTTTAAATTTGGGAATAATGTTGCATAACATTGAATTAGTTTATTTTATTTATTATTAGAGTTGCGCAAGAATGTCAATTTTAAACAGATTTCTGGTTTAACTATTTAAGTGGTTTTATTGTCCAATAATATGAAAACAATTAAAATGTCTAATAAAATGTATTTACAAAATACCCACTTTATTTTACTGTTCTTAATCAACAAAAGCACATTATTTGTCACCTAATACATTTATGCTTATTTTTGTTGTATTAGAGCGAAAAACATTCTTCAGTTTTGTGAAGACAAGTTTTTGTACACATGCATTTGCGTACAATGTTTCCCTAGTCAGTTTTGTATGGAATATACCATAAATTCTTGATATAATGGCATGTGCTCAAAATATAATTCTTAATAGTAAAGAAGGTTTGTATTTTTGTACTATGACTTCAGGAATGGGCGAAGCTGATTCAGTGATGGGATTACCCCATGTGATAAGGCAGAGCGTATGCCGATTCAGAACATTGAGAAGTAATCTCTCATGCCAAACGTCGTTGTATCGCCAGTTCTGGTTTATTCCGCCTACACCTGCAATTGGAGGGGAAAGACGAATTGTTTAATAAAGAATATTGTTCATAATTTGATTGCATATGCATTTGTATCAGATTATTAGGGAAGATGTTAGGAAACTTATCAAAGTATACAGTAGTATTTCAAATACTGGTTTGATTATTTATAAATCAAATAACAATCCGACTAATGTGGTTTTCAAGCAATACTATTAATATACATGTATTTAAGAACTTTGTGTACTGCATACGGATTGTTTGAAATTAGTTAAAGAAATGTTCGATACACATACATATAATTTATTTTTTGAATAAAACGATTCTAAGATTTCGTAGAAAATATATGTGTAGAATCTGTATAATATTCAATTCTTATATAGTACAAGAATCCGTAACGAAATTTGAATATTATTTGAAAAGAGGAAATATTTGTCATTTTAAAAATGCAAAATTTATAACATTTTAAAGAAATTTGCTTGACATTTTTCAGTTTGTGGGAGCAATGTTGTTTTTCCGACACATGTAGGATAATGCAGCGTTTTTCAAGATGTGTTTGTTTTGCGAAACCCTTGGGGTTCTACAATGTGATAGTTTCAAGTAAATTTTCTTAAAAATTTAAAAACGAGTAAAATTTTAATGCTTTTATACTTTTAAATTATTTTAATTTTAAATATTTTATTATTAAATTGAAGAATTTTAAATGTTATTGGAAAATAAATAAAAATATTTCCTAATTTAAATATGGTAAACAAATATCAAAATTAATTGCACTTTGCATTTAAAAATTCTCTGGCGAATTACATTTTCAGAAACTTACGTATGCGTTTATTCAAATTAGTAATATATTTTACAATTATTTATGTCTAAATTTGGCTAAATTGAGATTTTTAATACAAAAAATTATAAAAATATGAAAAAGCCTTTATGCAATGGAAAGTGATGTGTACTCTTCAATTTCGAAATAACTATTAAGTATTTCTGTACTTTTTAACATACTTATTTCATACAGTCATATGAATTATTGCAAAAACCAGAAGTTACATATTCAGACCAGGAAATCCTTAGTTGTTGTTGAGACCCAGACCGTCCGACCTACCAGAAAGGTGTAAGGTAACTGTTTGGACGGTCGGGAAGTAGGAAATCCTTAGTGAACCCTACCAACCCGTCCGGAATTCAATGTTTAATTTATATCAGTCTTCATCTAAGCTGTACCTAAAGCAAAGTCTGAAAAACAGATGTTGAAATGAAAATATAAATTTTTGAATAGGAAGTGACATCTATCTCTCGAACAAGAAGTGGAAATCCTTCATGAACCCTACCTCCTCCGTAATTTTATACTGCATCCATATTAGCCACTATATCTTTTTAAACATCTAAATCCTACGAAATAGATGTTTAAAAACAATGGCAAATTGTAAAATTTTCCCACCAAAATCTGCATTTCAAAATTATTTAGAGTAAAATTATATTTTTTGTACACACATGAGATAAATTGTCTGTGACTTACAATTTTAAGTGGGCTGTGAACAATATACATTTACACTCAGTTTTATCCGTCACAGAAATGGATCTAATATAACAATTATAGATCTGAAGGACTAAATAAACTTTAATTGTTGTATAACGATTTAAAGGTATATTTATGCCGTAGAATGTAAATTCTCACTAATTTGATATTTATGGATTTTATATATATATATATATATATATATATATATTATATATATATATAATATATATATATATCCGTGAAGGAGATGCAAGTTCCAAATAAAGGTTTGAACTATGTTAGTTTTTTTAGCATTTTGTTAAAAGAAATCTTATTTTGCTAATACATGTTCTAACATTAAGCAATAAGTTTCCGGTTTTCCCTAATTGTAATTTTGTACCAAATTTCGTTCAAATCGCTTCATTCGTTCGTGAGATGTCGTCTCCACAGATTCACTGACACACATACGCGCTCACACATGCAGACTCACGTACTCACATATGCGCACACACTCACACGCACACACATCAAACACATACATGCATGACTTTAAACACGTCTGATTCGTGGTCAAGGTTGCCTGAAACGTGCTCTCCCGACAAAAACTGGAATTCAAAATTTTACCTATATATATGAAAGTAAAAATCAATCCATTGCCTTAGAGCTATAACTTTAACGCATTATTCAGTTATAACTTGAAAGTAAATGCAAAGTCTTTAATGTATTAAATTAATCAAATCCGAAGTATTTGATGCTCTCCATCATTTATTCAAATTTTTTTGCACCCAGTTACCACACTATATTTTGATCATACTATATTTTGACACACTCACACACACTCCATTTTGTTGCTCCAAGTCCTCTGGACGAGCCGGACGACCTGGGGCTTTCACACTCACACACACACACTTTTTCTCTCTCTGTGTCTCCCTCCCTCTCTTTCACTTGTATTCTAATCGTGCTAATTACATGATGATCTACCTAATTCTAATTTTTTCAGAATGCAGCTACATATAAAATTTCGTGGCTGTACGTACTCTAATTTAAAACACCTAATTTCAAAAAATGTTTTAATCCCATTTATTACAAAATATGCTACCTGTTTCTAATTTTCTACAGAATGCATCTACATATAAATTGCCGTAGTGATGCGTGCATTCCCACCCCACAGATACACACACACACTGATGGAAATATTTCCCGAAATGTGTTCATGATGTCTTTAAGTCGAAGTCGAAGTCGAAGGCCCAGACCACACATGATGTCTTTAAGTATATTTTTTCGTCTAAATGTCGTGATTATCCATGAACTTCCTCTATACAATAACATTAAAAAATAATAAAATTATTCTTTAATTGGTCAATACTGAATTAATTTAATTCTAATCTAAGAGATAATCCATTTAAAACGTGTGTCTATATTGCTAAATAGTAAGTCATATAATGAAAAAATAAACCAAATTGCGAGAGTCCTTTCTCTTGATGTGGCTGCTATATTAACCTTGAGAGAGAGTTCTCCTTTGCCTATCACGCTGGCGATAAAACAACGTTTGGCGTCTGATTTGAAAGAAGGCTGTCTGGCTTAGTATACTTTTTGGCCTTCCGCTTCCCCCACCTCCCTGACAACGAAAATCATCAAAACACATCTAGCTACTGGCACAAGTGTTGTCAGACATTATCTTGAAATAGCCTTACGTGTCTGAGAAATTTGTTAAACAGTAATAATAACTCATTCCACAGATAACTTTAAGTGAAACAGCTCATCACCTGATGAGCCACCACTGACAAAATGTATGTAAAATGTCAGACTGTTGGAAGATTTTTTAAGTCTAATTTTACTTCAAAATCTCACCAAAAGAGAGAATTATCATCTTAAGTCACTCAAGTGCTATTGTTAGTATTATATGCAGTTGTAAATAATAGTATTTCACTTTTAATGTAACCTAAATGCTATAAATACACATTAAAGTCACTGGGCGCGGTAGCCCATTGGTTAGCGCGCTGGAGTTGCACTCGGTAGGCCCAGGTTCGATTCCAGCCACTGCCAAAACTGCCGCCGTGTTCACGCGGAGTACGATCACGTTAAACATGTGGGTCCGTAAGTCCTTCCGAGAGGTTGGTGGTAGGGGAAGGAGGGTACGGTCCCTGTGGATGCCTCCCCCACTGGGTTCTGGTCTAAATTGGGTGGCACTTCCCGGCCGTCCAAACGGTTACCTTACACCTTTCTGGTAGGTCGGACGGTCTGGGTCTCAACAATCAACAACATTAAAGTCACTCAAGTGCTATTTTTGTATTATATGCAGTTGTAAATAATAGTATTTCACTTTTAATGAAACCTAAATACTATAAATGCACATTAAAGTTAAAAAAAAAATGCAAAACTTACATAAAATTTTATGTATTAATATTTGATGTAGGTTTACAACTTAAATCATATTTTATAAATTAGTACTAAATTTGTTGTAATGAATTTGTCTTTTTAACACATTTTTCCTAATTTCATAGGCAAATAATTATTTTTCTTTTAGATAGGATTATTTAGAATACATTTTGGTTAATTTTCAGAATTTGTACAGTCACATTTTTAGTGAAAAAGCAACTTGTCTGGTCTTAAAAGGTGGCTAGTTTATTTGCATAAAATTCTCACATTCCTGTATATTTTGTACTGTGATGCTCAGAAAATAAGTCATAAAAAGTACACTACTTAACAGAGTAGATAGTACAGATACACTTATATAAACAGAGTAATAATGTGATCAACAGATTTGTACAGAATCATATGATGCCAATCCTTACATAAATTTATAAGACTACCAGGGAAAAATAAATTTCAAGCATTCTTCTTTCTTTGAATTAGCTAACACCACAATGAAAACTTCTAAAACTTTGTTATTTAAATATATTTACATCTCTGATCCGTGTACTTCAACGGCAATTTGGTGAATACGTAGAGCGATAAAAGAATCCTGTACTAAAATCTGCAACTGTACTCATATACATTCATTTTACTAAAATTTCAATTTATTTAGTATTTTATATTGGTAAATATGAAAAATGAGACCTCCTATGATTTTGAAGTACAAAAGTTGCTAAATTGGTGTGTTTACCCATATTTCAAAATTGACAACTCCCTGTCAAAGTTATGTACTCTCCCATGTTCTGAAACTCCTTCATTCTCTTCCTCAAAATGCTGATATTTTTGGCTTTTCATGAACTTTAAATAATTGATAATGCATACATATCAGGAAACGTAACTTAATTTTATGAATACAATTTTAAATTTTAAAAATTAAGATTTTTTTTTAACTTAATTAGTGTAAAATACAAATGAATATATTTTTAAAAGTTTGACTTTTCAATAGTTCTCATCTCATTATCTGTATTCATCAGTTTCATTATCTGTTCCAGTTGAATTACCTTTTATTTTCATCACCATCATTCATTACTGAGGGAAAATGGTAATGATATATGTAAAATATTTTTCCAAGCTTCCTAATTGAATAGCTTCATTACCTCTTCCATATATGCTCGTCTCATGGTTCGATTTAAGCTGTATCACATCCACAAATTGCAAATCAAATTTGCTTAAAGAGCTATAGAAAAATATAGATGATTTATAGTAATTGCGATACATCTTCTGAAGGGATGATAGTCTTCTATCACAAATTTGTTTTCAAAATTCCTGCACTAATATGTACACACTTGGGCAAGTATATGGGTCATTTTCTCTAACGGGCTTTTTTATCTAAACGGACTTATTTAAATTGACTATGTACTACTGAAAAGTGATGTCTTATCTGTAACATTCAAAAGATTCATAATAAATATCACTCATAATGATTTCCTCAATAATTATTAATAAGATCGCATTAAAGTAAAAAATATAATTTACTTTCTGCTTTCAGCATGTAATACAATTTTATACAGAGCTCATTTTCACTAACTTTTCACATTTAGCAAAAACATAATTGCCTACATTCAATTATGTACACTTACCACATGCCATAAAGGAACAAGTCACAGAAATGACGAACATTGAATGTAAAATGGTAAACTTTCAGAAAGTAACATTGCATACTATCTCCAATAAAAAATGGCAAATGTTCAGAAATTACTGCTAAAATCATCCTATTTCCATACCGAGAAAAAAAGATTGAAAAAGCTTTACTATTATTACCCTTAAAAGTTAAGTCCTGATTGGGTGCTTAAAACACATAGGTTACCAGATTTGGCAACCTAAAACCATCTCCAGCTGAAAACTTGGAGAAATTGATGTCTCATTCTCTTGTTCATACTTTGTATTTATTATATGAATTCTTTTTTAACAAAATACTTCAGAAAATTATAATGTATTCTTTTTTTCTTTCAGGGTTATGTTTACCATTATGGCTTTCTAGAAGCACAAGAACAGCAACCCCATAATGGGGTGCTGAAAACATTAAATAGTTTTTTAAAAGTTCATTTTCTTTTACTTTTTTTTTTTTTTTTTTTTAAATCCGGCTACGCACAATTTATATAATGAATGTAAAAAAGTTTTATTAATTTGAGTAATAATGGATCAGCTATATGAAAGAGATTGTACTTCAAAATGCCGATCATCTACTCATGCTCGAGAAATTTTTCATTGTGTTCCATCTGCTACTGCATCTCAAATACGAGCATATTCAGTGTAAGTATAGAAATGTTCTTTGAATTTGTTACAAAAGTTCTGTATAATTATAGACTTTCCAAACTACAGTCTATAGCACAATGTCTGACTGAAGAAAATGCTAATTCTAAAATTGAGATGTTAGAACAGCATTATCTGATATCACTATAAGCAATAAGTTACCAAGAGTGTAATAAAAACATTACTGCATCCTATGGAGTTCTTTTATATTTCTGATTGTCTAGTTTGATTTTTGTTCTGGTTTTAGTTGGCTTTCTCAAATGGACTCTAAATCCATGACTTTATAAATATAATTTTTGTAAATTTTACTGTTAAACCTGCTATAATTAATTGCATTGACCTGCTTCTTAAATGTTTATTATATTTTGAACTCATTTAAGTTAAAGTTATTAGGATTACTACTTTTATTTAAACTAAAGGATGAAAAAAATGTTAATTTTTAATTAAAATTCTAGGTTGTAAATTTAGATGCAAATGCATCAAATTCTAATTTATGTTTTCAAAATGGTTACATTTCTAATTATACCCAAATCCTTTTAATAACATTAGTAAAGAAATTGTCCATCGATTCATTAGTAATACCTATGAAAATAGTTCTTCTATATAAAACATAAGATAATTACAAAAATGTTATCCTATGCAAACAGATTACAAAAGTGAATATTTTCACAATTAAATGAAATATAGAGAATCGCGTACAGATGCAGATTTTTATGATACTGCTACAAAACAGCCCTTCATTTTATGAATAATACATTTTAACTTTTTTTTTTTTTTTTTTTTTTTTTGTATAAAACACAAAATAAAATATTACAAAAATTTTAGCTGATGCAAGCAGATTACAAAAGTGGAAAATATTTTCGCAATTAAATGAAATATACCAAGTCATCACATACAAATGCATTTCTTTGCGAAACTGCTGTAAATAGTCCTTCATTTCACTTCTAATACATTTGAAAACTGGCATAGATATTCAATAAAAAATGTTGTCGATACAAACAGGTTGCATAAGTGGAAAATATTTTCACAGAACGAAACAGTGAAAATCGAGTACAAATTCAGTTTTTCATGGTACTACTGCAAAATAACCCTTCATTTCATTAATAATATGTTTGAAAATAGTTTTTTTTATATATAACAAAAAATTATTATAAGCATTTTTACCGATGCAAATAATTTCAAAAGTGCAATAAAATGATTATTGGTTCTTTCATGACACAGTGGGAACCGTCGCCTGCGAGCATGAATTTTGCAATCACAGAGAAACAGATTACCAAAACTGGAAAACTTTGTTTTCAAATTCATAACAATTTCAAGAAAATCAAAACCGATTTCGAGACCGGTAGACACCACAATGGGCAATTTTAAAGGTGGTCCCCCCTCCACACACACAAAATCAGTGCATAAAAATACCCATTACTTTATATACAAACCATATTTGCCTATTTTATAGCTTGAAGTATGTGTATAGGGGCTTCATATCAATCTCTACCTGCAATAACTCAACAATTCCCCAGATTTTGGAAATTACTTCATAGATAGACCACACAGATCTCAAAAATCTTAAAAACAGAGAATCCATTATTTGATTTTTGAAAAAAAAAAAAGCCTATATACCTTTGTTATTAAGGAACCAAGTAAAACATTTTAAAGACATTTAAGTGTTTTGAATTTTAAGAAGCTCCATTTTATCAGTTATTTTGTCTAATAAATATTGGTACTTACGTATTATCGCAACCATGACAAAACGTAATTGATGTATCGTCCAATAAAGGTCCCGATCGATTCCAAGGACAACATGCAACAAAGTGATCTGTATGAGGACCCACGTTCGAGCGGGCTCGAACTGGTTGGGGGACGTACGCACCGCTGGGACTGTGTCGTCAGACAGGCCGGCTTCGCCGGACCAAGTCACAGAGCATACTAGACTCGCTTCTGGGACTCGCTTCTGGGTTTTTCTCAAGCAGTTCGACGTGGGTCCTCATACAGATCACTTGGCTGCATGTTGTCACGGTCCTTGCGCCGTGCGACGGTCCCAGAAGCGAGTCTAGTATGCTCTGTGACTTGGTCCGGCGAAGCCGGCCTGTCTGACGACACAGTCCCAGCGGTGCGTACGTCCCCCAACCAGTTCGAGCCCGCTCGAACGTGGGTCCTCATACAGATCACTTTGTTGCATGTTGTCCTTGGAATCGATCGGGACCTTTATTGGACGATACATCAATTACGTTTTGTCATGGTTGCGATAATACGTAAGTACCTAAATATTTTGTCTAATAATTAATGTATTGCACAATATAAAGAAAAATAAATAAGTCTGTTAAAACTGTTAAGCTGCCTACATAAGTTTTTATTTTTTTTTTTATTAAGTTTTTTAATCAACATTTCTGTAGGTGCCTACTTTCATGATTCTTAATATCTTCAATTCTCTTTTTTAGAGTTCTAACTTTTAGTCAGTTCAATAGAGGAGAAATATGACACTTAGCTAAGATTGACATCACACCAATAGACTATTGCCATGTGTAATTGAGATCATATGAAAACGAGAAAAAATGTTAAACTGAAAACTGTCAAATACTCCCCTTTTATTGGCCATTCCTATTTGCTAATATTTCATTATATATCAATGTTTTAATGGAATTTTTAGCAAGAAAGCAATAGTGGCTTTCAATTAACATGTTGACTGTCAAGAATCACCCATGATTAACAATCCCCCTTTTTTTTAACATTGTACCAATGTGTTAACCATAATATGAAGACGGTAAATATGAATGATAAAATTGTGATTATTTATGTTCACCTCCCTATCACAGGATTTTCATTAACTATTTACAAAAATCTGAATGATTTTTTAAAATTTGTATATGTAATACAATTTTATAAAAAATAAGATATGAAAGGAAATGTATTGTTTCTTCCTATAAAATATTTTCTGATTACAAAGTTGATATTTTGAATCATAACATGGGACATCAATCTTAACTTTGATCTTAACTACGTTACTATCTCTGTTAAATGTGTTTTAACATCTTTTAATGAAAATAAAGTCTTTCATGTTTCTTTCAGACATGCTGCCTTAATTTAATTAACTAAACCCTAACTTCCAATTTTGTGCAGCATTGTCTAGGGAGACAATGTTTTTGTATTTTCTATTGATCTGGAATAATATGTCAATCTCAAATTTATTTATATATATATATATATATTGTGACTTTAATCGAACCCTACAGCAATATCACTGATTTCATGATAATATCTTTGTGTGATTAGTGTCTCTATTAGTAAATCAATTAAATTAGATAAAGGAGCTGAAAGCATAAAAAAATATTTTTACTTCTAATTTTAAAATGACTGTTTTCTATTTCTTTTCCCTATATTAAAAAAAAAAGTTACTAGCACCGACACTGCTGTTTGACTAATTTTACATTTCTCATGTTTCTCTGTCACTTATTGCAAAAACTATAACATACAAAAGTATACAATTTGACTATTTTTTATAGAGAAATATTTGGGGAACACACTGAAATAAACAATTTTTTTGTTTAAACTTTAGTTTAAGAAATACTCAGTTGCAAAAAAATATATGCACCCATAAGAAATTGAGCTATAGCCTCAAAATTTGGCATGTATGTATTGTTTGCGGAGATATGAAAATGATTAGAATTTCTGAGAAGACTGCAGCTGATGCCAAAGCATTTACCAGACGTGTTTTATTGACGAAAGATCTGGGGAACTGGATGGCTATAGGAGATTATTAAGTACTCGAAGACGTTGTTCAGAAAGTCATGCAATATGTGGTCGAACATTGCCTTGTTAACTGAAACTTGGGCAGCTTGACATCATAGATAGAATATCGTCAATGTACATGCTAGCTATCAGATTGGCTTACAGCACAACTAAAGGAGATTGGCTGTCCCAGAATATAGCTTCCCGGATTTAAATTCCCCAGATTTTTCAGTTTATATCATATAGATTGTGCAGATCAATTTTCACTGTGTGTTACATGTAAATTGATAGTTGATACATAAATTTTAGTTCTGGAGCTTCGTGGATATATACTATAGCAAAATTTACAAAAATAACCTATTAACTTGGTTACCAGATATTTTGCTTATTTTCTTTTTGTAATTTATCGTTAGACTTCACTTGAAACTGTAATTATTTGATGCTTTGAATGCTAATTAAGATACTTAAATATATTTTCACAATATACACTTTTTGTATTCATTGTTATAATTGATGAGTTTAATGGTTATTAATTTAATGGTAATTATGTTATTCCCAGGTGGATTTGTCATAACTTTCCACTTATCACTGATGATGTTGGTAGAAACATGCTACATGTTGCTGCTGCTTGTGGAAAATGGGAAATCGTAGAATGGCTTGTTACGAATTGCAATGTAGATGTTGATATAAAAGATCATGAATCTGGTTGGACAGCCTTTCACCGCAGCTGTTTTTATGGACAACTTGTTGCATCTAGAGTTCTTTGCAATGTAATTATACTTCATTATAATTCTACTTCATATTTAAATATTAATCTAAGATTTTATGTTTTAGGATAAAGAAACTAATATTTACAGTGCTAGGCTCCCAAAATGATATAATAATCAATACTCAATAATCAATAATCAAAGCTTTAACAATTTGTGAGTCATAGAAACTACTTTTTAGGCAGACATGAGTTCCTTCTGGAAAAACTAGTTCTTTTTTTTTTTTGTAAAACAGTGGGAAAAAACTTGAATAAATTACTCAACAGATCAGATTGTGATAAATAAATTGTTCATATGTCCTAATTAAAAATAAATTAAATATCATATCTATGCATGCCACAATCTGCTTTGATACTTAATTTGTAAATTAGTTTATTAATAAATAGTGAAAATTCTAGAAATTATTAAGTTGCTGTTCATTTTATCATAATTTTATTTTAAATTGCTAATAATGAATTAGCTGAATGAATAAATAAATTGCTAATAGTTCAAAATTGTGTTATTTGGCAATTGTTTCATTTCATTTTTAAATTAAACTATCTAATGAAATAATGCAAAAATGAGAACAATTGATCGATTGTTGATACTATATTGGGAGACTAAATATAATAAAAAATATGAATGAGAGATTATATGTATAATGAAACTACAATTTTAATCATCAAATCTGGTTACATTATTTTTGGTCATCTTATTTTGTACATCGCTAAAGAAATAATAGAAATTATTAAATTAAAGTTCAACTACATTTATCCAAAAATTGCTATAAATATACATAACATTTTTACTATATCAGGGTTCCCACGGTCCTTAAGAACTCCTTATTTTTAGCTTTCTTTTTTAAGGGCCCATAAAACTACTTAGTTTTTATCAACACTCCTTATTTTCCCCTGAAACTGGAAAATGATCAGGGTTCTCCCTAGAGCGCAACTCCCGCAGTTTACTGCTAAATCCCACTCAGAAAAAAAAATTGCATGTGTTAATTTTTAAAAATGTAGAAATGGGTAAATTGAGTAAAGTAAATTGCAAGTCTTTTGTAACAGTAATAAAAGCTACAAAAGATAAGTTAATTCTTGTGAAGTTTAACTTTTTCTTAGCTGTGGCAAAATTATTGCAACCATTCCTTGAATTCTTTCGAAATGATAAACCGTTGTTGCCTTTTTTTGGAGGAGATGTGTTAAAACTTGTAAAGCAATGTGTAGAATATTTTAATCTTCTAAAACCAGAAGAAAATGTTAATATATCAACCGTTCTGAAGCTTTGTAAATTTGATTTTTCCGACTGTAATTGTTATTCTCCTGTAGACAAAATCAGTATAGGGTTCATTGGGGACAAATTAGTAAAAGAGAAAGAAATAACTGATAGAGCAGTCTTTGACTTGTGACATAATTGCCGAAGTTTTGTTATGAAAATGCTACAAAGCCTTATGAATAAATCTCCTGTAGCATATTCTCTTGTTCGTAATACTTTCTGTCTTGACCCCAGATGAATGGTTAACGATCTGAACAAGTACATGAATGCCATGTTATTGCATTTTACTGAAAAAAAGATTGTGTTGATATATTGCTTCAATTTAAAGATTTTATGAAGAGTATTGTTTTGAAATCTGCTTCATTGTTTAGGAATTTTGAACCCAAAACAATGCGATTAGACAGTTTTTTAAATGACTTTCTTAGTATAGATGATTCAAAAGGAAAGTTGTGGAAACTAATGAAAACAATAATGATTTTGTCTCATAGTCAGGCTACTGTGGAACATGGATTTAGTGTCAACAAGCTATTAGAGGTAGAAAATGTAAAGGAAGAATCATATATTGTGCAAAGACGTATTCATGAAAATTTAAATGATTCTAATGACATTCAAAATATACTAAGTAAAGAAATGCGAAAGTTTGTCTCTTCTTCAAGGCAAAAATATTTTCTTCATTTGGAAAAGCAGCACAGTAATGTGGAAAGGGCAAACTCAGAAAATAAAAGGAAATTTAAACTAGAAGAATTTGATTACTTAAAATCTAAGAGGCTTTGTTTTGAAGGCGATATTGTAACAATGGAAAAATTAGCTGAAGAACTAACTGATGAGGGAGTATCTGCTAAGAACCTTGATCTTTTGCTCAAGGCAAATGCATTAAGGTAGATATTAAAAAAAAGTAGCTGAGATAAAGGACCTGGACCAAAAAATTTCAAAAAAAGAAAAATCAGTTAAATTTTTATCTTAAGAACTTTCATCATCATATATTTTATACATAAATATAATAATTAAAAAAAAAAGATCAGTAGAGTCTAAAACTGTATATTTTATACATAAGTATAATAATTAAAAAAAAAAGATCAGTAGAGTCTAAGAGGATTTGTTTTGAAGGCAATATTGTAACAATGGAAAAATTAGCTGAAGAACTAACTGATGAGGGAGTATCTGCTAAGAACCTTGATCTTTTGCTCAAGGCAAATGCATTAAGGTAGATATTAAAAAAAAGTAGCTGAGATAAAGGACCTGGACCAAAAAATTTCAAAAAAAAAAAAATCAGTTAAATTTTTATCTTAAGAACTTTCATCATCATATATTTTATACATAAGTATAATAATTAAAAAAAAAAAGATCAGTAGAGTCTAAAACTGTAAATAAATATGCTAATGTTGCTAATATTCTTTCACATTTTCGAGTCAAAAGTACAATAATTTTTGGGTCAATTCAACCAGTGATGTTCACCACACCATCTCAAATTTTAATAATTTTTTTTATATAAGTAGACCATCATGTTAAAAGTTATTTCCCAAAATATTAGATTTTTCCCACTTATATCTTCTGAGTAAAAAGTAATTTTCAAATATGCAAATTAGGTGTTACATGAGTCCATTTTTTTACTTTTATTGCATTAATTCTGGAATTAGCTGTAATATCGCTACTGAGTGTCTAGGAGTACTTTTTGGTGCTGAATTCAATAAAATAAACGAGAAGCTTCTATCTCCAACAGATTTTTAGATATAACATATTTCAATTGATAACTGGTAGGCTGTTCCACAAAAGGGACAGGTCCTAGATTTTTTTTCTTTTGGAACTTAACATTATTAAGGTCTAATAAATTAATGGTTAAAAAATTGTGATGGTGTCTAACCTCAGAAAATTGTTTTGAAAAAAGTTATTTTTCATTATATGGCTTGCACCATGTTCAGTGAACTATAGGAATTACAATGGGCCTACACTATAAAATTGGCTCAATTTAAAATGTAATCTTTCCCTCTGCTAACATAGTTATTAATTTAATGTATTTACATTAGGTGGCACTATAATTTTATAGTATATTTATATGTTGTGTTTGGCAACAACCATCCTTTGTTTACATGACAGTTACTGCATGTTGTTTAATCTTCTGTTTCTGAAGACATCTTAAACTAAAATAAGCAACTTAGCTGGTCTTTATACAAGAAAATATTAAATAAAACTTTAATTAGATCATTAGATCTAATGCAGTAAAAAAAAAAAGACTGTATAAGTAGACTTTTGATCCACATAAGATTAAACAACATGCAGTATCTGTCATGTAAACAAAGGATGGTTGTTGCTAAACACAACACATAAATATACTATACAATTATAGCACCACCTAGTGTAAATATATTAAATTAATAACTATGTTAGCAGAGGAAAAGATTACATTTTAAATTGTGCCAATTTTATAGTGTAGGCCCATTGTAATTCATATAGTTCACTGAACATGGTGCAAGCTATAATGAAAAATAGCTTTTTTCAAAATAATTTTCTTAACACCATCACAATTTTTTAACCATTAATTTATTAGACCTTAATAATGCTAAGTTCCAAAGGAAAAAAATCTATGACCTGTTCCTTTGTGGAACGGCCTACCAGAGTTATCAATTGAAATATGTTATATCTAACAATCTGTTGGAGATAGAAGCTTCTCATTTATTTTATGATCTCAGCACCAAAAAGTATGCCTAGACACCAAATTCGATAGCCATATTATAGCTAATTCCAGAATTAATGCAATAAAAGTGAAAAAATGGACTCTTGTAACACTTAATTTGCATATTTGAAAATTATTCTTTACTCAGAAGATATAAGTGGAAAAAATCTAATATTTTAGGAAATAACTTCTAACATGATGGTCTACTTATATAAAAAAATAATATTGAAATCTGAGATGGTTTGGTGAACAATTATTTAAATATTGGTTGTTTTGACATGGATTGACCCTTTTATAAAGGGTTTAGTTTCTTCCCAAATACAGAACTAGAAGTTGTCCTATATTTCCTATATATTTTTTAAAATGGGAAAAAACCCCGGAAGCAGAATTTTATTTCTATGTTTCGCAACAAGACTTCTTTGCTCTACATTTAACACATGGGAAAAAATTCTGCTTCCGGGGTTTTTCCTATTTTAAAAGATATATAGGAAATATAGAACAACTTCTAGCTCTGCCTATATGTATATACGTCACACCCCAGTGCATTTCTGTAGTGGAATGAAGGTCGCAATATAGTTTAAGGCCTATCTCAATTAGTCCTTATAAAATATTGATTCCTCAGAAACTCCTTATTTTTTATTTTGAAAAAAGAGTGGGAACCCTGTATATATACTATTAGCTAAAAATTTAAAATAAGAATAAAAAAACAGATTTAAAGTAAGTATGAAAAAATAATTTTAGTGTATGTGAACAATTTACTTGTGAAGTCTGATTCATTTAATTTAAAAAAAAAGTAATTCTGTTTTTATAATTGTTTTCACTATCGTGAATAATTTCTCTATAAACAGTCTTGTTTATTGCCTTGTAAAATATCATATTTTATTACATACTTTTCAACAATAGTGGTTCTCTTTTAGAAGTTCCAACATATAATTTATGATGCATCATTTGATAAGAAGTATATGCTACCAAATTCTATATTAACAAATTACAAAGTTTGACAGAGTTTAATAAATATGTCCACATTTCCAAAATCATGACTTGAATTAAATTTACCTCAAATGAATGAATAAAATTAGTAAACCTTTTCAAGTAACTTAATTTAGATTTTTGTGTATATTTATAACTTTTTTTTCTCCCCCCCTTGAAACATTGGAAAAAAGGTATTTCTTCTGGGGGGTGTTTTGTCATGTTTTTTTAAACTCTAGTAGAAACTTTCCAACCCTGCTTTAACCCATTCAGGACCAGCGTAGCATATATGCAATGAAAAATTTTCTCCTTCCTCAGCCCACTGTTGTATATGTGCTATGAGTCTAAGACGGCCACTGTCCCAGTGATGCATATAACCAGAAAACTGGTATGCTCTAGCAAAATGTTGAAGTAAAACTAGATGCTGTTAGAATCCCATAATTTTTGCCAAGCTAATTACTTGGATCGTCGCCCTTCATATTTCAGTTTTGGTTTTTCTTGGGAAGCTGACTAAGTTGATAGTATAAACATGCACACATGCAAATGCAAGCATTTATGTTTACCTAATGTATAAACATTCCTAAGCCCCCACTCGGAGACATTTATGTTAATTTGTTTCTATTTGTGTAACAGCATTTAGATGTGTATTTATATAGGGCAAATAGAAAATTTGCTTCCTCCCCCCCCCCCCCCCCCCTAAAGTCTCATTCACCCCCCTGGCCAAAATGTCCTGAAAGAAACACTGTGCGTGGTATGTTTAGAAAGTGAAGGGAGTTGGATGATAGGCTCGGAATTCTTGTTTAGCGAGAGTGTGTATTAGTCAGTAAGAATTTAGTCGGGTGTAAGATACATAGTAATAACCATGGTGAAGTGAACGAAATATCTTTTTCAAGGAGAGATTTCACAATTGATGAATGAACTTGATAGTGGTGTAAATTAAGAATGTGAGATTAATTATTTGGAAGACACCGATGTGCACAATTGCCCAGCTTTAAAAAAAAGCAATAAAATGGTATCATAAGTTATTTTTTGGTTTCTTAGACAAGGCAGTATTAAATTTGCATATATTGTTTATGAAATAATATTACCAAATGTATTTAATAATATGTTTATAGTAATTGTATATTTCACATTTATTATAATTTGCTTTTAGATTTGTAGTAACGTTTAAATTTTTGAATTTATAGTTATGTTTTCACTTAATTGCTATATCTTATATTCACATTTTTTATATATATTCGTATAAAATTATTCATAAGATTGGCATGTTGGTGTTATATATCTAATTGTAGACGTATTTTAAAGCAAGGTTGATTGAATATAATTATCTTTGCTGTGTTAGGCTTAACTGCAAAAAATACCCAGCCTGAACAAGAAGACAATTCACGTTACATGTATTCTTATGGAAACACTGCTTCGGGGTTTGTACGGTCCTTAAGAACTCATTAAATTCACATTTCATTTTTAAAGGCCGTTAAAACTTCTTAATTTTGCTAAATTATCCTTAAAAACTTCTTAAAATTTTTTCCATTCTAATTCCGCAATGGAAAAGGAAACTGGACTGATAATTCGAAATCGACACATATTATCAAAATAGAGATTACAATTATTTTTGTTTGATTTTTAATTTCTTTTTAAATATTTTTCGAGAATATAATGTGTATTTTTAAACATTTGCAGGATATCATTTAAATTTTGATATACAACTTTCAACCGCTATCTTTTTTCTTCCATTAAATTTTCTCTAAGCATGTCAGAACCGATAAAAAATTAATTCAAAAACAAGTTTAACTTTAAACATAAGTATTTGTTTAACAAAATATCTGATGTAGGCAGCTCATGACTTTCTCTCCAAACAAATATTTTAGCCTTCAGGGCTCTTGCATATGTGCACTATATGCATAAATTACCCCAATATTTTTAAAGTGACACATTTCCAATATTATCATCAGATAAATGAATAAATATTTTACTACACGAAATAATTTTTTTTTTATAAATAGTGGGATTATGCAATTCATTTTGTATCATAATGCATTACTGAGAGTCCACAAACATGTTTTTCCATCCGTCTCTCAGTAATTATTGCACAATAGGCAGACTAAACTTGCTTATTTTCAACTTTTGGTTAATTTTAGAGAAATATTGTGCATAATTAACTAAATATTATGAGAATTAATGTTAAAAGTAAGAACATTCTCATGCAATGCTTCGAATCTCAAGGTTCTTTGTAATATTTTAGGTTTTCAAATTATTATTATGCTGAGTATGTTTTAAATCTAACCATTTCACCTACGCTTTGCCCATTCTCAATCGCTAGTGGGCACTGAGTGTGACATCTTAGCACTTAATGGAAGTTCAGAATATCAGAAACTGTTTCAATTTTAGGCAAAGAAAATAAAAATGTGCACACTTTGAGAGCCAAAATGATGCAAGTTTTTTAAAAATCCCTTTGTATCATCACATGTAATTGGAATTGTTAATTTTTTCATTGATATAGAAGCTGAGACGGATTAAATGAGACCATATTCAAGATTCTCGCTCGAGTGAAAATACTTTGATCATTTTGAAAAGTTGTTTTGAATTGTTTAATTATTCCTTTGCATCGTCACTCCTAATTCAAATATTTTGAAATATTAGATTTTTCCGCTGATCTAGAAGATGAAACCAAAACCAAGAGTGGACCAACTAGAGTGAAAGAGCTCAATAATTAGGTTTTAAGCTTTTCTGTTATTCCTTTGCACCACTACGCCTAATTAAAAATTTTAGATTTATCCCTTAATCCTAAAGCTGAAGCAGATTTGAAGGACATCAAAACCAATATTCTAGTTATAGTGGAAGTGCTTGATAGTTTTGATACATCATCCACTCACTCACTCAGTCAATTCATATTATATAGATATATGTTTTTAATTGATAACATGTTAAACAATAAATAAAAAAGTAAAAATTAATGAAATTTTGTGAGCATATTTTTATTGTGCAGACTTGTTATATATGTAAATTTATGATAAAAAAGATTTTGAATGAATTTCCACTGCTACAAATCATTTGAATTGTGCATTGGTCTGCTATCAAACTGGCACTAAACTTAGATTTACCTGCTACAAAACGGATATGAATCTTAGTTTCACCTGATACTTATTTATATTATTAATATATAGCACTTGATTGTATATTGGAATTATTTAAAGAAATTTGTAATTTAAGCAGCTGCACAGGTGTTAATTAATGTTTTGGAGCATATTTTTCTTTGTAAAATAATACTGATATAAAGGAGAGAGTTTGAACATATAATTTATAAACTCCTTAAAAATTTTTGATCTGCCATTAAAAAATCCTTAATTTTGTTTGCAAAAATGAGTACGAACCCTGTGCTTCCTTCGCTCGCTGTTCTTGAACAAGTTAAGTAGCACCCCCTCAAAGTTGGATTTTATGACTATGAACTTGGCCATTACAGGCTTGTATAGCCCAATTAAAGAAAAAAGAATATGGCTATGTGGTAGGACTGAATTTGTCAGTTCCCATATAAATTTACAAAATTGTGGCACATAGCGAGTTTTCTTGGTACTGTTGCATATCCGCTATTCCATAGTGACAAGCTTATCATCATCATCAAAATCTTCAGTACATAAGCATAAGCATGAAATCTGTTCATAGATTCTGTTATCACAACAGGGGTATAATTGTAATTGATATACCTTTAAGGTATGTTATATTCCTACTTAATATCCTCTGCAGTGGTGTTACAGATTTTCGATTGGACCCTCCACCAATATTTAATTTTGGACCGCTTTCCACTACTTCCACGATCATTATAATAATTTGCAATTCCTTTTATAATCCCCTCTGTATTGCAAGCTCAACTGTTATTCTACTTATTATTCATTTATGTGGTGTTTGAGTTGAACCATGTTTAGTATTTGAAATGGGTACAAGTTTTCCATCCACATGACGGATTTCCATCTGAAAATTTTCCTAAAACAGATGGTCAGACAATATTCAATTTTGGGCCTCTTTCCACTACTTCCACCATCTTTATAATAATTTGCAGTTCCTTTTATGATCCCCTCTGCATTGCAAGCTCAGCTGTTCTACTTATATATACATTTATGTGGTGTTTGAGTTGAATCATATTTAGTATTTGAAATGGGTGCAAGTTTTCCATCCACATGACTGATTTCCCACTGAAAAATTGCCTAAAAAAAACAGACGGTCAGACAGAAACATGTGATCTGCACTTTTAATGTATCTCTAAAATTATCTTTTGCTTTCAATTTGATATCTCTAAAATATATTTTTGGCAGAAACGTCCACCATCATATAAAGCTGCACTGCAAGTAGAATTTCCAGTTTGTCATGGCAAAATATTTTTAGCATGAGTAAGAAAAGTCAAATGTATGCAAATTCATGTTTTCTAAATCCGACTTGGCACAGAAAAAATAGCATTATCTGATGAAAAAGCATAACAGATTTGGATCGGGGAGGGACATCACTGAGGTAAGTCAAAATCAACCAACGAAAAAGAAAGGAATTGCACAGCCTGTTAATATTCTGTTAACCTAGCTATTTCGAGTTTAAAAGTATGCATTTCCATCCATGTTTTACATTAAATTACTTTTAATAATAAAAGTACAACATTCATTCTTTCATAGTATGTTTTATTACTAATAAATAATTTAGTGAAATATTGATTATTTTTTAAAGTGTGACATCATTCATATACACAGTTATACTAATGAAGCATCCTTTTCCATCCAATCAACTTTCTCAAGAATCCAAAGTTGGAGAAATAGAACTATTATGTTTTTATATTGTGTGTAATAATGATTTACTGTTCACTTTAAATATTTATTTTCCTTAAAAATTCTGATTGCTCAATTCGATGCCTTATACGGAATACAATGCAGATCGTGTTAATGATCTATAATTTGGTGTGTATTTAATTTTCTAAATCTTAATATTTGTAAAACTTTTTATCAGTTTGTTTTTACATCCACACTAATAACTTAATTATGCAATTTCTATCTTTATTATAGCTAGGAGCAAATTTGCGATTGACAGACCATGATGGCTTCACCCCTTTAGACATCATTTTAAAGGATAGACTTCCATATATTGAATACATACCTTCACGTAAGAAAATTTTATTATTGCATGATAATCAATTCTATATAAATTGAAATTTAGATACTTTTCATACAAAATACCACTTTTGCATATATTTTTATAGAGGTTAGAAATTAAATTTGTTTCAATTTCCTATTTGTTTAAAAGCTTAATGGAGAATCTTAAAAAGTTTGTAATGAGTATGAAAAAAATGAGAAAAAATATTAAATGGTATAAATGTAATTGCTATAACATTTGATCAATATCTAAAACTTTTCACATACTTTAAATAGCTTTCGGATGTGTATTTAATACTTAAAGATGAATGATTGATTTCTGAACAATAACAAATCAGAAGAATTTTAAAATACCATCTCTTAAATAATCAATAGTATATATCAACTTTATCAACTTTGTAAATTTTACAAAGTGTATAAAATTTTATAAACTATTTTTTCTGCAATACATAGCATATTTGTATGTAAAATATTGTAATAAAGTCAAAAATTCAAATTTTAGATGTAATTAATCATTTTGAGCACCCTAAAACATGAATCGGCTATTTTTAATGTAGCTCTCTCTCTGATCTGTCTGTCTAATCTCTCTCTGTGTGTGTGTCCACTGTAATACAAAACTTTCTATTCAATCATTATGAAATTTAGCAGTGAGGTGACTTGTACAATCGAATTATGTAACATGTTTATATTCAAAAATTGTGTTATAATTATATTTTATACATTTAAAATTTTCATATATTGTTAAAATAAAAGTTATCCATTAATTTCTAATTTAATCTTTGTGTGCTCATACTACATTGTAAAATCAAAACTTCAGGTCAGAGTATTCATTATGTTGATTCTATAAAGCACTGGTTCCCAACCTTTTCTACAGTATTCCTTGCCTTTTGAGACTAGCTCACAATGGTGCCTTCCCCCCCCCCCCCCCCCCCAGCATACGCACAGGTGTTCATTGCTGTATAACCCTTTTGGGATGGCGGCATTCCGGAGCTGTCGCGGCCCAAAAGACGAAGCGCTTCGCTTCTGAACTGGTCGAAAAGGACGGCGCATTTTTTGCGCTAAGCCTAATTTTCGAAAAAAATTCACTGAAAATCACATATTCAACACAGAAATCTACTTTTTTTCAGGAATAAAAGAAATATTTATGTTCTATTTGATGTATAATTTTCATACAAATCTGAATACAAAATACTCGTTAGTTGCTCCCATTCTTTTATCCGAAATAAAAGAATAATTTCACTGCCTCTAAAACCCAAACAAAAAAAAATACTCTCTTATATTCCTATGATTCACCAACGAAATCATGACGCTGAAATAAAAATAAAAACCGAAACTCAATTATAAAATTGTTGATGCTACGAGAATTGCTCTGTTTGTTACAAAATGATTTTCACCGCTCCAAATGGAGAAATAATTCATGCGATCCTCTTCTGCCAAGGTCATGCCTCTGCAAAATACATTGAAGTTAGTTCCATGGACAAGTAACGCCATCTAGTACACAAATTAAAACGTTCCGCGTGGTGGCACTTATAGGTGCCACTATCCGCTTGCGGTAAAATTTCCTCTGGCCCGAGTGAGTGCCGTTCGTCCTTGAATGCAAGTTCGCAGCTGGCACGTGGGCGTGCCGATCATCGTGAAAGGGTTAATCGTTATTTATATTCTTTATTACTAATTAAATGATATCAGGGAGGCTTGATTGAGAATATTAAGCAGAAGTGAAACTACACTTCTAAAAATACACATATGCTTACTTACAGAACTTTGTACAAATAAAGTGGGTAATATCTGTCCATAGTATACAACCAGGAGTTTATTCCTTCTAAATAAAGTTATAATGATGCAAATTAAAAAAACGTTTTGCATATTTTCACAAACAGTACACATCAATTACTTGGGTTTGTTTTGAATTGCACAAATGATTTATATTTGGTTCTGACTGTGTCAGTCTCACATGCAGGTCATTCTCCACAAAGATTATTTCTGTACTTTGTTTTAACTGCAGCCATTGTCTAAAATCCAGCTTTGCACAAGTAGCTTATTGGAAGTTGAAGGAGCACTTTTTGTAAGCTCTTTATACTTGCTTCGAACTGAAAGTTTTGTGAAATGTTATTTTTAGTGTCTTCTTGCTCGAAAGTTCAAGTAATTGCTCTTGACCAACCATGCTTAATTCTGACATATCACTTCACTGTTATGAAAAATGGATCTTGAATTCAATCATGGGTGTAGCTATCGATCTGAATAAAATAGTCTTCAAACAAGTTCATGTCTCCCCTGCAGGTGCTGCATATGTTTGTCTATCATTACTATAGACAAAAAATTATACTTAACAATAAATAACTTTAAAACTAAGTAAATTGAAATAATAAATATAAGCACAAGATACTTTATATGTAAATGGTTTTAATTTTTAAAAAATGAATCAATTTAATTATCAAGGAAGTCATAACAAATATCTTAAAACTGGAAGATGTGCTATAATGGTCTGAAAAACAATTTTGATTACACTTAGTGAGCTTGAAAACCAAAATAAATTTACATAAAGCACTATTAAACCCATAGTCATAATAGTGTTTTATGTAAATTTATTTCTAGTGAAAGCTAAACACGTTCTTGCATGAGACATTAATGAGCTAGTAGTGAAGCGTAGGGTGTATAATACTATAATGCCAATCAGTATCATGCTATAAAATACATTATTATGCATTCAAACCTTTAATTTTATTTTTTACCTTTCATAAACTAATGTTAGCTTGAATCATGATTTAAAATAAGTAATTACATGAGTTAAGATTTTATTTAACCTATTATTAAAAGACATAACAGATTCTAACATTTAAATTTTTTTTAACCTCTTGTTTAATGGATTATGGATCAGAATGGCCATGTGTTTCACTAGTATAAATAAATATTGTAAAAGTTACTGAAAGAAACTGCATGCTATAAATGATAATTTTTCAGATCCATCGGAAGTCTATGTTTGGGGTTCTAACTTCAACTA
Organism: Amaurobius ferox; assembly: GCA_951213105.1. NCBI lineage: Eukaryota > Metazoa > Arthropoda > Arachnida > Araneae > Amaurobiidae > Amaurobius > Amaurobius ferox. The sequence continues at coordinate 79,132,153 of OX578154.1, read as the reverse complement.
TAATCTTGGTCTTGGAAATGCCCAGAGCCGGACTGCCCCAGAAATTCTTGAAGTTTTTAGAAAAGATGCTATAAACATCAAGCAGGTAATGTCAAGGTAGCGATGTTTAAAAAAATTATTCATTTTCATCTATATTTTATCGTGTTTAAAGTTGTTGTATTTGTATAGGAGTCTATGAAGAGCATGTATTATGTCCAACTGCTTGTTTCAATTTTCCCATGTCTGTTAAACTTTTAACTCATTTAGTTTTTAGGATTTTTTTTCTGCTATTTTTTTATGTACATGTTAAATAGAGCATAGTGTTTCTATTTTGGGCCAAAATAGTCTTAATTTTTCGAAATCAGTCAAGAATGTCCCAAACATGTCACAAAATTGGAAACAAACTCATGAATTTTGAGATCAGAGTTTTCTCATTCTTACTTCTGGGAAACCTGTTTCCCCGTGATTACAAAAGCAGTGCACGCAAACAGTGATTCCCAAGGCATCACAAGAATATAAGCAATGATTATTTTTCTCCCACAGAAAACCAAATTTGTACATGATCCTCAGTATATTTTATTTAATTGTGAAAAGATTTTTCACTTTTGCAGTCTGTTTACATCAACTAAAATTTTTGTAGTTATTTCGTGTTTTATACATGAAAACTATTTTTCAGACGTATGGAATGAAGGACTATTTTCTGATCCATTACATTTATTATTTTTTCTTGTTTATTATAATTTTTGTTTGTGAAAAAGAAATCACTTTCTGTAGGTAGCAATTTACAAGTTTCACGGTACTTTTTTTATCCACTTATTAATGAAATGAAGGACTCTGATCCATTACATTTATTATTTTTTCTTGTTTATTATAACTTTTGTTTGTAAAAAAAAAAACTTTTTCTGTAGGTAACAATTTGCAAGTTTCACACTGCTTTTCTATCATCTTATTAACGATATTAAGAACTATTTTCTGATCCATTACATTTATTATTTTTTCATGTTTATTATAACTTTTTTTTCTGAAAATAATCACTTTCTGTAGGTAGCAATTTGCAAGTTTCACACTGCTTTTTTATCCACTTATGGTAAAGTGCATACATGTGGATATGGGCATGGTGGCCGTTTGGGACAAGGCAATGAAGATATTTCTCTTATGCCATCACTCATAAAAGGTATTGGAACTTTGAACTGCATTCAAATTGCTGCTGGTCAAGATCATCTATTAATGTTACTTGAAGGTGGACAGGTAATACTTTTATATTGCTTAAATTTTCTTGTTTTTTGTTATTTCAAATTTGCGTGCCATCAGATGATTAACCTCAATCAAAATCCTAAATATCCTACATTATGTAGTTTGCTGTTTACAGTCTTTATTTTGCATAATTTTAATGAAATAATTTGCAACAATGCTTGCTAGAATTAGAATATTTTTTTATAAATTCAAGGTTGGTGCTGGTTATAGAGAAATCTGACTCCCAGAACCCACCAGAAATTTAAGACTGCCACAGGTGATTAAAAGGCAACTTTTTGTGATGACTATTTTTAGCTATAAAAGGCTACTAAGTGACTAATTTTGCATAAGTGGCTACTTTTTTAGGTTTTAACTACTTTTTTCGAGATAAATTCAGACAAAAACTAGTTATAGTTTCTCAGTTTGCATTCCGAGCTTATTCATCCAATAGAATGAATGCTTGCTTGATGTCATGTGTGACGTGTGGCATAACAGAAGTCGGTCAATTATAAAACTTTCTAAACATTTGAAACAAATTTCTCCAATTTTAAATATGATTCAACTCTGAGTACAAAATTGGCAATTTTAAGATTAGTGTGAATGTTTAAAATCATAATTTTTCTAAAATGGCATTAAAATTGTTGATTTTTAATTAAGAAAAGCACTAAAATTTACATTTTTTATAAAAAATACAGATGTTAAAATTTGCAATTTTAAAGAAAGAATGCTAAAATTTGTGATTTTTATAGACGATTGCTAAAAATCACGGTACTTACGTATTATCGCAACCATGACAAAACGTAATTGATGTATCGTCCAATAAAGGTCCCGATCGATTCCAAGGACAACATGCAACAAAGTGATCTGTATGAGGACCCACGTTCGAGCGGGCTCGAACTGGTTGGGGGACGTACGCACCGCTGGGACTGTGTCGTCAGACAGGCCGGCTTCACCGGACCAAGTCACAGAGCATACTAGACTCGCTTCTGGGACCGTCGCACGGCGCAAGGACCGTGACAACATGCAGCCAAGTGATCTGTATGAGGACCCACGTCGAACTGCTTGAGAAAAACCCAGAAGCGAGTCCCAGAAGCGAGTCTAGTATGCTCTGTGACTTGGTCCGGCGAAGCCGGCCTGTCTGACGACACAGTCCCAGCGGTGCGTACGTCCCCCAACCAGTTCGAGCCCGCTCGAACGTGGGTCCTCATACAGATCACTTTGTTGCATGTTGTCCTTGGAATCGATCGGGACCTTTATTGGACGATACATCAATTACGTTTTGTCATGGTTGCGATAATACGTAAGTACCAAAATCACTATTTTTACAAAGGAATGCTCAAATTCATGGCTTATAAATGAATGCTAAAATTCGTAAATTTTATGAAAAAGTGCAAAAATTTATAATTTTTATGAAAATTCTAAATATCAAGATTTTCATGCTAAAATTTACAAATTTTATAAAAAAAGCATTAAAATTCTCAATTTGTGTGAACGATCTTGAACTAAGTGACCTAGTTCTAGAATTTACATATTCAGTTGTGTCACCATGTATAGAGGATATTTAAACTTTGAGCAGAAGTGGCTTTTTCAACATTTAAACTGTTTCAGCTGTTCTGTCTTGCTTGAAACATATCTCCTTGTTGTTTGAGTATGCATGCTATGAAGTTATGCACAATGTAGATGCTTTAAACTACTTTGATATTATGGCCTAGGCTGCCATGTCAGTATGTCTTTCGCCCTTTTATTTTGTTTATAAATGTAAAAGTTATGTTTGAAATTTATTTAAAATAAACTTTAAGTTTACTTTCTTATTGAGTATTATTGTTTGCTGACTTTGTTCCTGTCGATGTGCACTGTAAGTTGCAAAGTGCATATTTGGTGTATAGTATTATGAAATTGATTTGATAAACTGTAAGTTGCAAAGTGCATATTTGGTGTATAGTATTATGAAGTTGATTTGATAGTCTTATAGATAATTCTTCTAATAAGGAGCTAGTCAGTGGTGGCATGCACTTTATTACATGCTATGCAAGTTTATTGAAGACGTTCCTAAGCATTTTCAAAAGCAACAGGATTGTTCTATTACACAGGCAGTAGTATAGTGTGCATCTGCATATTAAGCATGTATTTTACTTAACAAGCTTATTGAAGACATCTCTGATCTTTTTCAAAACTATATGAGAAGACTTTTAAATATGGATTGTGTATATGGATTAGTCTGTGACAGCATATGCTCTATTACACGGCTACTATGTAAGCTTACTGAAGACATCTTCAAGCTTTCACAAAAAGGACCCAGCTGAAATATTACACTGGTGATATAGTATGTGCATGCATAAAGGAAGGCACATAGGCTATTAAGTGGGCTTACAAAACACATCTCGATTTTTCCAAATGTGGTCACCAAAAAATTGAGCAAGTATAAGCGTAATATTTGCATGTTTTCTTTGAGTTGCTTTATCATTTGCACATTCTAAATACTTTAATATTTTCTTTCCCAAGGAAACTGTATATCTTTGGTATTTTCTTCGTTTTAGATATGGAGCTGTGGATTAAATACATATCACCAACTTGGTCATGTTCCACCTTCTGAACGGTTTCTTGTGCCCAAACCCCTCTCCTTAAAATTTTTGAAAGGAAAAGAGGTTATTGGTTTATGTGCTGCTCGTTTTCACTCTGTGATATATACCAAAGATTGTGTTTTTACCTTTGGATTGAATGCTGGACAGCTAGGTAATTTAAATTAAATATTTGTTTTGCCTCAAATGTGGAGTATTTTCATTTAGGGGGACCTGTATAAATCCCGCTCTCCTGTTGTAAAATCATATATATTTTGAAATCTACCCTCTCCCATAATGTTTAGTTTACATATTTTAGCCTGTGGGGGAAAATCTAATATGTGGAACATATGACTTTCTTTACAGTAAAGTAATCAGGTACAAGATCCATGGTAAAATGTATTTGGCATTGAATTGTACGTTCAAATTTGGTGCATTTCTTGATATCAACTTGTAAAACTATTTTGAGGTAGGAGAGAGTAGGGAACCTTGGAACACCTTGCATTTTAAAATTGTTATATATACCACTAGATGGCTCTGCTACCACTAAATGCATATACCACTAGATGGCTGTGCTACTGTATTTTGAAAGTTCTACTATAGTTTAAAGCTGCAGATTAAAAATTTTTGGTTACTGACCAGTGGCCAGTATTTTTCAAAAAGTTGACCGACCAAAAAATATTTTCACTTGCCAAATATTTTTGCCATGAATTAAGCCTTTTCTGTTGCTTGTTAAAATAGTATACATATGTTATGTCACCCACTGAAACATTGAAAACTATTTACTTTTAGGTATATATTTAAAATTTATTTATTATTCTGTGCATATAATTATCTGTGATCAGATTATCTGTAATTCAGTTTATTTTTCATCTTTACATATAATGGGAATTACCGCTTGTACACTCCAATTATAGCTTTCTTACAAAACTGGCAGGATTCTTTAATTCTGGTTGAAGCATATTAAAATTATGCTTTGGAATAATCTAACATTAAATTTAAGATTAGATATATATGACTTAAATTTCTATTTTTAAACTTTCTTTGTTCTTAATTTAAATTCTAATAAACATGTGAATCATGCTGCAATACTTGAGACATCTGAATTTCTTCTAGTGATGTCATATTTGAGATCTTGAATGCTTTCTAGTATTTGTGGATTGTATTCGCACATCTCTAATTGATACCACTTAAAAATCAATTATTCCATTATCCTTGACCTGAATAAGTGAGGACAACTGTAAAAACTCATCTGTCACTATCCAGAGTAGAATTTGCCAAAGAAGAAGGTTACAAAGAATTTTTTGTATAAAGAGGAATGTTACAAAAAAACATTTTATGGAACGTGAAGTATCTCTTAAATTTTTAAGGGGAATGTATTTGGGTGAGGGGATAATATTAAAATTCTATGGTATTTATTTTATCATGACTGTATCATACTGAAAGTATTTTTAAGTTATGCAGAATTAAGTCTAAATCTTGTATTTATTTTTCCATGTAGAATAATATGTAATTCGTAATTCATCTCTTTTCTGTAGGACATCCTAAAGGGGATCGCACTCAAATCAACCCAAGGCAGGTTTCTACATTGTACAATGAAAGTTGGAACATAACTCATGTTGAAGCCAGTGATGGTGCTACTGTTTGTGCAACTAATCGGGGAGATATATATGTGCTTCATGAATACCAAACTCGAAAAATAGCTTCAAGGTAGAATTTTAAAGTTTAACTATTAATAATCTTATACTAAGTAACAAGAATGTTGATGTATTTTACTTATTTTGTCTTTAAAATATTAGTATAATGATGTCACTACAGTGTTCATAGAAAGTTGTTGAAATATTTACAGGGTGCCCATAATTAAAGGGAACATGTTTAAAGCCTGATAGTAAAAAATCTGTTGGACCAAACTCAATCAATTTTTGTATACATACTATTTAGACCATGGGGTTTTGATTTCTAAAAAAAAAGTTCATATTTTCACCACCAGAGAAAATTAGCACTGTGATCATGTAAATATGCAAATTTTCTCTGGAAAAAGATACACTATGCAAATTTCAGTAAGCTGACGACATAGTTTTGCAGGTATAAGGAAGACAGAAAGGGAAATGTGTGTTTGACAGAGAAATAATCCAGTGTTTTTTACAAAGTGGCCAGTCCATTTGTCCCTGATCTCAGCCCTCTGTGACTTTTGATTGTGAGATTGCTTGGTGTACCAAGGAAATATGAATAATTTAGCCACTTTGAAAGACTAAATAGTGTTGCATGTCAGACAAATCAATGGAGACCTGTTACATTCTGCAGTAGAAAATGTTGTTCAGAGAATGCAGTTTTTGGAACATGTTCAAGGAAAACACATTGAACCACATCTGTATACCATTATAAAAATTACTGTACAATGTTAACTTTCTTTTACTTCCTATTCTTCTTTTTTTTTTTTTAAATAAAGCTCATAGCATCATATTTCTCTGATAGCAAAAATCTGTGCTTTTATTTTCTTTTTTAGAAATCAAATCTCTGTGACCTTAAATAGCATGCACATCAAATTTAGATTTGACCCAACAGATTTTTACTATCGAGCTCTAAACTCTTTTTTAACTATGGCCACCCTGTAATATAAACTACCCTAGAATTCCATCAATTCACCCTCTCAAATGCAACAGAAAATGTAAGGGTGCTTACTGGGAATTTTCTGCTAAAAGAAACAAGTAGAATTCCATCGATGCTCTCTCAAATAAAACAGAAAATTGAAAGGGGGAGATTCAAATATTGAGTTATTTTATTACTTTATATGCATGTTTATCTGTTTATAAGATAAAATAACTATGTTTTTACCAATAAATTAATTAATTCGACAACTACAATTTTTTTCAAATGTTTGATGGAGGGGAGAATGCTATTGCACTGAATTTTTCAGAATTTCAATCAGTGGCAGTTTATCAGTTGATGCAGGTGAAGTAGTGCATCACCTGACATTATCGGTTGAATGGGTTATTATTATTTGGTGAATTTTTCAAACTCGTTTGGCTATTTTTAGATAATATTTGGCAACACTTGTGCCAGTAGTGCAATGTGTTTTGATGATGTTTGTTGTCAAGGAGGAAGGAAAAAATCCCGTCACTGAATCTGCTTCACCTATTTGTGAAATCACAAGCTGCCACTGATTTCAATTAAAGACAGAAAATGGGAGAGCAGATTGACAGAATTATATGGAAGTTATGTTCAGCAAGCAACCAAGCTGTTTTTAGAATATAAGAAGAACTTCAGTTGAGGAACTTTTGCACATGTGCAAAAGTACCTCAACTGAAGTATGTAATGGTCAAAACATTACTGTTGAGGAATACCTTTTTTCCTCTTATAACATTGTTAAAAATTACCAAACTGTGGCAGATAAATATTTTTTTAATAAGGGTAAAATCAGGCATTATAATCCTGGTAAAATTTGATAACTTCCTTGATGTCAGAGTTTTAAAATCAATTATATCTTCAGTGTTGCTATTAAAATGTACTAAATAGCAATATTATGCTTATCTTACTCATAGTTTAAAAAATGTTTACTGGGGGATAAAATTTATATCCCTCAACCTCACCTGTTAATCCCTATAGTCTTTCATACTGAGTTTTTTATTGATTTAAAAAATGAAATTTTACTATTGCGACTGTTTGGAAATGAAAATTAAAGTTAACTTTATAAAACTCTTATGCAACAAATGAGTGAAATTTAATACTGTACTTACATTTTGATTAACATTTTATTTGCAAGAATGATCAAAGTATATCTTGATTATTTCAAAGCTTTACTGTATTTGTTTTAGTGGCCTAAGTATATAAAAAAAAAAAAACATGGCATTCTTTTTTGTACTTTTTTACCTTGTATTTAAATTTAAAAAAATGCTAAATAGGTGTTTTCTCAATTAACAGCTCATGTCAGTTGTAAGGTATAAAGAACTAAAATTTCTGTTACAAGATTTTATGAATTAAGGTAAAATAAAATAATAATTTAACATAAAAATCAAACAATTATATGTCGAAAACCCAGACCACTCGACTCGCCCTAAGGCATTAGCAGCAGTTTGAGTGGCCGGGAACGTAAATATGTGTGTGATATTATTGTTATGGCCCGTGAACATATCATATTACATACAGAGTGACTCAAAAGTAGGTATACAGTACTGATCTGTGTGACACATATCAGTACTGTGTGTCGCATATCAGTACTGTGTGTCACAGTGTTCTTGGCAGGTTACAGGAATGTTATAACATTGGAGGACATTTAGAGCACTTACGAGATTAAACAGTCAATACCTGTAAAGAAATAAATAAAATACCATGTTTGTACTGTATATCTAGTTTTGTGGCACACTGTATGAAATGAATTGAATTACCAATGTCAAAATTAAGATATGAGTACAATTTGAAGGCTATAAATACATAAACAGTGTTGTGGTTGTAGATATGTTAGTTACAGTTAGATGTCAATCTTCAATTCAGTTTCATAGCAGTAAGCAGGCCCGTAGAGAAGGGGAGGAATATTTACTAATGTTATAGGACCACTAGTCCCGCAAGATATATATTATATATTATAAAAATATATTTGTACTTGAGTGATATTTGTACTTATAGAACCGTATAAAATATTTTAAAGATTTGTGAATCCTATTGTTTTAATGAACCTTTAATATTGCTCAGGCAACTGGAAATATCTAAATTGTCAGTGGTTGGGGGTCATCTGGACTCAAGATGTGATGTGGCTGGTGTGAGAGAAGGTGGAGGTCTGGAATTGCGAGTGATGCTCTTAACAAAATCTGGAAAGGTAAAATTTATCCAATTTTACACTAGTTTACAAAGAAACTGCTACCTTTTTATAATTTCTAAGGTGTCTTTAATAGGTCTGCTATGCTGATTATGTGCCTGATGGAGGAAGGTCACATGTAACAATATGTACCAGGATCACTGAAATCAGACTAATAAAACAAAACTTATAGAACCGTATAACTGAATATCTGATAATTGTCAATTTTGTGTCCCTTGAGCTTCAAAAAAATAAATAAATAAGATAGATAGATTTTGCAGTATTTGTTTAGAATGCAATATGTTCTGTATATTTTTCAGCAAAAAAAGTATTTTTCAATATTAAATGTAGTTTTGACTTCTTAAAAATCTAAACTTGTCATTTCTGTGACTGTCTCCCAATGATAAATAGAGTTTTCATCTCCTAATTACATTAATCAAAAACATAAATAATGGAAATAAATTGAAGCTTAAGAAATTATGATTTTAACTTGTAACAAACCCCTTATTTAAAAATAATATAACTATATTATTTTGCAAAATTACTGAAATACATTGTTGACAGTAGGATGTAATTCGAAAAACTATTCCTTTTATCCAGCAGATGGCGACAGCAATAATTTAGTTGAAAAAAGACATTTAGAGTTTTATTCCACATCTGATGAATGTTTTAGAATTTAGCTATTAACAAGCAAGTGAAAAACACAATTTTATTACTCATTTTTGATGAGTATATTTATTACCTGTCAATCCTGACACTCATTTAATTATTAATATGAAAATTTAAAACTGCTGTGTTTTCTGTTAGTGCATACCTTATTTCCCAATGTTAGTTTTGAGTTTTGTGCAGAACAAAAACACACCCTTAAGTCATTCCTGTCACAGTAATTTCTCTCAGGACAACATGATAAATATATATTAAATTTCCATTAATCATGTTAAATAGTTCTGTCATCCATTAGAAATCTTAAGACATTTTCCTGAACTTATTCCAAGCAAAAGTTTTTAGAAATTATAAAGTTATAAATGTTTTTTAGTAACTCAAAATTGATAATTATCAGGTATTTAGCTAAATAGCCTAGCCTGTCCCATAACAGCAACCACGTAGGTCTCTATGTCCCGATCTATATGCCCACCTGCTACACAGAGCTAGCAACAGACACCAAAATGTCTTAAATATGACCCAAAATGCATCACCTCTTTTTAAAATCCCCTAGGATTAAATATCTTTTTTCATTCAAATCCATTGTCATATGCATATTTTTATAGTCTTTTATATATTGAGATTTTTAATATAATCTGAACGAATGTTTTAAAAAAAATTTAATTAAGCTTATTTGACTTGTTTCTTTTGTTCATTTGTGTTGTATCTGCATAATTTCATAGTCTTTTCACAAATATTTTTACAATCATTTTGGCTCACTTTTTTTTTTTTAATTTGACTTTGCTTACTTACTTTCAAACTAGTTGTTTCTGCATTTATTTTATCATATAACACTTTAGTTCATAGTTTTATTTACCTAGAAAGTTTATAAATTCTTCTACTGTTCTTTTTCCTTCCTCCAATATTTTTTTGTACTTTGTTTGGCAATAGCTAATATTAAACTTCATATTAAACTTCCTGGGTCGCATGATGCAACTGTTTATTGGTAGACACCCTTCTGCCTATATTAATATGGTTGCTCTGTGTTTTTATCCTAAGAAAAAACATCTGCTAAAATTGATTCATACATGTAATCAACTGCTTAGTCTATTACTAAGAAAATTTCTTTTTCAGTATGTTACATAAATTATCTATGATAATGCTCAAACTTCCATTAATAAGTAGATAAAAGAAAATTATATGTACTTTTTTACTCATTGATATTGATAAACCTAACTCTTGGGCAGTTACTGTGCTGATTTTATTGTTTCACATGAAAAAAAGTGTGTTCTGCTTTCCAAACCTTTCAATAGTTTAAGCACTAAAAGTTGAAATAGATGGGTAAAATGGCACTAAACATCATTAAAATAGGCACTAAAAGTCTGACATACATACTAAATCTATGAAAATATAATTCCAATAATAGCTGTATATTACCATAAAAAATTTAATCAATTGGAATTTCTGCTTATGAAACCATCAAAATGTTTAATTTTTGAAATGCAAAGCCATACTTACATGAATAGTAAAGATACAATTATTCACATAACCAATTTCTATTGCACATCACAACCTAACTACATTTTTTTTTTTTAATTTTCATATTGCAAACTTATATCTTTTAATATTGTTTTAAATGGTGAAAATGATTTTTCTGCTTCAACTGCAGTTATGGGAGCAAACCAAAAGTAACTGATTATCGTGGTAAATATTGAGAACTCGGCAGAACGTTCACCACCAAAAACTTTTCCTATATTCTTAACATACTCGAAATCTTGATTAGAAGAAAAAACTTTTTCACATTTCTCCCTAATAATATCACCTGTTGTACTAAGAATATAATTCAAGTCCTTCACATTATTGGTTGCAATTTGCAATGATTCCACCTGTGGAATACTTTTTTTTTTTTCAAGCAAAACTAAATAAACTAACTTAAAAATGCAAAGAAATTACAAGAAATTCCATAAAGACAAAAAAAAAATAGAATAATAAGCCTTTATGATAGAATAAACACAATAAAAGGCAGTATTTGGACTAACTTATAAAACTAACTAAATATAGCATTTTGCCTGAACTTCCAAGCTTTAGTTATAATTTTGTTGATGCTGTCTACTACAAAACTTTTGCAGCCCATCTAGTAATATATTTTCATGAAGTAACAAAATGAATTTTAAGTACATTTAATTTTTTTTTATACTATGTAGAAAATAATTAAATGTTTGTGTTTATCAAGTTATTAATTTACTGACTATATTTGAAAAAAGAAATAATTCTTTAAACTATAATAAGGCTTCATGTTTTCCATTCTGCCATAAATGATTAGTACAGGTTACAATATAGAACCCGTCATGGACTTGATGAAAGTGAACTTTCGAAAAATTGAAAAATATATAAATAAAATGTGACTAGTTTAATAGCTTTAAGAAAGAATTTTGTCTTAAGTACAAAAGATAATATTGAGTAAGAAAATTCACTACTGTTAAACTAAACACGCGAGGCAAATTCCATGAAATAATTTAAATGGCTGCATTATGCACAAAACAATAAATAAAAATCAGCAGTGACTCCAATCTAATAGAAGAAAAATTGTTCTGCTTGAATAGTGTCTCTCTTTGCAGGTGGTTTGTCTTCTTTAGACAGTTTCAAGACATCTCAGAACATTAAAATATTTTAATTAGAGCCACTTTTTCGAAATAGCTCAAAATCTTAACATATCGAAACTATAACCGCTCTATTTTGAAAACTAAGAACCTGATCAAAAATTCAATTATATATCCTTGGAAAACTTCCAAAGGGCTGCAAATTACTTTCTTATTATAGTTCATAGCTAGCTCTTTTAGTTTTTTTTTTTTGTTGTTGTTGTTTTTAAATATAAGCATTATAAACTTGAAAAGCAGAAAATTTTCAATCCACTTGAACTTAACTAGCTCGGTTTTCTCACTAGTGGTCACTAAATATAGTCACTCCCCCCCCACACACACACAATTTTTAAATTAGTTTTTAAAATAATTATTAAAATATCAGGATTTGCAATACTGTTAAATAAATAATCATTTTACATGTAATTTTTCATTACAAAATGAATTATACAAACTTTAGAACATGGACAGGAGCCATTCCTGGGATATTACACATTTTTGAAAAAAATTGCATAAAATTAAAAAAAAATAGAAGGTATCAAATATTGAAAATCACATAATATTACAATACTTGCAATGCTATGCAATAAATCTGTTAACATCTTTCTTGTGAATCTAGTATATTCCATTCAGGAAGAAGCTACCAATAGACATTATATGGGATATTAATTCAATGTCATTCTGATAAGAATTTTGCTTGTGAGTATGAATAAGTCATTCTGTGTGGACTAATAAGCTGCCAGAAATGCATGTTAAATGTGATGTTAATGCAATGCTAAAAGTATTGTGTCATAGTTCTTGTACATAGAGCTCGCTCTTAGCTTGTAAATTTGTGAGTCAAATGAACTCTTACAAAAAAGTATGAATCAAACTTTGAAATTTGCGAGTCATTTTTTGCTATTTTTTCACATTTATAATTTTAATATGGTAAAAAAAAGCTGATGTCTCACTCATATATACCACACACATTTATGCTCAAGAGTATAATAAATTTAAATTTTTGAATTTATGAACAATTTTAACTTCTATTAAAACTATTGCTCTTTTTAAACATTTGTATAAAGTAGCCAGACATCAAAAACTTGTGTGAAAAAGAATAAAAAATAACGTGTGAATTTTGAGAGTCATATTTGACTAGCATCTTTTCGGCTTGCTACTAAAAAACTGCGAGTTGATATAGTATAACATGCACTGATTGACACAGCAGTTGCAAGAAAACACGAACTCATCATTATTTTGCTGTGAAAAAAAGTAAAGTCATTGCATTATGTATAGAAAGTCATGTGCTGCGCACATCAGCTTTTTTATTAGTGCTGTAATACTTTTGTAGTATCTATTTCAAATTAGCTCAAAGTTCATTAGTAACTCATTTTTAAATGTATAATTGTTATATTCATAATTTACATTATTTTTTAAGGTATATCTCTGGCGACAGACTGACCCATACTTACGACGCTGTCTCTTCATGTTACAAAAGGAGCTTATTATATCAGACCTACACATCAATCACTATTCTGTGGGTCTTATAACTAGTGACAATGAAGGCTATATTGGGAAGATTGTACCATACAAGGGTCCAAGATCTGCACCAACCTCAAATGTACACACACCTTCTGTGTTTAATTCTAAAGCCCAATATGGTTTAAATGTTCTTTTGGACACAAACGAGTGCAACTTCATTAAAGTCAAAAGGCTGCCTCATATATGTCGAGGAACATCTATCACAAGTGATTCTAAAGGCAGAAATTTTGCTGTTCTGCAGTCCAATCCAAAAATGGGGTAATTTTCTTTTCAGTATATTTGTTAGTGTATTTCCTTTTTGCCTCTGTATTTCTATAATAATTATGTATGCATTACCATGGTTGGCAGAAACCCAGGTTTTTTTTTTTTTAATTCAGACCAAGGTTTTTGGCATAGAATAACGTCTTTATCCATACCTGGTATGTGAGCTATGTTGGTGGATCAAGTATAATGAAAAAGAGAAAGACTTTGAAACAGTGTAGCTTGACTTGTAATAATCGGAAGGAGATGGTAGTGGTATCCTGTTAGGCCTAAGATGTCCATGTGTTATGAAGGATGACATGCTCGAGAGGGAAATGCAGCCAAACTCGATATAGAAATTATCAAGCAATAATCAAATTGACAAATTTTTATTTTTTTAGTTCCGATACTTAATTAACATTTCATAATAATTAACTTTAACTTATTTCTCCTATCATTGACCACTGTTGGCAGTTTGCAGAAATAAATGAAATTTTGATATTAACCATTGTTTCATTTGCAAGCACGCATATTACAAGACATAGTCTACATTGTGGACATACATACAGTATAGCCCTTCAAGCTTTTTTTTCCCAAAACTGCCTTTTATTACCCAGCAAAATTCATGATCAGCATTATTTTGAAGGGTGTTTTTAGTCCTTTCATAAAATTTGAGGAGTAATTTTCCAATATAGGGAATATTTGAAAAAGAAAAATTAAGAAGTGATATTAATTGTAATTTTCTTAAATTTTATAACCGCTACAAAATACTTATTTTCAAAAATATTAATAATAAAAATATCTTAGGATGTTTTCTTGTTTTACTGGATTGACTATTATCTCCCTTATCCCCAAAAAGGCTCATTTTTTACACTCTTAAACCTGTTGATGCCTTTATATTTTTGTTTCGTATTGTTTTAACATTGCTGTTTGACTCTAACGAGAAGACATTTGTGTCCCTGTGATTTTGGACGAGTTCATTAGTTAAATTCAATGACAGGTAGAAATGTCCTAGGAAGAACGTGTTTCCAGAATTGGTGCCTTTAGTGTGAATTAATGCACAATTTCTGCAGAATGATAAAGGGCTTTATATGTATAAGTACATTCTGTGTAAGTGTTGGGATTTGGTGGTATTGTTTTCTTCATAATGATAAAATTATTTATTACAATAACGGTCGTAAATATTTTATTGAAATTGAAGAGTTCGAGTTGTAATACTTTTCTAACTTAAACTCTTTTATTTAGTGAGAAATGCACAACGCGTTTTGTGTGCATGACATGAATTAATGATTCATCTCCAAAATGGAAAAATCTGATGTGGGCAGCACATGACTTTCCCTACAGACTCATATTTATTTTTTTTATTCATTAAAATGGATTTATATGCACAAAATAACATGAATAATTATTTGAAATGATGAAAAATTAATGAAAGCTATGTTTAAAAATTCCAAAAATCTTTGGCTGAGATTCCCCCCCTCCCCCCAATTTATGGGTTGCTCGCTTGTGTAGTATGACATTTACTTTAAAAAAGACCCTGGAATTAATGACCCATCACCAAAAAGGAAAAAAAAAATACTGTAACATACACACATCTTTATATTTTCATTGTTATATATTTTACTCTTTATCAAACTTCTATCAAATACAGAGACAAATTTTTGATCTCTTTTGTTTTTGCGGCGACACTAGGATCGGTGAATTATTTGATTCTTTCTTGATACGTACAATTGTTCTCATTGACACACCAGTTGCAGCGGCTGTTCTGTTCTGGGCCTTTTGGATAGAGATGCATAACTTTTCTGAAGTTGCTTCGGCCTAAAAAAATTTGAGGCCTTTATGGACCACATTTCGTTCCTTGGAATGAATTACTTTTCCTTTTACAGACATTTCGTCAACAAAAGCACGGTTCACAAATATCAGATTCTAATTAACTAAATAAACAGACATTAGAAGTTGGACCAGAAGTGAGACAGATCTTTAGCCGCAAGAACAATGCTAATCAAACATTCCAACGATTCTAAATTCCAAATTATTGGCGAAATACATGCGACAAATGCGATCGCCAAACAGATTTCTGCACTCAGCAACCCTCTCCCTGTAATGCACAAATCATCTGTTTGCCAACTTGATTCCCTTTAGGGAAGTGGACTCATCCAAGGTCATCTGCCAACTCCTAGAAGCCAGCCTATACAAATGGAGGGTTTTCACAAATAAAATATATTTTATTCATAAATAATAATTATTTTTCTTACTATATTTATTAAAATACAGAGTGTCAAAGAAAGTCATGGACCAGAACAATAATTTGCCAGAACAGCCGCCATGCTGACAGTCTAAGGTGCTGCAGACATCATTGCACTGTCCATACAGACACTTGTCATCCTGTAAACAAGCCAAGTTCCTGACTCAGGGTACGTGACGTGGCTGTACGATCCCGCAAGGCCGAGAGGACAACATGTCTGTACTCTTTGGAGTTAGTAGCCCGGGGCCACTGAGATCCTACATCGTGTTCAATATAGCCCTCCTGAACCCATCGATTCCATATTCGCCTGACAGTCATGGAATCCCGACCAATGTGAGCAGCAGTGTCGTGGAACGATAAACCACAGTCCCGATAAGCCACGATCCTGCCGCAGTCAAATTTCGACATGTGCTAGTAGGAGTTTCTCCATCACGAAGCATAACACGACCTTCACACATACAACCAACGTTCAAATGCAATTTCCAAATGAGAAACCCACTGTGCAATCTTCCCTTTTATACAGAATGTAGATGGCATTACTCATACCTGTTTTGTGCTCATGCTCTGCAATGCTAATCATTTGCATATCCCAGCATGTAGTACCTTTCTTGCAAATTTGACGTTTGTTGCATGCCACCTTCATGACGCAATTTTAACGGCCAGCAGTGTAGTTAAATAACTAACACGGGAGATGAGTTGTTTTGGCTTCATACTGAAAATCTAAAGGTATATGTGAATAACAAAAATGCTAAATAAATAATACATGTATTTTCTGATATTTTCATTTTCTTGAATTTCTTCCAGTACTTATAAAGACAAGCAAGATTCTACTGTGTTTAAATACTTGAATTCATTTAAGTTTTATATTACTGTAATGTTATTTATTTATTCACTAATATTCTTTCTTTTGTTCCACTGAAGATTTCTATATTAATTTTCTCTTTTGTAGTCTAGTCGAATTGCCTATGATATCTGAATCTGAAATGATTCAAGATTTTTCTAAACTTCATTCTGAGACCTGTATAGAAGATGATTTCCATGATATTGTTTTAAAGGTAAAAAGTATTTAAATGATGTTTGTTAAACACTTTGATATTTATTTATATATTTTTTTAATGAAATCTTTCTGCTTCAGGTGGGGAAGAAAGAGTTTCCAGCCCACAAATATATACTGGCATCAAGAAGTGATTTTTTCAGGAAACAGTTTTTAGCAAGTGATTTCAAAACAAATTTCCTAAACATAGAAAACATCAGACCTGAAGCCTTTGAGCAAGTTCTTAAGTTCATTTATACTAATCGCTGTGACTTTCTAACTCAAGGTTATGAAGTTACCTGGGGTATTGAACAAGAGGTTAGGTTATTTCTATTTTAAAGCATCATCATATTGAATGATCTCTATAATAATAGTGACCTCTAGCTGCAGCAGGGTTCATATGCTTCAGGAAAAACCTGGAAATCTAAATTCAACTCAAAACCTCAAAGAAAACTCATGGAAAATTATTTGTTTTTCAACAAAAACCTAGAAAAATTCAATTGGAACAAGCGTAAAACTTTTTATAAGATTTTTTCCCATAACTTATTTCAAACCAAAATCTTGAAAATTAGATTTCATGGTTGTTTCATTACTAAATGTTGGCTAACTTTTTCTGTTAAATTTTTTACCAGTTTTTTAATTTGAATTTATTTTACTAAACAAAATTATTATATAGTACAATTTCGTGATCCAGATTCTGGAAGTTTGCAAAAATTCTTCTGGAAATACCTAGAATTCTCTGTAAATTTCATTTCCAAATTTGACTGTGAACCTTGCTACGGGCACCACTAGAGATTTGAGTCATAAAATTTTCCGGAAATGGAAATTTTTCCACTGTATTTTTATGGAAAATGTTCTACCATTTTTCTTTTTCACTTTTTTATCAATTTAAAAGTCGAATACTACTTTTTTCCAAACTGCTTATTTTTTTTATTTGTTTAATTTTTTCATTTTTATTTTATTTTTATTTTTTTAAGCAACTAGCTTTACAAGAAATCTTTGATTATTGAATTTTCTAATTTTGAGGAGGAAAAAAAAGAGGGATGGGGAATGTGTTTTACACTATGGATAAAAACCATGGATGAAACTAGAAGGGTACAATTAACATTTTATTCATTCTAAGAAAAAAGCAGGTAGCATTTTAAGAAGCCTGTTCTTTCAATGTTAAGTTCTGTAAAATTAAAAAAAATATTAAAAATATCGAATATTTCTACTAAATAAAAATGCTTTAATAATAAGTACTAAATATATGCGTAACTCATCTTCCAGCAAATTTTCTTTTCTAACACATGAGACTCACATATTCAATTACAAACAGGTACTTAAACTATTTTTAATATTATATATAATTTATTTTTAAAAAGAGTGAAAGTGGTGAAAAGGTTTCCCTTTCAATTTTCAGGACTTTTTATATTTTATGAATAGGTTTAACAATTTTGAATTATTTTTTATGCGATTCCTTTTATTCGGTGTTTTAAATTTGTAATTTAAGAAAAAATCTTATAGATAGAATTATTTTATAACTTTACAAAATCACATGTATTTAAGAAAATATTAAATTGTACCTGCTGAGTATAGTATACAGGTAAAAGAAATTTTCATGCATATAGTTTTTTATATATTTCTAACCTTTTTAAACCATGTTATGTAATATATGTTTGACTGTAACTGTTATATAAGAATAAATATTTTTAAAAGTCATTGGATGCAGTATTGAGAATAATCTCAAAATTTTCTGGGGAAAATAACCATTTCATAATTTTTTGGAAAATCCACAACTTTAGGCACCACAATTAGTTTTTTGTGCACATTAAAAGCTGAGGTTAGTGAATGTCACTAACCGGGGATGAAGACCTCTAGTTTTCTATATAGTTCAATAAGTAGTTATTATATTAGTAGATATTCTATTTTTATGAAATTCTATAAAGTAGGTCTCTTGGTGCAAAACAAGAAACATAAGTGACTATTTCAACACAGTTCATTAAAATATCAAATAAACATTTAATGTGTAATTTCATATAACGCAACTATATGCACTATTCTAACATGAACAAGAATAATTAATAAAGTAATAAAATATTTAGTTACTGCTGTTTGTATTTTGTTTATGCTGTAGTCATCATTTTACTTACCCTGTCGTTTGATGTGATTCTAGTTTAATATAAATATGAAAAAATTATTTTTGCTTAATTTTCACAATGGTTAATTAAATGAAAGTACTGCTAAAGCTGTATTGTTATAACTTTTTCAAAATTCTTTTATTTTGAATAGAATGGAAAAAAGAAGAAAGGCAGTGGCAAAGCTTCTAAAACTGCAAGCCCTATAACCATTCTTCAGGAAACTAGCAGGAAGCTTGGCATGAGTGTTTTAGCCAAGAAGTAAGAAGCATTGAACATATTATTTATACATAAAATTGGAAATTATGTGACCTCTATCTTCCCGTTTCTAGCTTTATAATTGCTCAATGTAGTTTTCTCTGGCATATTCTATGCTCAAAGCTAGTAAAAATGTTGTTTGCAAATTCAACATTCCCCTAATGAAAGTTCATAATGGCTGTTAAATATTGGGTACTTTTAATTGCTTTACTTTTTTCTTGAAGTGTCCTTAACTATTCATCCATTCATTCAAGCCAAAGAACATTTTGTCTAACATCAAGAACATGTCATGTTTTTAATGAAATAGGGTACATTTATTGAAATCGGTGGCTACTGGAACCCTGTTATTTTAAAATTGTTCAAAAGGCCCCGCCTTCCCCCAAATTTTTGAATGAATTTTTGCAAAAATCATAAGAAAATCTAGATATTTAATTGTGTTTAATCATTTTATATGTAGTTTATCATTAGAAAATACCAATCATTTTATAACACTAACATGTACCCTAATCATGATATTGCTCGTTTTTAGAATAAATTTATCAAAAAATTATACAAAATGCAAAAGTAATAAATTTTGTAATACTAACTGCAAATACCCGTTTGTCTATCCATTTGTTGCACAGGTTAATTAGAATTCAGTAATTGTAAATCCTGGATATTTGACAAACCAGCACATGCATTAAATGTTGAAAGACTTTTGATACATGTTCTGAACCCCTTAAATTTTGTATGCAATAAAAAAAATGTAATCTATATAAATAAAATTGAAAATTTGTCTGTCTGTCTGTTTGTCCCGTCATAACGGGAGAACTGCTGAACTAAATTTAATGAAATTTTGTGAATAGCCTTGAAATAGTTCCACTTAAAATTTAATCCATGTTTTGAGTTTCTACGACCAGTGGTTCTTGAGATATTAGTGAAAATGAAACTTTCGTTTGCCTCATCATCACAGGAGAACAGCTGAACCGAATTTAATGAAATTTTGTGGGTAGCCTTGAAATAGCCTCCCTTAAATTTAGTCCAAGTTTCGAGTTTCTGAAACCAGGAGTTGTCGAGATATTAATTGAAAACGAAACTTTTTCTTAAGATATCTACTCTCAAACTCCCTTGTTCCTCTGAATAAAAAGGTTGAAAACCATTTGCTTAAAATGTGAAAATGAATTAAAATTTTATCTCTGAGTTTGGTGGCATATTTTTGCGTTAAATAGTCACTTTCTGAAATCATGAATTGTTTGAAAATATGAATTTAAATGGAAAATCTCTCACCATGGTTTCTTTTTCACAAGCTTTTACTCAACGATGAAAATATTAAGAAATCAAAATAGTTAATTAATTTTTAAAATTTTATAAGGATATATCACGTTGCTCGACAACGCAATTAAGTTAAATGTGTTTGTTAATGTTTATTATTATTTTTTTGATTTGAATAATAAATAAATGGATATAAAAGTATACTATCTTATAAATGAACGATTTGATTTTTCTTTTAATTATATTAATTGTGGACTGCGTACATCACTTTAATTTATTTTGGCAAAGAGTGTTGGTTAGTTTGGCCAAGCTCATATATTGTGTTTAGCTAATAAACTCATATATTGTGTTTAGCCAATAAATTCCTTTAGCCGATTGTTGAAACTGAAAAAGAGTAAAATGGGTATATCTTCTAATACAGTTTGTGTTTTCATTTAGTATATACAAACAGGAACTGGATATTTTATTCAGATCTGCAAATTCAGAGCTACAAATTTGGTTGGGTGTCGCCAACTTGGCAACTTTTCTTTTTTGCCAATGGTTAAAAACAATGCAATTCAATGAAATTTATTTTGTTTTGTTAGAAGAGAGTACTGAAATTATGTTTCATTAGAATTTGTCTGTAAGTCCAACCATCCTACTTAGTAACACATTTAGCAAATTTTTTAAATGTCATCAAATTGATTAAAATATTTGTAAATCCATAAAAATATCTTGAAATTGATAAAATTGCGATAAATAAATGAAATTGTGTTTTGTTAGGGGATAGTATTGTGATGATGTTTCGTCAATTTGCCGTCAAGTGGGGTTGTCAGTTCTACAATCCCACTTGACGATAAATTTGGCAATTTTTTAAAATGTCGCCAAACCTTCCATACAGATAGCATTATTCAGACGAAATTTTGTCCACCAATTTATTTGAAGCAAATGATATCATGTCACTTAGCAACAAATTTAAATCCAATGTGTTCATGCGGCAGGCGATTTTTATTAAATCTTTTCAGAGTTGAATAATGAAGATAAGTATATAAAGTAAATTTCATTGCCATTGCATTTTTGACTGGATAATATCAATTATGGTCTTCTGGCTTAAATATTATTATTATTGATATTTTCGGGGATTATTGATTCAGAGATTATTGATGTTTTCAAGTTATTATGCCATTTTTTATTGCAGCAAAAATTGTTGAAGCTCATATATTGTACGTTGTACGAGTCATCTTCTACAAATGCATGGGTATATCTTCTAATCTACTAGAATATAAGTAGTATCGGTATATTGGCATATATTTTGACATATATTGGAATCAAGTACGGCCTTCTGGTATGAAGATTATGGGAATTATTGATGTTTTCAATTTATTGTATCATCTGTTTTATTTTGGCAAAAATTTTTGAAATTCATATTGTAATACGAGTAATCTTCTACAAACACTCGGACATATCTTCTAATCTATGACATTATAAGTAGTATAGGTATATATATTCCCATATAATTTTAGCTCTTTCATTTTGGCATATATTGGAATCAATTACTGCCTTCAGGTTTAAAGATTACAGGTTTATTAATATTTTGAGTTTATACATGTAATCTACTAATACAGGGTGTATCTTCTAATATTCACATATATAAGTAGTCCCATACAACATGTCCTATACAACTTTAACGCTTTTATTTTGCATATATTAATTCAAATCCATATTTTTTGTACATTTGCTTACAAAAGGGGCCAAGATGTTTTATTCTTCAGATCTGCCTGTGAAGATAATTTTGTATAGCGAGAACAGAGATTCTTAAACTTGTTTTTAATAGCATTATATTAAATATTTTAACAGAATATTTTAATTAAAAATGTCATTTAGTATACTATAGGAATTTGCACATGATTGTGAATTTTAAGTTTCTTTATATTATACTAGCCGCCTTTGGTGACCAGCCTGTTCGCTACCCTTGAAAATTCTGACCAAGGCAAATTCCGACCGTGGCAAACTTGTTGGCGCGACCTACCAGAAAGGTGCAAGGTAACTGTTTGGACGGCCAGGAAGTGCCACCCAATTTAGACCGGAACCCAGTGATGGAGGCATCCACAGGGACCGTACCCTCCTTCCCCTACCACCAACCTCTCGGAAGGACTTGCGGTCCCACATGTTTAACATGATCGTACTCCGCGTGAACACAGCTGCTGTTTTGGCAGTAGTAGGAATCAAACCCGGGCCTACCAAGTGAAATTCCCGCGCGCAAATCACTGGGCTACCGCGCTCTTCGCGACAACCTCCATAACTTTCTTTTTATTCAGCCAATTTAGACTGGAACCCAGTGGGGGAAGCATCCACAGGGACCGCACCCTCCTTCCCCTACCACCAACCTCTCGGAAGGACTTATGGACCCACATGTTTAACGTGATTGTACTCTGCATGAACACGGCAGCAGTTTTTTTGGCAGTGGCGGGAATCGAACCTGCGCCTACCGAGTGAAATTCCTGCACGCTAACCACTGGGCAACCGCGCCCTCCGCGACAATCTCCATAACTTTCTTTTTATTCACCCAATTTAGACCGGAACCCAGTAGGGGAGGCATCCACAGGGACCGTACCCTGCTTCCCCTACCACCAACCTCTCGGAAGGACTTATGGACCCATATGTTTAACGTGATCGTACTCCACGTCAGTGGCGGGAATCGAACCCAAGCCTACCGAGTGCAATTATCTCGAGCTAACTTCCCGCGCGCTAATTTAAATTTTATAATGATCATATGCTAGGCTCTTAATTCCACCATCCTCGTTCCATCATTTAAAATATCCATTTAAAATATCTATAAATTAAAATATTCATAAATTAAAATATCCATTTAAAATCAAAAAATCATCCATATCGTTCCACCAATCCATAAATATAATAATTTCAAATACATCACCACAATTCAAACCACCATAATTCAATCATTTAAATTATTTAAAATATCCATTTAAAAATATCATATAAATATAATAATTTCGGCCGATGTATACAACACTTATGCTAGGCTCTTAATTCATTTAAAACCGAAAGCGCGGTCTCCATGGAGACGGGGAAGAAATAACTGCGGATGGGGGAGAAATGCCGTTGAAGAACTGAGCGGATTGCCGAGAAATTTAAAATCATGACGTCTTTAAAATTGCGATCCTGGGGGCAATTTTCATTATTTCTGGACCAGATTGGACTTGTAAGAATGCCAGATATTTCAGCTTTCTGAAAATGTAAATTATTAGTCGAAATTATGAGTACTTTTCACTATGCGAGAATTTAAAAACCAAAAATTGGTTTTTTGAGTCAAAAGTGACTTTTGTTTTAAAATCTTTAAAAAATATTAGAAATCAAAATTGAGAGTTGAACTTGATATATTTTTACTCGCAATTGTTTGTTTTTTTCTATGATGTCCGGATCGTGGAGAAAAAGGGCAAAAAACGGTCGAAATCGCATAAAACATTAAATAACAAAAAAAATAATTAAAATTTTAAAAATCGGTTTTCACATGTCCCCTTCCCACCCCACCCCGGATCTCCGATTGCCAAATTTCGTAGCTCTCCGACGCGTGGTCGCTGAACGTATAGTGTAAGACAGACAGACACACAGACATTATCTTTATTATTTAAGATACTCCATACGAAGAACATGTATGCTGCTAGTCAAAAATAATTCTTTAATTAATATGAACTGGTAATGTTAGTTTCTATTTTAGATTAAGCAATTAGTTTTAAATATTATACATCTTACTTTTAGAAACTTCCAAATGTTTTATTTCAATGTACAAATGAGCCTTCAGGACAACCACCCTGAACTTCCAAATTTGCTATGGGATGATGTTTTGCATGTGTTTGGTATGCTGTGAGTGTATGCCCTCCCCCCCCCCCCCCATTTTACACCAGGCCCTGGACCCCACTTGGACTCATTCAAGCCCTAATTATATGCCCTAAATAA
This sequence comes from Amaurobius ferox, assembly GCA_951213105.1. Taxonomy (NCBI): domain Eukaryota; kingdom Metazoa; phylum Arthropoda; class Arachnida; order Araneae; family Amaurobiidae; genus Amaurobius; species Amaurobius ferox. The sequence continues at coordinate 79,107,688 of OX578154.1, read as the reverse complement.
GTGTGTGTGGCACATGTAATATGGATACATGGCTTTTTGCTAGCTTAAACTAAAAAGTAACATCTTTAAAGCTAGGCTGTATCATAATTAGAAGCTGAGATATGATTAAATTATTAAAATGCCTAAAATTTACCCAAGGAGTGGACAATTGGACCTCTCTGCATAATGAATCAAAAGATTTAAAATGCCAGTTAAATATAGTAGAAAAGTGAAGCTGCATATTGAACTCCCTTTTAACTTTTGTACAACAATGGTTATTCGTATCCGATGCAGTAACACTTTGAAAATATTTTAACATTTAATTTTCAAAAATCTGACTAAAAATTTTGAAAAAGGCCTACCATGTAAAATAGTTCAGAGTCTTCCTTTTATTATTATAGATTATGCGGCAAATGCGTTAACATCATTTTCATCGATTTAACTTGTTCCATTCACTAGAGACTATTCTTCTGCTAGTTTGTATTTTGATGCCAAAAATTTTTCCAAATGTCATTCATTTCATGAGATATTAATTAAATGTGATGGGCATTTTCATGTAAATGTGGCAATTGAGTATAAATAAATTGTTGTTTTGATTAATAAAGTTACCAAAATTTCTGAATTTCTATTTACCTAACATTCTTTAAATGGCTGAAATGTTGTAATATAGCTTTATCCATTTATATGCACATTTGATGATTTTGCATATGACTAGATGATTACCATAATAATTGCTATTTCATGAGAATTTAATCAGAAAGTAACTAAATTTCTTTTAAATATAAAAGCACTTTTATTTTGAATTTTAAAAATTGATTTAATAGAATTTCAATCATCAGTTTTATACAATAAAAATATTTAATACATGAATTATATTTCTTAGCTGAGACTCAACATTTTTCTTTATCTCACTATAGTCAAGTTAGATTTGTACTAAATATAAATTAATTTAAACATTTTGAAAAAAATTTGCATATCTTCACCAAGAAAAGCACCCAACTTCAAATTATGATTTCACTCCAAAAGTATTGTACCATGCAACTTACTCATAATTATATGACTGTGAAAAACTTTTTTTCAGGTGTTTCAGGCAATACAAAAATCACATATATAATGCTTAATCTTAGCTTCTTTTGGATCGATATCAGAGCATTGGACATGTGCCCATTCTCTGCAGAGAAAGAGCACTGAAACCATAGTTCATCTTTACCATACTCAGAACAAATAATGCATTCTCTCTCTTCTTTAGAGGGACTGTCAATTTCGTCATCTTACCCTCACTGGTGGGTAAGATGACTTTTAAGGTGAGGTAAGATGACAAACAATTAAATTGTACAAAACTGGAAGTTAATTTAGGGATTTTTTTTTTTTTTCAGGTGTTTCAGGCAATACAAAAATCACATATATAATGCTTAATCTTAGCTTCTTTTGGATCGATATCAGAGCATTGGACATGTGCCCATTCTCTGCAGAGAAAGAGCACTGAAACCATAGTTCATCTTTACCATACTCAGAACAAATAATGCATTCTCTCTCTTCTTTAGAGGGACTGTCAATTTCGTCATCTTACCCTCACTGGTGGGTAAGATGACTTTTAAGGTGAGGTAAGATGACAAACAATTAAATTGTACAAAACTGGAAGTTAATTTAGGGATTTTTTTTTTTTTTCAGGTGTTTCAGGCAATACAAAAATCACATATATAATGCTTAATCTTAGCTTCTTTTGGATCGATATCAGAGCATTGGACATGTGCCCATTCTCTGCAGAGAAAGAGCACTGAAACCATAGTTCATCTTTACCATACTCAGAACAAATAATGCATTCTCTCTCTTCTTTAGAGGGACTGTCAATTTCGTCATCTTACCCTCACTGGTGGGTAAGATGACTTTTAAGGTGAGGTAAGATGACAAACAATTAAATTGTACAAAACTGGAAGTTAATTTAGGGATTTTTTTTTTTTTCAGGTGTTTCAGGCAATACAAAAATCACATATATAATGCTTAATCTTAGCTTCTTTTGGATCGATATCAGAGCATTGGACATGTGCCCATTCTCTGCAGAGAAAGAGCACTGAAACCATAGTTCATCTTTACCATACTCAGAACAAATAATGCATTCTCTCTCTTCTTTAGAGGGACTGTCAATTTCGTCATCTTACCCTCACTGGTGGGTAAGATGACTTTTAAGGTGAGGTAAGATGACAAACAATTAAATTGTACAAAACTGGAAGTTAATTTAGGGATTTTTTTTTTTTTTCAGGTGTTTCAGGCAATACAAAAATCACATATATAATGCTTAATCTTAGCTTCTTTTGGATCGATATCAGAGCATTGGACATGTGCCCATTCTCTGCAGAGAAAGAGCACTGAAACCATAGTTCATCTTTACCATACTCAGAACAAATAATGCATTCTCTCTCTTTAGAGGGACTGTCAATTTCGTCATCTTACCCTCACTGGTGGGTAAGATGACTTTTAAGGTGAGGTAAGATGACAAACAATTAAATTGTACAAAACTGGAAGTTAATTTAGGGATTTTTTTTTTTTTTCAGGTGTTTCAGGCAATACAAAAATCACATATATAATGCTTAATCTTAGCTTCTTTTGGATCGATATCAGACCATTGGACATGTGCCCATTCTTTGCAGAGAAAGAGCACTGAAACCATAGTTCATCTTTACCATACTCAGAACAAATAATGCATTCTCTCTCTTCTTTAGAGGGACTGTCAATTTCGTCATCTTATCCTCACTGGTGGGTAAGATGACTTTTAAGGTGAGGTAAGATGACAAACAATTAAATTGTACAAAACTGGAAGTAAATTTAGGGATTTTTTTTTTTTTCAGGTGTTTCAGGCCATAAAAAATCACATATATAATGCTTAATCTTAGCTTCTTTTGGATCGATATCAGAGCATTGGACATGTGCCCATTCTCTGCAGAGAAAGAGCACTGAAACCATAGTTCATCTTTACCATACTCAGAACAAATAATGCATTCTCTCTCTTCTTTAGAGGGACTGTGAGTCACTTTCTTGATAATCAATGTGAATTGATAAGTCGGATGATGTTTCATCTAGATCTTTTTTTAAAGCTTTTTCAGATTTTTTGCTCATTGGGAATTTGCGCTTAATGCCTGGTTTTCTTTGCTTATTAATATCTTGCTTACTTTTGGCGTTCTTTTTAACATTTTACAACAAAGTTGAAAAGTGTTTATAACTTTGTTCATTCTGTCTGTCTGTCCGTTAGCACGATAACTGCCGTAAAAATGACTTAATCAAAATAAAATTTTAGTATGTTGTTCAGACGGTCTGTAGAACCTATGGGAATATAAATGAATAATATCACCCAATTAGTTTTGGATTGAACCCGGGTCGAAAAAATGAAATACATTGAGCCCTATGGGACCTAATTTTTCAAACATTTTTTAAGCGGATTTGAAATTCACAAATTGCTTCGAAAATTTTAGGTAATATTCAAATTGTTCCATAAAATATATAAAAAAAAATTCAGCGAAATATATTCAGTAGTTTTTTAAATAAAAATTAAAATAATAATTACACCTCTTATGTGAAACGATCACATGACCATGATATGAAACGATCACATGACCCACTTCAAAATGATATATGGCATCCATCTTGTTTCAAAATCGTAATTTTTTTAAGTTCTTTTTAATTCATATTGAGTGTTATATCCGTCCTAAAACTACTTTATTTTTGTTTAAATTATGTGCATCTGCATACTGAAACAACGCAATGACAATATATTTGTGTTTAAATGCTCATCTAAATTTGATTATTTCTACAACTAAGCCTATTTTTCACCTATGTAAAATGTAAACAGCAAAATATATAGAATGAGTTGTATTAGAATTCCTGTATTTTTTTAACACAAAATAATTTAGTCCATGGAGTCTGCATGGCTGATATGAATGAAATATTAATTGATTTCATAAAGAGAAGGACGATTTTTTTCGATGAAGTTTCAAGCATAGAGTTTAATTTTTTGTAGCTCCATGGTCTTAAACAAAATGTTTAAATAAAATAAATTATTATAGTATTGTGATGAATGAAATGAATGGGAGAAAGTTATGAATGAAATCCTGTTTTTATAGAGAGATCCAGGCGTGTTATTTTTTCTATGACGTCATTTGAATTAATTTCAGTTGTTTTCGATGAAGTTTTCAAATATAATAAATTATCATAGTATTATGATAATTCTAAAACTATTACCGAGGAATGTATAACATTTTAGAGATGTTTAAACCAGGCAATTTATATTTCAATGCCGTCATTTGAATGAAGTTCATTTTTTTCGATTAAGGTTTAAGTTTTCAAATATAATAAATTAATGCAGTATTGTGATAAGTTTCAAAATATTACTGAGGAATGTATTGCATTTTAGACTTGTTTAAATAAAATTGCATTGAAGTTGGAAAGTGTTTCATAATCAATGCTTTAAGCATGATTGATCTTTCTTATTGTTTTTTTTTTTTTTTTTTCACTTTGTTTTCCTTTTCTATTTTTCTATCCTCTAGAACTTTTTTAACAGGAGAACTTGTAGTATGGAAAGAAGGCAATTTTTTTCATTGTTTCCGCTGTTGTGGAGTTACATAAGGAAGAGGAAGCAAAGCTGATGTTCTCTGTGTTTCTTCAGCAACAAGAGTGGGTGATGTTTCAACTATGGGAGATGGTGGCATTGGTGAGGTGGAAATAACTTGTGATTTGGTAGGGGGCAGAGTAAGTAAACCTGATGTTCTCTGCATTTCTTCAGCAGCAACAGGAGTGGATGATGTTCCAGCTATGGTGGATGGTGGCCTTGGTGTGGTGAAAATCACTTCAAGATTTGCATTGTCTGTGGTTTTCGATGATGTGATGTCTGTGTCATCAAAGTTAAGCGGCTCAATGCCAGTTGCTCTGAACACATGGTTGACATTATTCAAAGTTGCTGCTTTCTTGAATGCTATACTAGGCCTACTTACATTTTCTTGATATTTTTTGATGTATCGTCTTAGAGTCGCCTCAAGAATTCCGAATTGTTTGGCTGTAACATTTCCACTTCGAACTTGCTTCCATGCCTCTTTCATAGCATCTTCACACCAATTTTGTTGGTTAGTCTTTCTGTTGTAGGGTTTTGCCAACTCTGAAATGAACAAAAAGTATTCATAATTTGTCTATTAGCCTACTTAGTTTGAAAGAAAAAGTTTTCTAAATTTCAGGTAATATGATGAATTCGCCATCTTGCCCACACTATGTGTTCGTCATCTTACCCGAAAGAGCCATCTCCATCAGATGACTTCAAATAAAAGCATCAATAAATTTATCAAAAAGAAGCTATTTTACAATGATTTACCAAGAATTTGAACTTATTGATAAAGCAATTCAATTTCCAGAACATTAGTTTTAATGCCAGTTTAAAACCTATTTTAAATACATGAAAAATTATAGCAAAATGTACCTGTAGCTTTTTTGTTCCATGTCATCAAAACAATGCGGCTGATTCTTCTCACATTCACAACAGATGCTTTGGGGGGATATTCTGAAGCTCTTACTTGTTGATGAGTGCTGTCATCTGCAGGGTTTCAGAGAAACCTCGATTTTTTCATCTTACACCTGTTTCATCAACTTAACCGAATCTACCCTAGTTGTCTCTTTTTTTTCCATTGAAGCCCCACCTTTTCCTGCTTCAATCATGTGTGCTGTTACATCAGTTGCTGATTTTGCTCTTACAAGTGAAGGCTATGTCTTACCTTCAAAACTGCATGACACTATGAATTTTGTATTGTATAGCCGCGGGGAAAAAATGCCCCACCCTCTAAATCGGGCATCGTTCATTGTAGAGAGAATTGAAAGATGCCATTTAATTAGGAATAACATCCTCTATAAATTAATGTGCGTAAAATTTGCATAAGGGGCCGTATTCATATCTAAACGTGCACAAACTTTGAAATTTCCAATGGTAACACCCAAGTTTGACAACATTGTTCGAATTGAGAGCAAAATTCAACCTGTGATACCGAATTTCAAGTCATTTGGGTGAAGCGTGTCTGAGTTGCAAGTATGTAAAGTTTTGAGCTCCTAATGTTAAATTAGTTTCCAAGAATTCCATTCATATCATCTGTAATAATTATCTGCTCACGCTGATTATTTGTATGATATTACTACTAAACAACCCTAACACATTTACGTGATTTTTATTTTTGTGGAAATAATTGTTTGTATGAAATATTAATTTTGAAATCAATAATCGAAAAAATATGAATACAAACCTGGACATGTTTTGATAAAAATCGATTCACAAAGACGTTCTATATGTTTATGTAAAATTCCAGGTGTCTCCTCCCTCTAGTTCTTTTGAAATGCTTAAATATTCAGCATCACGATGATTTTAGGGGTCGTATATTAGTTTAAAATAATTACTAATTTGAAAAAATTATATTAATTATAAGTCAATCTTTATTTAAGACAACGGGCATTTATTTTTACCCAGTTTTAATAAAAACTTTGTATAAACAGTGTTGTGTAGATGCAACCTAATCAATGTAATTCTGCTACTGTATTGAAGGGTGAAAACTTGTATTGTTATAAATGGGATCTACCTATGTTACTGTCAGTTAATAGTTCCGGGACTACTGCGAGTTGAAATCGCTCGCAAAATGTGATAATTTATAATAGAAAATATTTATATAAAATAATTGTATCCTATTTGTGGCTCACATAATCCTACCCATTACAGTCCCATTGCCTTAGTAACATAAACACACACAAGACAACACCACACCTAGCCATGAAAATGCTCACCTTCTCATGCAGGAATTGAACTTGCGGCTCTTTGGCTGTGAGGTAAGCCATAATGCTGAATGTCAAGAGGATAGATAGTTCAATAATTTGCAACAGTGGTGTGGTCAATCAATGAGACATCGCACTTCAAATTGCGGTTTTCAATATGGAGCTGATCCCTGAAAATTGCACATTCCAGAATATTGAATATCTTCGGATATAAAGATAAAAACGTCATAAAAATTTGAATTTGGACTAATTTGTGAGTCTAAAACTTGTGGGTGACGTCAAAAGTGGGTGTTGCCATTGAAAATTTCAAAGTTTGTGTGCGTTTAGATATGAAGATGGCCCCTTATGCAAATTTTAAGCACATTGATTTGTAGAGGATGTTACTCCTAATCGAATGGTATCTTTCAATTTTCTCTACGATGAATGATGCTTGATTAGCAAAGGGTGGGGCGTTTTTTTTTCTGCAGCTATTCATTGTTTTTAATGAAATTATTTTAGTTTTATTGCATTTGTAGTATTTTGAGCTGTACTTAGATAATAATTATAAAAATATCTCACTAAATTTTTCTGTCAATTAACTAAAATAAATTTTTGTCACAAAGTGCAAAAATAAACTCTGATGATGAACTCTGATATTGCTAGGCCTAAATATTGTCAATGATGATGTAAACCCAATGTATATTTGATTCTAAATTTATTTTAATATATTTTATGTATAAAAGCTAGATTTATGTTTCTATTTCAGGCTCGAAGGGGTAAAGTTAATTAATGGTCTAATAAACCTGGTGGAATCAAGTCCTGCTGACAAAATAACTTTTGACAGGCGACAGTTGTAAGTATGTTTTTATTTATTCATTTATATGAGCAGATGCTTATTGAATCATCATTATATTTTTTGATACTCTCATCATGAGAAGAAGACAAAATTCTTAAGGCAAAAACTGAGTAAATCATAAAAATTTCGCATCCAAGAATTTACATTAACATTTAAATTGATTACTTACATTTATAAATTATTTAAATTAAGGCAATGTTATCAATGCTGTTACGTGAGATAAAGATTTTTAATGAAGTTGACAGTATTTTGATTCCTTATATTGTGCATACAAAGATTTTCTTTAATACAGTGTCTATTATCCTGTAACATGTTTTTAACTTTAGAATGCGATCTTTCAGCATCGACACTATTTATGAGTACTAACAGACAATGGATGGAGACTTTATATGGCTAGAAAAATGACCCTTTTTTTATATATTCCAAAAATCTATCAAGCTTTCACTAACATGAAATTATTTTGTCCAAATAGATACTCTAAGTCCTCTGGATGAGTCGGACGGCCTGGGGTTTTCACTCACTTTATATGAATTCACAGGATATTCACATTTTAGTTAATCCTCAGCTTTGAACATAGAAATATGATTAAAAGTAAACAAACCTTTTTCATTGTCTGAAAGGTCAAGGATGAGGTATATTTGATATTCACAAAATTTCAGTGAAAATCATAAACTTCCAGAAATTTGTACTGCAAAATAATAATAAAAAAAATAATAGAAATTCAGTAATAATAGAGAAGAAATCTGAAATTTGGAAATGTGTTTGATATTCGATAAACATCAGAAAAGGTCCTAAAATTCAAGAGAAAAATCGCAGAAATTCACTCCCGTGAAATATTTACTGTCATACTTATTGTGCAATGAAATAGAAAATTCACTATTTTTTGTAACATACACTGGTGTTTACAAAAATTGCAACATCTAGAAAGCTGTGGAGGTCAGATTATCAAATCTTTTGTAACATACATCAATCTGATTTTATCAGATTTTATGTAACATACACTAGTGTTTACAAAAATTGCAACATTTAGAAAACTGTAGAGGTTAGATATTATAGGTAAGATTACTTAAGATACAAACAAAAGTAGGCAGACCTGTAAGGATTAAGCAGTCACAGAAGTTAGAGTATGATGAATGTACCAGAATGAACAGCTTATACCCAATATGCTACCAACTGGAAGCTATTCTTAATATCTTCTTGTAAAGTGCCCAACCATGCTATCTCTATATCCTAGACATACTTAATGGTCAAGTAATCTACTGAATATGTAAGGATGGTCGACAAATCTACCGATTATGCACCATTGCTGCTTGTGATATTTAGAAGTAAAGAAACTTGCAACAATGGGTGACGAGATAAACCCTCTCTATAGAAAATCATTGAATAGTGCTTAAAAATATCACTAAATGTGTAGCAATCCTCCACTACACTGTTATATGATTGTTGTGAACATGGCTGTGTGGTCTGCTAATGCTATATAGTTCAGAAGCAAGCTGTCTTATATAATAGTAACCAGTATTTTTTAATTGTGGATTGTTTACATCTGTAACCTTCCTCTATTCACTATTAAAATATTCGCATTTCATCAAACACAATTGGCAGTTATACGATAGACAAATCCACTTTCCCTCAATCCAACAATTCTGCTTCTCTCAATCTCCAACAGCTGTATATGCTATATGCGTTCTGAGACAGAGCATGCTTAGTCTTGGAAATACTGTACTAAAACTCACTTAATGCACTTGCATAAACATACCTCTGTAACCTCATTTTATACACACTACTGAACTGACACTAAACTGCTTCCTGGCCGTCGAAATAGTTGCTCAAGTCCATTGGATGAGTCGGACGGTCTGGGTTTTCAACACTACTGAACTGATCCAAAAGCATGGTTGACAGACTACATTTACTTTGTGTTTATAATCATTTGTATATCTCACTATTACTTATACATCCTGTAATTTACCAGGTAGGTAGTTTGACCAGTTCGTTCTCATGTTACAATATCAGTAAACATGAGTTGCGTTATTTTGAAATTCTTATAATTTTAGAAAAAATTAATTTGCTCTTGAGCTATTTCGCTTGTCTATGAATTCCTTGTTAACATTTTTTTTTATTTTTAATTAACCTTTATTTTTACTATTAATAATTTTCTTTAAAATAAATTTTATCTCTTCAGTTTACTTGCATAACAAAAATGTTATAAAATTGTTCCTTTCTATAAAGTTTTATTACTTTTAATATAAGTATGTGTAAAATTACTAAAAAATGTATCGACATTTTCTAGAACTTAGATGCAAACCTTTGATTAAAATTACACTGAACATTGTTAAAGCACAGAGCATGACCTCCTTAAATTTGGAATTTAGAAGACACAAGCATCAGCACCATAACAAAACCAGTGATCGAATAAGCCACAAAATAAATAACCCCCTTAGGTTCACACCCTCCTGTCTGGAGAAGTAAATCGCCAGGACGACCTGCCCGAAAACACAGAAGAACCAAAACATTTAAAACTAAAACCCTTACCCTGAAAGAAACTTCTTCTTCAGCCACAAATATTAAATAAAATAAAACCACAGAAAAATCAAAATAAACGCACAAGAATTTAGAAGTTAAAGAATGATATCATTTATTAAAGTTATGTATGAAGTTATCAAAAACACATAAGCTTAATCCTTATCAGCACGCCACTGGACTCAGATGCACGAAGACCTTATTCAAATGCCACAGACTTCAAAGCCGTAAAAATGAAATGTAATAAATCAGAGTTGCAAAACTTTAAAATAATTATAAACTTTATAAATTAAGGTGGTATGGTCAAAGAATGGGGGCAAGCACTTGAAATGTTCAGAATTTCTGAATTTCAATTATAAAACTTTAGGTAATCAAATTCTGCTTTTAATTTAACTGTTGAAAGCATGTAATTAAATGTGCAAGCCAGCAAAGGGGTTGCAAAGAAGTTAGGCTCGTCATCCTTGAGTCTTCATCGGGTGGTAAAATTACAGTCGATTTCTGGGGTACGAACTTCAGGGTTTATAACGATGTTACAATCAAAGGCTTACCTCGGGCTACGTTAACAAAGGGGGTCTTCAACCAGACCAGCGGAGATCAGAAATTCTAGCGAGTAACACTCGCTTCATATGAAACTGGTCCGGCACACCAGCGGTGCCATGCGGTCACATGGTCCAGACAGACTCATCACTCATGATCTTCATATGGAAACAATCAACCAGCACAACCCGGCTTCGTCAGGCATGGAGTCAGAGTCGAAACCGGCATGGACCTTGGGTCATCTCAAAAGGAGTGACGATGTTAGTCTTCAATCCGGTAGGGCCTCGGATTATCCTGACATCTCATGGCCACATTTTCCCAGACAGTAATCACTTTCGGATCTCAAAGAACCGGCACTGGTGTCCAAGTTCCCGAGCCCATCGTGAGCATCGAAATTATCGGGGCTGAAGCCCGAACTGCCATAGAGTAGTCAGGCAGTTAAATGGGGAAATGCATACGGGAAAATAGTGTCCCGAGTATTTATGTCCACCTCGCAGACGCAGAGAGAGCTATCATTTTTAAATTCAAACTGCCAAAATTCTTCTCCTAATATCAACACCTGATGTCTTCAAGTCACGCCCGAAAAAGGAGAAAACCCTTTACTCCGTCGCGACTCAAAACCATCACCTCTACATAATCTTTTTCCCAACAGAAACATATACATTGAAAGCATTCAATTTCATTAGCCAAAATGATGACCTCGAACTCAGCAGAAGAAAAGGAACTTTGAATGCACGCACGTTCAAAATAATACTTTTAAAAATGGATTCATATTGTGACTTAAAGAGTTAAATGTTTCTAAAATATGTCAATCACACAAATGAATGACAAGAGGGGTTTCAACCAGAATTAAATAATTTAAAAGCTTTAAATAAATTAGATGACTTGAAATACATTATAAATTTATACACTTTACATAAATGCACTTTACGTAATATACACTTAATATACACTTTATATACACTTAATACACACTTAATATACACAATATATACATAATATACACTTTATGTAATGCGGTTTCGAATACCGACATCACAACATATAGCAAATTCTCCGAAACCCAACAATGCACAATACTCCCTCCAGTTTAGTTTAAGCACTTGTTCAGTCACACACAATAATTTGCTAATTCGCATGCAATACTCAAACAATTGGGACAGTTTTTAGTCTCAACAAAATATCTGCTATTTTATCAAAACACTTGCTTTTGATAGAAATTTTGGAATTTGAAATTTGTCTGTTTCAGCAAATGCGATTTTTGAAGCCATAGAAGAAAAATACAAATATTAAATGATATTTGTGACATTTGATCAGATATATATGAAAATTTAGCGCAATACTCATAGTGATAATATAATGCCAAATTAAAAAAATTGAAAGCTAAATCTTTTAAATTAGCAAAGTTAGAAAACTGATTAATTAAATTCACTTTACTTTTGTTCTAGACAAAAAGTCTGCCATGTAATCAAAATACCTACTTTTGTACCATACATTGTTATATTGTCTGCCGAAAATTAAACTCGATCTGATTTTTGGCTTCAAATGTTCAATACTTTTAAACTAGTTTGAATTTTAAAATATCTGGCCGAGCCATATCGTTCGGGGACCTGAAGTACCTCTGTACCTCATTTTGATCTGCCTGAAACTTCGATTTTCTACCACACATACACACACATACATATTTTTTATTATGTAAAATTTATTCCTTTATTATATTTCCCCCTTTTATTTGGTTTTACCAATTATAATGTTTGTGGCACCATCTGAGAGTTTTCTTGCCATAAATTTTTATTTTCATATTTGTGGATGCCATAAATTTTCTTATCCATTTGAAGATTGTTCTTGACTTGTTCTAGAATTGGTTGTTTGAGTTTGATGAGGCTACTATTTATTCTCCATGATATCTTTTGAAATATTCTGTTTCATTAACCCTTACAAGTATGTACATAATCACTTTTTAATTAATGCACAATCAATGAAGCACTAATTTACAATGTAAAATGCAGTCTAAATCAAGATAAATGAGCATACATACATTTTGGAAATTATCTACATTTCCTTTTTCAGTGCAACAAGATTAGACCTGAAGGCCCAAATAAGCTCAAGACTATCACAGCTAAACTGATAATATCTGAATGAGAGATTACAATATAGTAATACCACTTACTGTGACAAAAATGAAATAAAACAAGAAAAATAGAAAACTCAAGGAAATATAAATATGATAAATAAATAAGAAAATATAATATAGAGTAGAAACACAAAGAATTATTTTGCCATACCATACCTCGAAGAAATAAGGAAACATTAACAAATCATAAACCAGATTTATCTGACCACATTTAGTTGTTTGTTTCTTTGCATTCATATTCTTTGTCATTATTTTTAATTTTGTTTGCCTTTCATGTTTATATTTCCTTGATTTTATTTTTCTAGTTTAATTGCCTTTTCGTCACACTAGGTAGTGCTACTATGTTGGGATCTGTCATTTAGCCATTATCAATTTGGTTGTCACAGTCTTAAGCTTATTTGGACATTCAGGATCAGTCTTGTTGCACTGAAGAAGGAAATCCCAGTTTTTAAAGATTCTGTGATGTCCAGGAATGATTGTTAGATCAAGAAAGGGATCCAAAATTTTCTGTGAAATTCTAAAGATGCTATGCTAATTAATTGACTCGTCCCATTTTGGAACTATTATTTTCTTTTCTTCAAGCTTGGCAAACTCTTTTTGGATTTCGTGAATCATAAATTAAATTTTTGTAAGAATATCAGCATCTGTCCACAATTCTTTACCTGACAGCAGTTGGAATCCTAACTTTTAATGTTCTTTTTATGGATTTTTTTATTGGTTTTTATTTTGGATTTAAAATATTATGAAATTTATTCTAAGAAATTTCTATATCAACACAAAACATTCTAAATTCTATTTGAGCATATTTGTCTTTTGCAGTTTCTTGTTGACATGCTATTCACACAAAAAAGATATCTGCCTATGAGCATTGTAAGTTTTATTAACATATGGTTAATGACCTTTTCTTAAATATATTTTTTTTTTTTTTACACAACATAAGGGAAAAACCACCAGGGTGGTGACAGAACCAGGGCAAAATCATTTTCTGGAAATATCAGGGAAAACTTGGGAAATTTTGCTTCAAATCAGGGAAAATTTTGGAATTTTGTTTCGTGAAGTCGCCGATCTTCCAATCCCTGTGAAAACATCTGAACAGGAATTTTCCTTTCTCTTTGTCCCTCTGCGGAACTGCCCTCATTATATGGAAGTATTAAACTTTATTCTGATTGGCTTTTGATCAGATGTCATCATAAAGCTTAAAATTCCCACTCCCCACATTTCGATTAAACTTGAAAAACTGGGGATTTACGAAATCCTGATTACCAGCCAAACTGTGTGATAGCGTAGGGTGGCTATTCTCTCTAAACAATTCCACCTGTGGAGTGAGAAAAATCTGTCAACAATCATTACGATACTGCTACGGCTCTCCCGTAGTTTTTCCCCTATGAGGTAATCGTAATTTATTGCATTTGCTGCCGAGAATGGGTGCAATCCTCATTCCTATCCTACCCCTTCTCGTAATTACCAATGTGTTTTGCGACATGCTGGGGTGTAACGTCTTTACTTTGCTCTCTACAATGAACTAAAGTTCCCCCATTTTTACATCTGACTCAAATTTAAAAGGGTTCCTGAAAGTGGATGCACGAATGGAATTAAAATCACTCGCTAAAATAAAAATGGTGTGTGAAACTCGTCCCCGCTATTTCCTGCTTGTGAATTTATTTATTGGTTAAATATGCATTATAGCATATTTTTCATAATGAAAAATTAAAAGAATTAATCTATATGAACGAGTTTCGGGAATACACTGCGCCTAGGAACCGGCGAGAGCGAACTAAATCTGGGTGCCCAGCACGAATAAAGGATATCAACCTTGGGGATAGGGGAATCCTTTTCCGAGCTAAATTGCCAATATTGCAATGTTATGTATTATTGTTCTACTTTAACCTACATATGAATGGTCCATAAACGACCATATGTAAATTATGCATGTGTGTAGCATTGACTAAAATAGTGCGTTTGAAGGATACAATCCCAAACTTACTTCATATTAATTTTAAAGCTAGCTCGCGAGAACTTCACAATTTTTCAAATCTTGATGCACGACAGTTTTTCGCTAGGAGAAATTTCAGATTTCCTTTTACAGATTATACCCTGTTTTAAGTTATTAATCTCTCATCGACAAATGTATAAAACAATGATGTATGGATTCCTAAAATGTTTGTTTAGTTGTGTTTTCAGAAGTGCAACAATTATTATAAATTCAAAGTTAAATCAGTTCCATTTTCAACTTACTCGCGCCCAGGGGCAGTTCCCCGTTAATCGGAAAATTTGAGTATCGCAATAAAACTGCATGTTTTTAGCGATACAAAACACCAAACTTAAATTCAAAACTTCGAAATATTAAAAAAAAATCAAATTTCTTCAAAAGAATAAAGAATTTATTTGTTATGAAATAAACATATTGGGGAAATTTTAAAATAAGTGTTTATAACGTCCGATAATATAACGGGAAAAAAGACTAAAATATCGCGATCATGTTGATTGAAAAATTAGAGTAAATGATCAAAATATAAAAACAAGAATATTAATATATTAAAAATCCCCGAAAATCATTGGTAAAACCCTCTAAATTAAAGAGAAATTAGTAGACGAGCTTCTTAAAAATAAAAGAATAAATAATAGTGAAAAATAAAAAGATCAAGATGAGAAAACTTAAATGAATTTAAAAATTGCCTCACAATGTATTTGAATGCTTCATGATAAATGAATTTTTTTTATGATGTATTGGAAAACAAATATTATAAAACACCTGAAAAGGTCTATAATGAAAATCATTGGCAAGATTAAAAAAATTAAAAGGTTAAAAAACATTAGTGAATATAAATGTTTAAAATATTTAAACAATGGATAAATGAAAAATTTAAATTTGAAAGTCATTAAAAAATGGAAAAAATGGTAATAGTAACCCTAACTTATGGTAATAGTGACCCTGACTTATAGAAAAGAATTAGTTTTAGAAGAAAAAAAACCACTTAAAATAAGTTCTGAAAATTTATTAAATGTTAAAAATGAGAAGATAGCAATAATAAATGCATGTTAACAATATTACTCATTAAAAAATTAAAATATTTCTGTGAATTTGTTTTGTGTTACTGTCAAATAATAATAATAAAATTTGTATTTTGCCAATATCTTAAATGTTCCCCAATTTTTAAAATCCTCTTGCGCCTCAACATCCAAATAATATATTCTATAAAAGTAGATCCACTAAGGTTAGTTTTCTTGCCAACATAATAGATTGTATAAAAGTAGATATCCACTAAGGAATTTTCTTGACAGCAGACATATAGTGATACCTTGATAAAGTACTCATCAGCTCAAGACATGGGGAGAAGGATTAGTTGTTTGACTTATGTCTACTGTACAATAAATCTATTATAAATAAGTAATAAGAGCAAATTTCTAAATTATTTTAAAACACACTTAAACACACAATTTTGCAAAACATTAAGCAACTTGAAAAAACCATCACATGATGTAATGTAAAAACACGTTGAAATTACCAAATTATTTTTACTTGCTTTGCCTCTTTACATGAAAAACTTATCCAATGTTTTTTGCTTCAAAGTTGAAACTCGTTTTTGTGCTGCTTATCTTTTACAATATATGTAAATGTTTTATATTTATCTTTTATATTCATTTATCCGTCTATCAATTTTTAGTTAGTCAAGTTTATGAGTATGGTTGGGAAATTCTTATGCGAACAGATGATTGAAGAAAATCAAGGAATTTCATGAAAAATACTCTGGAAATCAGGGAAAACTCAGGGAATTTTGTTTTTAAATTTCTGTAGCCACCCTGACCACGATGCACAATAAAAAAAGTTGAAAATATTTATATACTTCCTATTTATGTTGTTTTCTGACAATGAGTTTTAAAATTGTGCAATTTATTTTTAGATCTCAGTTATATGATGTAAATCTTCTGTCTTCAGATGGAGCTACTTTTCGCTGTCATAAATGTATCCTAATTGCCCGACTGGATTATTTTCACAGTATGCTTAGTACATTTTGGGCTGAGGTAATTTAACTTTATTAATATTTTGAATGTTTTTTTATAGCAACATAGAAATGTATACAATATAAAATGTAAATGTAAACATAAACATTAAATTGATTTAACTGTTTTATAAAAGAATCTTTGCTTATACACTTATTTCCACAGTGTTAACAATTTTAAATTCTTGTAAAAATTAACTTTAAAATCTAATTGCTATGTGCAAATTATATATCTACATCACTCTGATCATGTATTTTAATATGCGTAGATACCTATTTTTTTTTTTTTTTTTAAGTTTTGGATAGTCAAGCTAAAAAAATATTAGCATATAAGTTTAAGCATAATTGTGTATGCATTTATATATTATATTAACAATTGCATTTATATAATTAAAATATTAACAAAATAAATTACAATTGGTGTGGTAGCACCCAAGAAAAAAGAATTTTAAAATGAGACTTTTTATAATTTTTTGCTCCTTTTTTTCCCCTTCAGTGTTAACAGACGTACAGCCTTAACTACTGAACTAATATTAATGAATGATACCTTATTTTGTGTGTTCTGGTGGGAGATGGTATATACTTTTTATTTAAAACTTCTTGGGATTGATTTGACTCCTACTTTTGAATATGAAAGTTTAACTCACACTCAAAAGTATGAATCAAACTTTGAAATTTGAAGTCATTTTTTGCTACTTTTTAACATTTGTGATTTTGATTTAAAACTGGTTTTAAAAAAAAGCCGATGTCTTGCTCATATATAACATGCACATTTATTCTGAAAGAAAAAGAATATAATAAATTAAAATTTTTGAATTGTTGAACAATTTTAACTTCTATTAAAGTTTGTACTATAACTATTAATCTTTTTAAACATAGATATAAAATAGCCAGGCATCAAAAACCAGTTTGGAAGACAAGAAAAAAATTAAATAACATGGATCAACTTTATGAGTTAAATTTGCATTGCAGTTTCTAAATAGCAAGTCAATTTAGTTTTAAAAATACTGATTAGCAATGCAATTGCAAGTAAACTTGAGGTCTGTACGCTTCTACTCTTGTGAAAGAATGGAAGACAAGTCTTACAGCAACACTTAAAAATCTAGTGGAAAGTCATCCCAGAAGAGTTAAGAGTAATATACAAGTAAAGGATGTACCACCATCTTATTAATGTCTTTCATATTAAATTTTATTTATGGCCTCTGGATACTTTTGGTCATAGTGTATCTTTATATATATACATTCTACAGCCCTTGTGATAAATTTACATGTAACAAACTGGTAATATTAATAAAATTTCAGATGAGAAAATATGGTATATCTTTCTGCAATGATAGTGTATATAGAAAATTCTATTGCAAGTTCACTTTTGTTCCATTTAACTTCAATATTCAGCTATTCATGTTTTTCTTTTAGAATTCCCAGCTTGAAAATTTAACCTTGCCAATATCTTCCAAGGTGATGGAAGTGATACTAGACTACATTTACTCTGATAAAGCACATAAAGTTTTAGGTTTGTATTTTACTTCTCTGGTTTAACACCGTCTATTTTCCAATCAACTTTATTGTAGATCTATTGTGTCAAGTATAGTATGTCATAGGAAGCGTAAATGTTTAACTCAGTTGAAGTACTATTAATTTCAGATTCAGAAGATCCTGAATTCTTGTGTCATGTTTTATTAATCACTGATCAGCTTCTAATGCCCAGATTAAAAGAAATATGTGAAATGGCACTGGTAGAATTAAGTAAGTTAAAGGGTATTTTTCTTTGTTGAAAATTTAAGGCTAATGAAATATATTTTTGCTTTTTTATATACTTATTTTATATAATTATATATAGCTGCATTTTATTATATAATAGGGGACTACCGCCCCCTGCTCACTATCTCTCTACAATCCCCACCAAACGCCTAGCTTTGCTCGGCCTCGACAGCATGAGGCATGGGAGAATACATCCTCCAGCAATGACAACAAAACAGGTTGAGTTGTCTGATGACCTGTAGTTAAAAAAATAGTTGAAATGCATTCAGGAAGTCTGAAAACAGTCAAAATCATAAAATCAAAAATATTTTGAAAGACAATACTTTCTATAATAGTATAAGAAAGTAATAAACATCCATTTGCTATGTTCCAAAGAAACTAATGTAGTGAATCTAATGTCATCTCTGAAAGCCCTTCTTCTTTAAGTTTGAAAATCTTTTTTGACAGGAGCAGGTGAAATTCCTGTCCCCACAGGTATATTACCTGTGCCTGTCATGCGAGTAAAAATTCCAGTTTGTTCTGGTTATTCTGATTTGTCAATGAAGAAATGATTAAGGACTAATCCCTCCCCTTTGGATTTTGCCCATCAGGTGAAGATTAACTTGCTCTTTATATGCACATCAATGCAAACTTGGGGTTTGTTTTATTCTGATTAGTTGGAGAAGGCTGAAAATCTAAATTTTGTTATATATGAAGACTAACAGCGATTATCCGGCGTTGCTCGGGATTTACGATGCAAAACTCTGATAAAAATTACACCGGAACATACAGGGCCGTGAATCTTATACATTGCTTTTTCACTGCTAAAGAAGTAAATTCATTGCATTATGTAAGAAAAAGAAATCATTGCATTATATAAGTCATTAGCAGTGATTACCCAGCTTTACTCGGGATTTACAATGCAAAACTCTGATAAAAATTACACCGGAACATATAGGGCTGTGAATATATAGGCACATATAGGCATTTAAGCACGCCGGAAGCAGCTATGACTTATATAATGCAAGAATTTTTTTTCTTACATAATGCAATGAATTCACTTCTTTCACAGTGAAAACACAGTGTATAAGATTCACGGCCTTATATGTTCCGGTGTAGTTTTTATCAGCGTTTTGGATTTAAAAACCGAGCAATGTCGGGTAATCGCTCATGATATAAGAAAGAACCTTCCTTATAAAATGCTGATAATTAAATAACCATTTTGATTTCTTAATACTTTTCGTTGTTGAGTAAGCCTGTGAAAAATTAACCATGCCGATAGAGTTTCCATTTAAATTCATATTTCAAACCTGCGATTTTCAAAAGTGACTAATACTTTCAATAAACTCCCACAAAACTCGAAAATTTAATTAACTTTCACATTTTAAACCAATGATTTCCAACTTTTTTCGATGGAAATCATGCGGTTGGAGAGTAGAACTCCTAAGAAAAATTTTTGTTTTCTATTAATATCTCGACAACCCCTGGTCTTAGAAACTCGAAACTTGGACTATAACTAGAGCTATTTTAAAGCTACCCATGAAATTTCATTAAATTTAGTGCAGCTGTTCTCCCGTGATGATGAGACAAATGAAAGTTTCGTTTTTCATTAATATCGCGACAACCCCTGGTGTTAGAAACTCGAAACATGGACTAAATTTTAGGTTGGACTATTTCAAGGCTACCCACCAAATTTCATCAAATATCAATTCAGCCATTCTCCCATGATGTTGGATCATACATACATACTTTTCTTTATATATATAGATTAACAATTTCCACTAATATTTCATGAAGGCAAAATTGCTAATAGTCACTAAATAGGATAGCCATACACTGTTCTGAATATCAAAAACCATTACAAATCAATGTATAAAAATGGTGCACATTTTATTGCTTTGTTAACATGAAAATTGTGGTATCTATGTAAAAGAATATTTAATCTCCAAATTCTGTATGTTGCCTTATTACTTTCCTTATATACATAATATAATGTATATAAGAAAAGTATTGTGATGGGGTCAAAAATTCAAATTCAAGTTTTTGATGGGAGAGTACATTTCAAGCATCTCTGAACATGAATTAAATGTTTTTGAGGTGATGTATGTGTGTTGAAAGCCCAGACCACACGACCAACCCAAGGGTTTATGGTAACTATTTGTGTGGCCGGTGATGTATGTGTGTGTATGAGTCTAGAGATGATATCTCACAAATGGAATTTGGTATAAAAGTTACAATCAGTGAGTACTAGAAGCCTATTATTTTTAAATACAATCAAATGTTTGGAAGACCCCCCCCCCCTCCCTCCCCCCACATTTTTGAATGAAATTTTGAAAAAATTATCAAAAAATTAAAACTTTCAATAAAGTTACTTAAATAATTTCTTATGTCATTTTTCATTAGAAAACGATTGACACAAACTTTGGAACCTTTCTCAAGATATTGCACATTTTTCAAATAAATTTATCAAAAAATCACATAAATTAAAAAAAAAACAAATTACTATTGTAAAATATGTTCACTTTTCATATATACTATACGATAAATTTGTTAACATCATTCTTATGGATCTAGTTCATTCCATTCAAGAGAGAAGATATTTTGGATAATAATTTGATGCCTACCAATTCGCCAATAGACATTTATCTACTATAAGTATAACCTATTTCTCCATCAGTAATGCTTGGTGAAAGTTTGACAACGAATTTTGCAGAGTATCATCCGCCAGCTTGGCAGGTTTTTTTAAATATTGTGAAATTGGTGAAAATGTCAGCAAATGACACTAAGTCAATGAAAATTATGACTGATTAAAAATTCAATATCTTGAAAAGAATCTACTATAAGAATTTTCCATTTCTGTATCTATCCATAACACTTGGCAAAAAATTTGGCAAGATGTCACCAGCTTGACGACTTTTTTCAATGTTGTCAAATTGACTAATATTTCGCAGAAGTGATAAAAATGTTGACAAATTGATAAAAATGATCTTAATGGGAAGTAGTGTTTTGCAAAACATTACATTGTATAGTAAAAGGCTTTAAAACATACGAGAGCTAATCAAAAAAGAACAAAAATGAGTTTATTACTCACGAATTACATTAGAAAGAGTCTATCTTCATATCTTAAAAGTAGTCACTATTAACTGCTATACACATGGCCCAACGTATCTGTCACTCCTGGAACACTTGCTGAAACCCATTTTTCGACATAATCTTTAAAACCACCTCCACCTTCTTCAAAACAGCCATTGATGAATCGAAATGGGGCCTCGAAGTTCGGATTTTAGGCAAAGGAGTAAAAAATAGTGGCACAGAGCTATGTCCGGGCTGTATGGAGGATGTTGCACACATTCTTTTCCTTTTCAAGCCAAATATTGGGTAACAATGTTGCAAACGTGAGGGTATGCATTATCGTGGTATAAACCCTAATCGAATGCATGTAGCTCAGGTCTTTTTTGTCAGATATGTTCGGTCAGGGTCTTCAGAACTGTCACATAATACTGGCCAGTAACAGCTGTATGCTCAGACACTGCATGTTAATAAACTATTCCATGGTAATCAAAGAAAGAAATAACCATTACTTTTCTGCAGACCTTACAACTTTGGCTTTCTTTGAAGTGAAAGTACGTACCCGCCTTCACTATGGAAATGAATAATTTCCAAGCTGTGCTTGCCTGTTTGCTTTCAGGATCGTAATGGTTTAGCCATCTCTCATCAACAGTAATAATGAATTTCAAGTATGCCTCACCATATGCTTGTTGTAGTATTTCATATGCTTTTGTAACAGATTTCTGCAAACAAATGCAAAATTTTAAGGCATATTACTCATCATGAACAGACTTCATTTTCCATAGGCGGAAAAGAACTCATGGTATATTTATGTTCTATTCCAGCCAAATGCATTGCCAAATTTACTCACAATTTTTTTCCCCAAGCAGGCAATATCCAAGCTATTTGCAAAGTTTTATTTCGCTGCCATATATCATCTGTGTTTTTAAAATTAAATTCATTCTCAATCTTTTTTTGACTAGCCCTCGTATGTCGGCCGTCCAACTTGTTACTCTAAGTCCTCTGGACGAGTCGGACGGTCTGGGTCTTCAACACCAGTGTAGCTACAGAACCTGGAAATCAGGGAATGTCAATATTCTGGAAAAATCAGGGAAATATCAAGGATTTCCTTTAAAAAGAACTGTAAAATCAGAGAAATTGGAATTTTTTTTTTGTAATCACTGCTTTCTTCAGACTCATAACGATACACATTTATAGAATTCCTCATTTGTGTTTCATGTGACAGCCTATTGGGCACTTCAATAAAAAGAAAAGAGTTTTAAAATTTCAACATTTTGCCTTGATCACTCTCATCTAAATTGTTTTGAAAGTTATCAAGTTATTTCATATAACAGAAGAAGCAGATTAAAAACATACTGTTTCTGCTTATACATAATTTTATTGCAATAAGAAATATTTACCATATGAATTCTTGACTGGATTTTACAGAACAATATACAGGGTGATTATAAAAAAAACTTTGCCGATATACGAGCCCCTAGCAATCATACCGTTCAAGGAAATGGAAAGAAATTTTGGATACAGGTATTTTAAGGTATGCGCTCAAGAATGATGTGAAACTACAACAGTCCTGCTCTCACAGTTAGGATTACAGTGACACAATTACGAAATTTTTAAATGGCAACACCTACGGGGTTTGTTTTGTTTTTTTTATGTGATCTTCACAGTGAAAAACCATAAATGGGGTTGAAACGGTACCTGCAGCACGAAAAATGCTGACTCTAGCCAGAGACTGAGCAAAATGTGATAACAACCAATAAGGACAGACCAGCGACAAAAAGCAAAACATTTTATTGTGTTTCACAAATTTTCCACGTGCCCGCCTTAACACACTATGATACTTTGCATACGACAGATGGTGGATAGCACTGAAACACGTACCATGGCAAAAGGAATCTTTTGAACCTCACGTGTGATGGCATCTTTCAAATCAAATAGAGTTTACGGATTGCCTGCATACACTTTGGATTTCATGTATCCCCACAGCCAGAAATCCATTGGAGTGATATCGGGGGACCTGGGTGGCCACAGAAACATAAAATAGTGGGAGATAATTCTGTCACCAAACTGTTGTGTCAGTAAGCGTTTCACAGAAGACCCCACATGTGGAGGAGTGCCATCTTGCATTCACACGACGTCAGATAGGGCATTTCGCTATTGCAATTCGGGAATGATGTAATTGGTCAACATTGCTTCATAGCGACCACTCATTACCGTACACATTCGTGGACCTGCAACAGTAACCTCTTAAAAAAAGTAAGGCCCTAGGATGAAGGTACTTATTGTCCCGCACCACACAGTCACTTTTGCTTGGTGTAATGGAAGTGAGACCACATCATAGGGATTTTGGTCTGCCCAGTGCACGCAGTTCTTCGAATTCACATTACCAGTCAAGGAGAAATGGGCCTCATCCATCCACAAAGTGCGTAAAGGCCATCTGTAATCATCATCATACCGGATGAGGAATTCATTAGCAAAATCTGAGCATAGTTGGTTATCATCTGCTTGCAACATCTGCACACGATGCAACTGATACGGAAACATATGGAGAAGCGTGCAGAATCTTGCGGACTGTAGAATTCGGCAAATGCAGCACACGTGAAGCACCTTGTGCACTTGCGATGCGACCTTTGCTTATTGCCTCATGCACTTCTGCAACAACCTCGACAGAAATAGAAGGTTGTCCAGGCCGAGATCGATCGCATGTGCAACAAGTTTCTTAAAATTTGCATAACAAGTCCCATACAACTTGTACAAAACACAGGCCTTGTAGCTGATGGTTTGTGCTGTAGACACGCAATGCCTCTGCAACATTTTTCTCATTCGGTTAATAGAGCTTTACCATTTAACCTCGTTGTTTCACTGTAAGCATCATGTTGGTCAAGTCAAAGTGCAAGAAAGCAAGTGGCACTCAAATCACAATGTCTTTTCTTTCTCCTATGGCGATGACGTCAGCTATGACGGTGTCTTATGCCGAACCTGGAAATCTTCATACCTTGGTCTTTTCTTCTCCTTTTGAAGGAGATTCAGCAGGCTGGGTTCTAAGCCGAACACACGGTGTGAGATGTGACGTCAATGGAATAGAAATTCATGTTCTGGTGAATGCCACAGTTGTTTTCACATTTTTCTTAGTCTCTGCCTAGCGTTGGCTTTTTTCATGCTGCAGGTACGGTTTCAATGCCATTTATGGTTTTTCACTGTGAAGATCACATTCCAATAAAAAAAAGTAGCTGTTGCCATTTGAAAATTTCAAACGTATGTTTCTGTAACCTAACTGTGAGAGCAGGACTGTAGTTTTTTTAACTTCATTCTTGAGTGCATACCTTAAAATACTTGTATCCAAAATTTCTTTGCATTTCCTTGAACAGTATGATTGCTAGGGGCTCATATATTGGCAAAGTTTTTTTATAATCACCCTGTGTATCTGAGTTTCGCAGCTTATCTAGAATTTCAATGCTTGAAGGATTAATATTTGTAATAATGCTGATCTTATATAACTCTTGCATAAATACTAAATTATACTTTTCAATGCTAAAAGTAATTAATTTTAATTATTTATTCTTAAATAATTAAAATTAGATGTTATCACTATAATTAATTTTTATCACTTTCAATTTTATTAATCAACTTTTTTATGTTTGTTAAACTGATATTAGTAAAAGGAGATAGTGATACATATCAGGGAATTTTTGAAGATATCTGGAAATCCGGGAAACATCAGGGAATTTTTTATCTGAGATCCTGTAGCCACCCTGTACACTCATGCAGGTGTAAAGGGTGCTATGGAGACGTAGCCTGCAGCAGGCTACATGCTATTTAATTTGAAGGCATCATCTAAATATTTGTCAAAAAGAGACTGCTGGTTACCATAGGTAGTTAATATTTTTAATAAATGTAAAGAATTTATTCTCATAAAAAGAATCATCTTAGCAAAGTAAATACATTTCTACTAACTCCTTTTTTCTAGGAGACACTTTCTCAACTTTTAAATGAGAATTATTCACCGGACATCACTGTGAGTCTTCAATTGTAAACATTACCATGTGTTCAGCTATTTTAAAATATTTTAAACAGTTAATTTTCTATAATAAAATTTGATTAATTATATATTTTGATAGTAATATTCCTAACAAAACACGATGAGTTAATTTTATGCAAAATTTTGCCATATCTATCAGTTATTGTAGGTATGCAATATGTGAATGTCCACAGATATAACATATATGAATAAACCTCATTGTCCACTTTGATTTTAGTATTTGTGAAAGAATTTTTGAATTGTCATTAATCTTGTTTTATGCCCTATCAGTTACCTTGAAAAATGCATCGGAGTTGCTTGAATTGGCATCAGTATACAACTCCCGACAGTTGAAAGCATCTTGCATGCAATTTATTTCTATCAATCTTGCTGCTATAATAGAAGCTAAGTAAGTTTGAACTTTTTATCATTCACATTCTATTTTATTTCATTTATTATTCATTTTAAAATTAGTGTTGAAGGTACCAGTGGTGTGCTAAGAAATTTCTCTTGGATGGTGCATAATATTTTAATGAAATTCGTTTATTATTAAATATTACATTATTTTGATTACCTAAAGCTCTGTTTAAACATCAAACCTGCAGCTGGCAATGTTATAAATACACACTAATCTGTCACACTAATCTTTCTGAATCACACTAATCTGTCTTCCTTTATTTCGTCACATCAATCCACCAATTCGTGAATTTAAGTTTGTGCCACTCTAATTAGTCATTTTCAGTATCATTAGTTTTTATGTCCATTAGTACATAATGATATAAAATGTGGTTTGTGGAGTATCCTTCGTGCATCTTTTGTGAAATCTATTTGTGTAATTATATAATAATTTGGGTAATTGTAATGGCTTTGTGTATCAATTTTTGTGTAATATTTCTGTATTGATAAAGAGATTTATGTGTATACTGTATGAAAACAATTGAAATTTTTCCATATATTCACTAATCCATCTGTTTCAATTCATCCATCACTAACTCAGTCCAGGCCCCTAATAGATTAGCAAGGTGGTTCTACTGTATACGATTAGGGGGAGTATGGATTAGTGGCAAGGTTCAATGGGAAAACCACCAATCCTAGATCACCAGAATTTATTCATTAATTGTCAATGGGTGTGAGAGTCACTTGGTACAAACAGTTGTGATGCAACAGTTGAGATGATTGTCCTTCTAGAATGTTTGCCATTCAGATCTAAACCTACTAATGCAATAAATGGGTCAAGTTATTACATGTATCAACTAATTAATAAATTGTTAATTGTATAAATAGCAATGAGCATAAGATGTATACTTGTAGAAAATTAAATTAACTTCTATTAAATAACTTCTGTATATCACTCAAAATATTACTCACTTACCATATTACTCGGAATATGAAATGAATATACAGGTTAGAGTCCTGTATTAAGTCAGGTACGTGCAGTTCTCCACATTGCAGCTTGGTTTCAGGTCGTCAGGTTTATGACTTTGTTCATTCTGTCTGTCTGTCTGTCCGTTAGCATGATAACTGCCATAAAAATGACTTTATCAAAATGAAATTTTAGTATGTTGTTCAGACTGTCTATGGGACCTATGGGAATACAAATGAATAATATCACCCAATTAGTTTTGGATTGAACCCAGGTTGAAAAACTGAAATACAATAAACCCTATGGGACCCTAATTTTTTAAGTGGATTTAAAATTCACAAATTGCTTCGAAAGTTTTAGGGAATATTCAAATTATCCCATAAAATATATAAAAAAAATTTCAGCAAAATATATTCAGTAGTTTTTAAAATAAAAATTAAAATAATTACACCTTTTATATGAAGCGATCACGTGATCGTTATATGAAGTGATCACGTGGCCGTTATATGAAGCAATCACGTGACCCGCTTCAAAATAAAATCTGACATCCATCATTGACATTCAGAATAAAATATGACACCCAAAATAAAATATGACTTGCCTTATGGAGTGGATGATGTGTTGTGATATATGTATATGAGTTAGGGGAGATCACATTCCTAATTAATGTCAAACAACTGCTTTTGTTTCTAAGTTATTCACATTTATCTAAAATCTACTTTTCATACATTATTTTAATTTTAATAGTTTGATAATAAGTTATGTCTCGTATGCACTCATATTCGATTTTTCGGTTAGTATTTATTTGCTATGATGCTATGTATTACCCAAAAAAAATTCATTCAATTATATTGAATAGTTGTTAAGCAATTAGTGTTTTTGTGCATGTATAGATAATTTTGAACACCTTTGTAGATACGATTTGTTACAGAATGGATTTAGCAATCAAATTAGTAGGTCCCAAACTCCTTAGTCTTACTGTATTCTAACAGGATAAAGTTGAGTAATTTTGATACATTTACATGTTTCGAATGTCACATTAGTTTGTGAATTTAGTCCATTAACATTGCACACAAGCTGCATTACTTTGCATCTGGAAAGCCATCTCCCATTCTCTTGTTTTTGATCTATCTGAATAATGTATCAAAAGCTTTAGATTTTTTAAACAAACTGTACACTAACAGTTATATAATCTGACACCTTCCCCACCCCATCCCCCCAAAAATATATATAATATATACACAGTTTGTTAAATTTATTCATTATTGTTAATACACACAAATTGAAAGGTTCAGTATTTAAAATTTTGATGTTGCTATTAATCAGAATAGCAAAAAGTTTCTTAAAGCTTATAAGGCTTCCGTGGCAGTAGTTCAGAGCCAGAGTGACACTGCTCCAAGATATTATAAACGTGTAATAAAATTACTAAATATAATATTTTGTATATCGAAAGAAGTGTCAAAAGAAATGCTTGTGTTATGAAATATTTTACTGACTTGTATACAATAGCACATGCTACTTCAGTATTTGATTTTGATTTTTTTTTTCATTAACAATTAACATTATAAATTTGCATCTACAGAGCCTTCGATGTTCTGAGCGATGACGTGATTGAGGACTTATCCAGTTATTATAGGAATTTGGTATGTAATCATTGATCATTGGATTGAGCAAACTATCAATTTAAATATGCTATCAACTTTTATGCTATCAACTTTATTAGATCAGCATGTATATATTTAAGTTCTGGCAGAAATTCCCCAGTGAGTTCTTGGGATCTACACAGCTAATTTTCCATAATTTTTTTTATGAAAATAATGTCTGTGGTCAGAGGTATCCAGCTGAAATCTGAGCATTACAAAAAATGTCAACACTTGGGCACCTATGTCTAGGAACAAGTAAATATTAAAGCTTCATTATTTGGATAAAAGCATGTGTTAAAAAATTTCTCTTATATATATATATATATATATATATATATATATATATATAGATGCACACATACACAGGATGTCCAGTGCTATCTGTGCCCAATGGCTATTTCCTCAACCATTAGTCACAGAGATATACTTTCAATTGCAAAAATGTTTTAAATTTTAAAATCTGTTATCTTAGAAACAGTTTAAATCAATAAATGCATTTTTAAAAGAAATACGAAATATAAATTTTTATACGGTCCCACAGTCCTACCAGTTATATTTAGGAAAATCATTCTCATACAGTTTCATGCAAAATAAAAATAAAAAAAATATCCTTTTACGACCAAAATTCACCAAGCTAGGAAGCATTAAACTTTATAACTTAAGTCACTTTTCCATGTATAAAAATATCCCGTTTCAGGCAACCTTTAAGGGACCATATAGATATTGAAATTCTGTATTCAAAGTATTATGTTTCAGTTGCATTTGCTGACATAATGCTAAGAATGAAGCAAAGCTTTTTATCGAATAGTAATTCGTTTAGAAGAGTATTATAGTCAGGGCTCGACTAAGATCTTCTAGGGGTCTTTCTAAGATCTTGTAAATGAGGTAACACATTATTGTTTAAGTCAATAAATGCATTTCTGTAAAAATTATGAAATTTAAATTTTTATACGGTAATAGACCAATGATGAGACCAGTTGCAGCGTACCTGCAGACAAAAATAAAAAATTACGCACATTAAATCTAAAATAATAAAGGCATATAACACCTAAAAAATAACAGATTTGTATACATAATTATTTTGTGTATAATCCCCATTTCTCAGCACAAAAAGTGCTCTAACTTTAAGCCGCTTTTTTTTTTCCTATGAAATTGTAGGAGGCGGATTTTTCTAAATATAACTGGTAGGACCGGGGTACTGTATAAAAATTTATATTTCGTATTTCTTTCATAAATGCATCTATTGATTTAAACTGTTTCTAAGATAATAGATTTTAAAATTTTAAACATTTTTGCAATTGAAAGTATATCTCTGTGACTAACAGTTGAGGAAATAGCCATTGGGCACCGATAGCACTAAACACCCTGTATATATATATAGAGAGAGAGAGAGAGAGAAAAGCTAAATTGAATATTGGACTCTTTTTTTTTTTTTAACTACCTTACAGCAATGGTGTTTTATATATATATATATACATATATATATATATTATACAAATGTAATACAGTTTAGTATACTACTAAATAAATAATAAGAATATAAATATTAAAAATGTTGGCACAAAGCTGCCGAACTCATAAACCATAGAGTCTCCACAAGTGATGGATTTCAGTTTTGTGATTTGAGAGAGGGGGGGTCATACAGCAGCCTTTGTGCTGATGTACATGGATTGCATGCAATTTTCACTGTTATTTATATGATTAACATTTAATTTGTTAGTTTATATAACTACCTACACTGCTTTAAGTTTCAGGCAACACTGGATACATTATCTAATGTAAATAAATGTACCATTTATGTATATACAAAAATTATTTTAATAATGTCTAAGAGAGTTTTAGCTTCACTTTACTTACTTTAACTCATAATATTTTCTACACTATAAAATAATAGATATAAATAGTAAGTGAGAAAAAATATTCAGTAGGACATCCAGTTTCTCAATCAATTCATTTAAAATAAATTTATTTTATTATATAGGGAAAGTCATGTGCTGCCCGCATCAGATTTTTTTTTAATTATTATTTTTGTTACATAAAATCTTGCTTGAATCTCATTAAAATAAAGCATCTAAACTTTGCTACTTTGGTGCTGTCATCATACATGTGTAAATGCATTATAGATCCTTTAAAAATCCTTAATTTTACAACTTGTTATTTAACTTCATCTGGTATTGTTGTCGGTGTGTCTTTGAGGTTTCATTCATTACAGTAATATGAAATTTGGTATCATTGTCTTTTGTAGTACTGAAAATATTGCAAATTTATCAAGAAAATTACATAAAATAAAGCAATTAGTAAATATCATCAACTATTCACTTTCCAAATTCAGTATTATTCAACAAATCTGTTTTCTTCGTTCTCTTGAATGTAAGTAATTCCTTTCACTAGAGAAAATACTTTTTGTATAGCTTTGTATTTTGATGCTAAAGTTTCACTAATAATAATTTATTTCACTGGATATTAATTAAATATCATTCTGTTTAGACTCATAAGGTGCCAAAAGTACCCAATTTTAATTTCTGTGGTATTAATTCAATGACAAAAACATTTTGATTTGGATCTTGTACACCATTATTTCACTGTGAAATAAGTTATTGCGTTATGCAAGAAATACCATGGCTGCTCACAGCAAATTTTTACTTTAACATACATAATATTGAGAAAGTATAGTTTTCATGAAAATTTTTGATTTTGAAATTTTGATGCTAGTACAGTAGCTCCTCGTTATATCGCATCTCAATATATTGCGCATTCTGATATATCGCACTTCTGCTATGTCTCCCAATTTTTTTTTCTGATTTTTTGTTTACATTCTTTTGCGTTCCCAAGATTGAAGTGTTACAACGTGAGTCGGCTGTGGAACGGGAGTGAATGAGGGTTTTATTATTGTCTTTTTTATTATTGTACTTTCGCTCTTAAACTTTTATTACATATGTTCATAAAAGTATAATTTTTATCATATCACCCGATATATTGTGCATTTTGCCATGTCTCCCGGCAAGCGCAATATACGAGGGGCTACTGTATATGCTTTAAGACCCCTGAACGTGTTTTAACAATGTTTGAAGTGATGTCCTTCTATCTGATGTCTGTGGTCAATTTCTTGTGTACACGATAGCAGCCACAAATATTAATGGATTTTATCAAAAAACTTTATACCCAGCTTTGTTATCAAAAGATCTAGAACTCAATAAAAAATTTTTACATTCGAACGAAAACTTCAACATTTATTCAAAATTTTATATTTATTAACATGGCAGCATAGAACAAAATTTGGCATAATCATGCATAAAAGGGATTATTTATGGCTCAATAATCACAAGACAATAGTTTCAATCGTGAAATATAGCCATGATACCCCCCATGGGGGTGTACATTGTCAAGTATGGCATCAATCGATATATTTTTTCAAGCCCTTTACAGAGAAGGGTAACATGCTATTTGGATCCACAATAACGATTTTTCAAATTTTTTCCTGTAAAATTTGAAAAAACATTATTGTTTGAAAAAATTGAGTTAAGCGACAATCCAGTTAATTTTATATTGAATATCTGAATCAAATTTTTGTCAATTTTTCAAAATATTATCAAATTCATTATAAAATAAGTTATATCTATTTCAATGTCTTGTGTGTAAAATTCTGACTCATTGTGTAGGTACCATCTATGCTTAACAGGAGGATGTTTTACTCAGATGGCCCTTCTCATGATACTTTGAACATTATAGAAAAAAGTTTTCCTGTTGACAGTGGGAGCATTTTCATCCGAAACAGACTGGACTTGCATGATGCCAAAGTTAAAAGTAAACATCGCACTAATTCTACATCTATGGAGTTGAAGGATGAATCACCAACAATAAGAAACAAAAGCAATTCAGAAAGCTCTGAAAGGGATATTGTTCTTGACATGGTTGTTGCAGATATCAGTGCTTTGAAAGTAAGTATGCGAATATTTCTGTCTTGTCAATTTCAGTCAACTTGTGTTTAGTGACCTGAACACATATACATTTCTGGTTTATTAACACTTTCAGGATTGAGTATGTTGTAATGTATATGTCTCTCACAGGACTATCGTTTTGGTCTTATTTTCCCTATTCTTTTAAACATACTTATTCTTTAAATATCATTTTTTACTTTCCCTACAATACATGGTAACTTATGGGGAAAGTATTGGAATCATGTTGAAAATTGCAACTCGAGTTTTCAGCAAATCTACATGTTTGAAGTACTCTAAAACCCTGAAAACTATTTTTAGCATGACATCTGTGTGTGTGTGTCTGTTTTTGCAATGTATATATTCACTCTAACTCAAAAACTAATTGACCAAATTTCATAAAATTTGATAGGTTAGTATGTAGCTTGTGGGTGACCCTGCCTAGATTCTGGTACGATTCAAAATAAAAATAACCTGCCTTTTTGTATTTGCAAATGGCCCACAAAAATTGTCAAAATCTGAAATAAAGTACTACATATGCTCAAATGTATCAATTAAATATTGTTTTATTCATAATTGTTGATTTTGAAAGGAATAAGACATACCCCATTACTCTAGGTCAAACCATTCACAGGATATTTTTGTTTTTGTCTATTTTTTGTGACGAAGCCTTAGAAAATACATCCAATCACCAAATGTAAACAAAATTTGGATTTAAACTGCAAATTCTGTAATTTTGAATAATTATCTGTGTTATTTTGTGCAATTAAACTCAATTTAATTCATTATGAAAGAAATAATGAGAAAATGAGTTTGAGTCTATGGAGAAAGTCGTGCTGTCTACATCAGATTTTTTTTTAAATCTGAAAATTCACTTCTTTCTGTTTACAAATAATTAAATAGTATATGTATTATAGAATTTTTGTTACAAAAATAATAACTGAGCAAGTTTTAACAATGAAAAAAAGAGTTGTAGATAAGAAAGCATTTTATTTCAAATCAATATTTTCCGACTCAGAATTTATTCACAGCACATATATAGACACATAAACTTATTATGTAAATCCAAGAAACAGTGTGACATTATGTTACACAAGCTGGATCAGCTTGCTAGACATGCTAAGAAAAATTAATCAGAAACTGCATAAAAATGGGTCCGGAGCTTATTTTTTTAGAAAGCTAAATGTGCAAGGATTACTTACATGTTGATTAAGCAGCATGAATATGACATGGAAAAATTAAATTGGTATGCTTTAAAGCTTTGCTCGAACTAGACTTGAGCGCTGTCTGTTAGAAGAAAATGTGGTGCTAGAGGAAAAGTTCAGTTCAAGGGAGCATAAACCAGAAAGTGTTAATAAGCAAGGGTTTGTTTTCTGTACAAATCTTGATCCCTTTTTGGGATTGTTTACAAAATATAAAAATCTAAAGAAGTATATGGCTGCTTCTTTTCTCAATTTTTTTTTTCTTCCATTTATATTCATTAAACTAAAGTTTATTGCATAAAATAAAAATGAAAGGATTTTTTTTAAATATAAAATTTAACATTTTGAAATTATTATTATTAGCAAAAATGTCCAGCATCAACTAAGTAAAAATAGCTGAACTTTTAATAACATTTTTAAAAAAGATATGACTTGCCATTTTTCTATAAAGTAAATTTTTAAACATCAACATGCAACTAGGGAACCTTCTGCTACTCAAAAAGATTTCTAAACCAATTATAACACAGAATTCACATTGTAAAATGTAAGCAATACATAAAATATTAATACATTAATAACAATCATTATGTCAGTTGTAATATGTAAGCAGGAAACAAAATGTCATTTTAAGTCAAAAATAAGTTAAAAGTAATAAAATATGTAAATTTATGCCTGAAATTTAAAAATTTAAAAGTATAGGTATATATTGTTTTTTGCAACACGGGGCACAACTAATACCTAATTTCTCACGATGCCAACTGCAAAATTTTGAATGATGCCAAAATTCCAAAATAAATACAATAAACTTTCAATAACCCAGGACACTTGGGACTTCAGCGAAGCCAGATTACCAAATTTGACAGATTATCATATGCTAAATTAAAGTGAGGTAAAAATGGGAAGAAATGAACCCTGAATAGTTGAAATAGGTTCCCGATCTACTTTTGTTAGAGGCAGGTATGGTCATCTTAAATATTCTTCAATTTCAATTCTAATTTGTGGTCACACAAGTGTCAATTTTAGATGTGATATTGGTGATGTCTTCTTTTAAGATCTCCAGTGTCAATGTGGAGAAAAACAGGCCACAATCTGGATAATCCAGGCTCTACTGTACTTTTTGTTAATAACCTCATGATCCTTGTTTTGCTGCAGAATAGATGAATGGCAAAAATCACAAGAACTATTAACTGTTTTGAATGTTGTTAGCTTCATGGCAACAAAACGATTACTTTTATACACTGAATTCATGATGATGCCTCTGCAGGCATATAAGCAAGGTTAACAATGCTTGACAGCTATGCACTTTACACTATTTGTGAGTAGCACTGTACCATTTAAGTTATGATTTGGTGAATAAAGTTCTTTTTATTTTAACCCTTATTAACAAACATTTTTACTATTACACCCACCATATAAATGCTGATCCAGACATGATCTCAGCATGAGTTGTGTTTTGAGACCGGTAAGAAATAGTATGGGCTTACACAAACAGCATGCAGTGGCTGGATTTTGATCTGTATGTGATGTAATCAGAAGGTTGAATGTTCAGATCACTTCTAGGTCACCAGCATAACGAGAAAGTGGCAGTCACTAACTTGGCAGTCCATGGTATGATCTTAGGGCCAAAGAAAGGTAGGTCAGCAACATAGCATTGAACTTAAGATATTTCCAAATGAAGGCATATAATTATGAGTGTTTGCTACAGATGTAATAAGTGAATTAGTGATCCCAGAAATTTTTAGTTTATAAAGATTTAATAGCCAGCATATTATTCGATTTAGGTAAACAAACAGAATTCTAATCGAAGTCCTATAGAATCTCCACCACCACCACCAGAAAATAAGGAAAATACACCAAGGCAAGTGAATAAAACATCTAACAAGCAGGTTCAGAGAGTTCTTCATTTCCCAAATCCAAATGATTTTCTATCTTTGGATGAAGTCATGCTGAATGAACAGAAGAAACTAACAGTTTTGGGTAAAAAGATAAGGTATCTAGTTTTCAATAATTTAGATGTCATTGCTGTTTTAATTTTTTTCTTAAAAGTATAAAGTATTTTTTATAGTGGCATGTTTCAGGTTCCGTAGTAGTATTTCAGATGCTTCCCAATGTGATAACTTTGTGTGCGTTTTCTTAAAAATTAAAACATATGTAAAATTTTGAATGCATAATTTGGACCACAATGATGAACTTTTTCTCTATTTGGGGTTCAACCATCAAATTAAATTTCAAAAGGATTCCGCGAACAAAAAAAGTACAAAAAACCCTGTTTTATAGAACCTTTAAAATCAATGTCTGGCATAAATAAGTACGATTGGTATTTGATATTTTGAATTTAAAGAGAGCATAAATTTGAGTTATTGAAGGTACTAGTACCAGAACTCTCAAGGTACTAGTTCAGCAGCCCCGCTCTGCGTGAATAAGCATAAAAGAGGAATTTGGACCCACTGCTGCAGCATAGAATCTCCTGAAGGGTTCAAGGACTTGATAATACCTTTCCGCCATCATAGTACCCACCCACTCCCGTAAGCACATTTAGGTCAGTGCGATATCCCAACGAAAACACATACAAAACATTTTCATCCAATTAAAATTTAAAAAGTGAAACAAGAAATGTTTAGAAGCAATATGGTGTGTGTACCTTCTACTTGATATAATTTGAATTATAAATAATTCCAACACGGCAACCAAGGCCACTTTTGACCATAAGCAAAGTAGGTTAATGCTGAGAGCCCATTTTCTATGCTCAATGTACCTTATTTTTACTTTATCATATGTTTTACAAAAATTTTTGATTTCGAGATTTTGATGAAAGTAGGACCTTCTGAACATTTTTTGACTATTTTTCAGTGATGTCCATCTGCGGTCAGTTTTCAAAATCTAAACTAGCTCAAAAATCTAGAACTAGGTAGAATTTTTTTGAAATCCAATTGAAAACTTCGAAATTTATTCTAAATTTTATATTTTCTTAACATGGCAGCATATGACAAAATTTGACATAATTGTGCATGAACGGCTTTATTTGTGGTTCAATGATCATGAAACTTAACAGTTTCAATCATTGTGGTGAAAAAAATGCCGCAATACAATTTTTGTGTTTGTCATATCCTTAGCCCCCCATCTCATGGCAAGTTAAACCCTGGGGTACATCATCAAACTTGATATCAATCAAAAGAGTTTTACAAACCCATTAAAATGAAGGGTAACATGCTATTAATTGTGATCGTTTGGATCAACAATACAGATTTTTCAAAATTTTTTTCTTGCAAAATTTGCAAAAAAAAATCAAGCTATTTAAAAATGATTTTTTTATGAGAAAGTCTAGTTGAATGGTAGCCTGGTGGTTTGCGTGCTTGATTTGCACGCTGCCGCAACTGCCGCCGTGTTCATGCAGAGTACGATCACGTTAAACATGTGGGTCCGTAAGTCCCTCTGAGAGGTTGGTGGTAGGGGAAGGAGGGTACGGTGCATGTGGATGCCTCCCCCACTGGGTTCCGTTCAAAATTGGGTGGCACTTCCCGGCCGTCCAAACAGTTACCTTACACCTTTCTGGTAGGGCGCGGTAGCCCATTGGTTAGCGCGCTGGAGTTGCACTCGGTAGGCCCGGGTTCGATTCCAGCCGCTGCCAAAACTGCCGCCGTGTTCATGCGGAGTACGATCACGTTAAACATGTGGGTCCGAAAGTCCTTCCGAGAGATTGGTGGTAGGGGAAGGAGGGTACGGTCCCTGTGGATGCCTCCCCCACTGGGTTCCGGTCTAAATTGGGTGGCACTTCCCGACCGTCCAAACAGTTACCTTACACCTTTCTGGTAGGTCGGACGGTCTGGGTTTCAACAACACCTTTCTGGTAGGTCGGACGGTCTGGGTCTCAACAACAACAACACTCTAGTTAGTCTTTAAAAATTTTATTGGGAGGGTCCTAGAATTTACTTCTGTCTAGGACCAGCAGTGGTTATGATCGCTTATCAGTGGTAATGATCAGCTCATATGATTGCTTATCAGTGGTAATGATCAGTGGTAATGACCAGCAGTGGTTATGATCGCCCTGCTGGCAACTCCAACTGCACCTCAAGCAATTATTTTTTAAATTTTCTTGTGTACACATTGAGAACAGAATGAGCAAAATGAAAAGATTAAAGTCCCCTAGTTCATTAAGATTCTTTGAAAACTATATTAATTTTCCAATGTGATAAATAAAAGTTTTCTATTCATTAATTTTTTAATAAATATGAAATAAGTGTCATCCTCTAAATAAGTTACTTTGTGTAAATTATAAAACATAAAAATGTTAATAAAATTTGTATTGAGAAAATGAAAATTCTTATTTTATGAAATGTTCTAAAAGTGCATGCTTGATATCATTAAGTATTTCTTACAATGTTTTTATTTGTAGTCATGATATGAAGCCCATTCCACGCATGTCCCAGAAGCAAAAGAAGCTTGAGAGTAGTAAAGTTAAGAGTCCAGAAATTTTTATTCCAAACAGTCCACCGTCAAAAAGTTCTTGCCCATGGTAAGATCCGTGTATCTTAAATAATAAAAAAGCATATGCGTCTGTATGCAAAAATCCAAGTGAAATTCAGTTACAATATTCAATATAGTAATTCTTACGAACAAGTTCCAATAATCCTTGGAGTGATTTTTTAAAAAACTTGATTTAGTTATTTATGTTTAAGCAAAATATTGGGCACTTAAGAAGGTGATTTTAGTTTTATGGTGTCATGTTTGTTTGCAGACTAACTGGCAAAACAGTTTGTGCAATAAAACCATTTGTGATAAGTAGATAGCATTAAAAAGTGCAATATTTTAACTTTCTTATTCTTATAGTCTTATGCCTCAAGTAGGATATGTAATAATATTTCATTACTAATAGTAATATATCCAAAAATCATACAATTCTAATAATTATTACACAATTTAGGATTGTATTCAATAAGAATTTTTTTTTTTTTTTTCATTTTATTTTGTTAGATTTATTTGAGAGAATTCATTTAGTAACAACACTTGCTCAGGGCACAGTCAGCCTATGTGAGTGGTACATAAATTTAAATTAACATGTACATTATGTATAAAATAATATAGTATATTATTTTCAATAATATCATTAATAATACTTCACGCATTTGCCGTATAACTAGAAACGCAGAGCCCAATATAACTATATATATATATATATATATTGTAAACAACAAAGTACGAAACGTACCCGATTGTAAACTAATAGAAATTGCCAAGTCATATAGGCGCAATGCAGCTCTATTAATGTCTTGTATATAAGATCAAAAAAGATCGAGAGGTGATATAAGTGCCAACAGGGAAATATGGCCACAGGCACGTAACTGTTCCGTGAGTGTTTCCTCAGGAGTAATAGCTGGCTATAAACGGGAACAAGGGGTCGCAATCCCCCTTGGCCATTTGTTATTTCCTGTTAGCACTTATATCACCTCTCGATCTTTTTTGATCTTCTTATATATATATATATATATATATATATATATATATATATATATATATATATATAATCAGTTGCATAGCGTGATATTTTTGACTGGGGAGGCTGAAAATTTAGCAAAAATATTTCTTATTACAAGTGAAATTTGTATTGGAATTCGCATTTTCATGAGTTTTATTTCAATAAGTTATATTTATTGGTGAATAAAATAAAATAATTTTACATAGAAATGCAAAGAGTGGATGAAATGCACGAGATTTTAAAATGTTACCTATGTAAGACGAATACCTACAAGATATAACATTTTAAATGTTTTCTTATTTCTAAATTAGATGAACTTTTATAATCATTTCATTAAATATGAAGTCATGGTTGCCCATAGGGGAGGTCAAAGGGAGATTCACACTCCCCCCTTGGACATTTAATATAACAAAGACACGCATCAAGCCTAATATGTTGTATGTCATGTGCTTGAGTCCCCCTCCCCCCCAACTGGAAAAATGTTTACGAGCACCTATGTATGAAGTAAAAATAAATTAGAATATTATTAGCAAGTGATAGAAAAATATATCAGTTTTGTAAATATCAACAGCTAGAACTAACGAAATAAAGCAATTCAAAGGAGTGCGCTGAAAATGGGTGAGAAATATATCTGGAACATAAGCTTAGTTGAAAATCACTATAGTCAACAATGTTCTTAAACAATTTTGTATATTAATTATTTACAAATACTATACTTTGAAAACTTCAAAATATCTTAACCACAATATGCTAAAAATCCACAATAAAATTATCAATGACTTTTGTTTAACTGGGATTCTTGTGTAGCGTGATTTTTAAAGGAAAATCAGATTTATTCTTTCTAAAACTCCTAAATACCCAAACAGATGCTTCGCCATATTGTTGCTGTGACTAAGTCTACTTCACAAACTACTTAAGTTTAATGGTAATCATTATTAGTGTGTTTCTTCATCTTGATATTGTTTAAATTTAGGTGAATATTATGTTATTCATTAAAAATGTGTTATATACATTAGTATTACGTATGACTTTTTCTGCGAAGATTAATTAATAGAACCATGTGTGACTCAAAATGGCGGATCCATTACCCTTCCCTAAGAAATTTTCATTCATAAATGTCACTTCCCATATTTAATCATTGTATTAAGTTACACTGCTTATAAAGTGTGGAAAATGGGGGATGCAATAGCCACACCTTTCTGGAAGCTAACTTATAGTTCTAGTTCATCAGCCAGGGCAAGTTTAACAGTTGGCAGTCTTAATACCATGCTTCTTTCAATGCACTGTAAAGGCTAAATGATTGCAGGTTCTAGATATGCATTTTAATGGGAAAATACTTTGAAACGTCTCATTTTAAGTAAGTGTAACAGATTTCTAAAAAAGACATATATGTTCGCAAAGTTATTTTAAAAATATATAATAAATAAAAGTATCTTTAAATTAGATTTTAAACAAGGGAGACTCAGCTTCTGAGCCTCAATGGATGCTACGCCACTGATGTATATAATCCTGAAAGTGCAAACATAAACATTTTAAACCAGTCCCCCCCCTTTCTAAAAAAAATCACTTCACAGAGTTCAACAGGGTAATTAGAGTCAACCCAACTAACCTTGATAGTGGGGGCACTTAGAAGTGAGGTGGAACTGGTATTTCCATACTATTTAAAATTTTCCAAGTATGGGGAATGGTTGTTACATTGTGTAAGAAAGTCTGAAATCAATTATAAGAAGTATTTAGATATATAGATTTTCAAAAAAATTAAACAATAAAATTTATAAGTTTGCATTAAGTTTGTAGTATTCATATTAATTACTTCACGGCATAAAGTAAACAGC
Organism: Amaurobius ferox; assembly: GCA_951213105.1. Classification (NCBI taxonomy): domain Eukaryota; kingdom Metazoa; phylum Arthropoda; class Arachnida; order Araneae; family Amaurobiidae; genus Amaurobius; species Amaurobius ferox. The sequence continues at coordinate 79,066,618 of OX578154.1, read as the reverse complement.
AAATGAATTAATGAGAGAACATTTTATAAAAGTATACCAGGTGTTAGTTACTTATTGTGCTAGTTAAAGTTTTGACTACTTATAACTAGGTTCAACCTAAACTTTATGATGGATAACTCCTAAAATTCTGAAGGCTGTAGAAGGTTGTGCAGCTGTAGAATCTATTCACAGTCTTCACTGTGTGGAGTAACTATTTAACCTAGAATTCCAACATGAAACCATACCTGACTATTTTTTGCTTTACTATAGAGGACTTTGTCCTTTATTCTTTGATGCTGACCAACCCACAGAGCTCAATTAGTAAGCTCTTCTCTCCATCCCAAGGGTTATGCTGATGGGCTCACATGCTTGCCCCCCATTCCTATGCCTGATGGCCTACCAGAAAATCAACAACATTTTCAATTTTTATTCTTAGTGCAATAAGATCTTTTTCATTTTAGCAAAATTTTATAATATAAGGAATCACATCTGAGCTCTATTAATGATCAAATAAATAATTTAAGTAACTGATTTTACAACGCATACAGTTTAAAATGTAAACAAACTAAATGCTTTCAATTAAACAAATAGTTAGCATGCTAATAGTTATAACAATTGTAATAATCTTTGCTTAAGTGCTCATAAGAATCAACAATTAGACATGTAATTGTTAACTGAAATAATAATTATATTTTATATGTGATTCACAACAGTAATAGTTGTGAAACACTCCTTTTATAGGAATCATCAATAAGGCATATATATCATTGTCCTCAACCATCTTTTTAATGTTTCTGCCAGCAACCCGTCAGTTGGAAATTGGCTCGACCCATTAAATCTTTGCACAAATTTTTACTAATTGCAGGGCAAAATTTTATTAATTAATACTTAATTATCTAAAGCCTAAATCAATATTTTAAGCTTGTCTTGCACATCTATGGGTTCATACTAGTCTATATGTAAAACTTCAAATCTGTAAATTTTGTACTCTGTTCATAATGCAGTGACAGAAAATTGCAGGATTTATTTTTAATATAGAGAGATAATGAAGTATTTAACTATTTTTCTTATGAATGTAAATAAAAGTTGTATTTATTCTTCACATTTTTAATGGATTGTTTTGATTGCTTTACATTTTTTATATTTACTCTATTGTTAAATTTTTCAGGTATAGTTCATTCTTATTTAAGCTTTTTTTTTTTTTTTTAAATTTTGGCATAGTTTCTTCTACAGTATATATATTTTTGTGGTCTGTATTGCAGGGCAAAGTTACCGCAGCAATCGCCTCCTTCTCCATCTTTTTGGGATGCAGTAGCTAAAAAAGAATTCCCTCCAGTTCTAAACAAGTAACTATACAATTATCAAATATTTGATATCTTGTTCTAGACACTCACCTAGTGTGTTATCAACCTAGAACACCCGTTTGCTGTATGATCAAAAGAGGCTTCTAAAAGATGCAAGTGCAGTCCACTAAAATTTTGGTACCTAGCATAAAAAATGGTATTTTATATCTGACTAACAGAAATACCAGGAATTGTCCAGAATAATGAAGTAATATTATCACTGAACTTGAAATATTTTAAGCATAAATGCAATCCCTTTTAAACTAAACAAATCAGCAATATATATATATATATATTCATTGAGCCATTTTCAAATTTTAAGTGGTCATTACAGACAGATATAACAGGTATTTCAATTCTCATTGTAATAATTTTTTTTCATAATGTTAGGAGGTGTAGAGGGATAAAACTTATATTAAAACATTTCTTTCATCCAGCCTCAGTACTTGAAAAATGTTTTATCAAATTAAATTAAATATTTCATAAGATATTTGACTTGAAAGCATGTTTTGGAATTTTCTTATTTATATATTACAGCAATATACAATTAAGCCTAACAGTATCATACTTCTAACTTGAATAAAATGTCTACTGAACCACGATTTTTACACAAATTAATTCTTTAGCAACCGAAAATATTATACCAAAGTTTCCATCTAAACACCATCGGAAAGATAGAAAAATTATCCATTAAACAAATTTTGAATGGAATCTATATGATTAATAGTAATAATTTTAAAATATATATACTTTTTGTGCAATGAATTTTTTTTTTTCCCAGACAGGGGGCAAAGTGTGGCATAATGCAAATTAAAAACATTATAAATAAAATTCTATCTATTTTTTATTTTAATTTAAAAGTGAATTACAGGTCATTAGCATCATTTATAAAACTATAATCCTTTCTAAACTCAAGATACTGTGTTTTTAATTGAAAATTTTAAAAATTATAAAATATTTAAATATATTCACTATAATTAAGCAAATTATTTGTAAATTTTTAACAGGAAATAAATGGGCACCATTGTTTAGTAGTTATGACTAGTCATTGAGATATTAGAAATTTTTCTTTTTCTTTGGGAGTCCAATGCGTCTGTCAACAGATTTATAGGAAATTTGATATGCTTATTCTAATCAGTAACAATAAAAATCTTATTGGTTTTCAACAAGATATGAGTACAAGAAATTTCTAATTTGTGTTATTATTTCCTCATAATAAGATTGTTAATCTGTGTTAGGAAAGTTATATGGTGGACACATCAGATTGTTTTTCTTGTGATCATAATTTATTATAAATAAGATGGTTGGTTGGTTGGTGTCATGTCCATATGAAGTCAAATTGAACCATGTGCAGATATTACTACCTTTGCGAGATCCACAATCTTCTCATTATAAAGTTCTCCCTGGAAAGGGAATTCCCCAATGCTTTGCAAAGCCGCAAGTATTGCTGGACAATCAAATATGTGTTCCAGTGTAAGTTCTTCACCTGGGCAGTTTCTACAGTATTTGTAGGTTCTGGTGCCATCCACATTAATCTTCATACCATCTAGGTGTCTAGTTCTTAGTTTGGCAATTGTCTTGATGATCTCCCTATTCGCATTTATTACACAGACCTTGTGGTCCAATCCTATAGGTTTCACTCTAAGTCTGTATCTAGCGATAGCATTAGCATCATGAAGAGTGATAATGCTTGAGGTATCTTTATTTAAGTTCCTTGCCTCCTTGGCCAATTCATCGGCCGCCTCATTGCCGTCTATTCCTACATGTGCAGGCATCTACTGTAGAATGCAACGCTTTCCCATTTTATTAATTGTGTTTGTGAATGCATTATGAGAGCCCTGAGCTTCCATGTTGTATTGCCTCCAGAGCAGCACTAGAGTCGCAGAAAATTACAAGTCCCCTAGCTCTGTCTACATCTTCGAAAGAAATATAAATGCCTAAGGCCTCATGATTTGCTCTTAGTTCACATGTAAAGTTGGTAGCAATGTTACCCGCTCCAAAGCTTTGGAGTCTTTTTGTGTCATTTGGCATAGTAATGTGAATGCCAGCTCTTCCCCTGAGGATAGTCTCGTCTGAGGATCCATCAGTGTACATCTGTACTAAATCACACCCCAAATAGGTTTTAATTGTTTCTATTCCTTTAGCTTTGACAATAGTTTCCTTTTCCTTTTTTGAACAAAGCTCGACGAGATCCAAATTTATAGTGGTGTTTGGGGGGATGCAGGATGATAAAATAAGCTCTTGATAAATAAGTAATTATAAATAAGTAAAAAGCAGTTTGTGTGAAGGAAAACACAAGTATAATAGCTTCACAACATAATTTTTTTTTTGTCTAATTGATATCTTTGTAAGTAGCACATACTTATTTCATAAGTATACTTTATGAAAATTTACATCGGTGATGCCTCTAAGCTTAATCTTTGACAAAATAACCAAATCTTTACATTATGCTGTTTTTCCCTAAAATTGCAATCAAAAGTGTTTCTATAGCTTCATAGAACACAAAACCTGCCTATAAGAGGCATTCCCAAAAATATGGAAGACACTCCCATTACAGATACCAGCATCCATGGGCTGATTTCTCGTTTATTAATAAAGGTGAAACCAGTCCATGGATACTGGTGTCTGCAATGGGAGTGTCTTCCATGTTTCTATAAGAATTCTATCCAATCCACTATTCCAATTTTTAAAACACATTATACTTTGAAAAATAATAATTAATCTTGAAAATAAATACTTTGTTAGTAAACAGCATAAAAAAGTTGAATAATTCTTATCTTTCTCATAAACTCAGATTTCCTAATCTTTAAGGTTCAATAGAACTTTCTAATAGATAGGGCATTTACAGTATTTGTTGCCAATGTGGTATTTGTTTCTTATATTGGTCAAATTAAATGTGCTTTGAAATTTTGTATTAAGGAATATGAAAAGTATGTCAAACAACAGGAATTTAATAAATCTTCAATTTCTCAACACTACTATAATTTTGACCTCAGTTTTTTTTTTTTTTTTTTTTTGGGGGGGGGGGGATTTCAACAAGGATCATACAAAAATACACATTGATCTATGACCTGAAATTTTTTGAAATCTTCCATATCCATAAAAATTTTAGTAATTTAGTTAGTCACTTGTCCGGAACTCCCATTTTTGTCCTCGGGTCTGGCAGAGTACCTTGTAATTTTTTTTCCTCATTCTTTATATTTATTCCATTTCTTAGCCTTTGGGGCTCTTATGTGTTGTTTTGACATATTTTTTGTCTTGTTGTTCTCATTTATTCTTGTTCAGACTTGAGTCATCTTGTTTGAATATTTCTGTTGTGTTTTGATGCACATCAATCTTTGTATTAATTTTCATTTCGGATTAGCTAGACTGTTCTTCATTCTGCTTATTGATTGGCTCTCTCTGATAGACTCTTAATCCAGGACTTGGATATATAAACCCCTCTGTTTCTTTATTGTACATTTTGACTTTGGCTTTGTTGGTTTTCTTTCACTGATGACTTGGATCCAGTATATCCTATATTGTTGAAGTTTTCCTTAAAAGATGAATAATATATGAACCAGTTTCAGAGACAAAATGAGTCTTCTTCAGGATAAATCAGATACAGCACCAGTGCCAATGAAAGTAAGTATACATCATCCGTCATCAAAAAATAGTTGTATCACATGATCTAGAAAAGCAATTGTTGCCAATTAAAATTTAAAAAGAAGGAAAGAAAGGAAAACCTAAGGAGGAGGATAAAAAAAAATAGATGGATTAATTTTAATCCTAGGCTCAACAGTCTTGAAGGAAGGGTTCACCAGAAACACAGTTAATTATTAACATTTATTAATGATAATAGTAACTATTATATATTTCAGTCCATATAAATTATCAACAAATAATTATATATTTATAAGCTAAAAATCGATTAGAAAAATCCATATTAGCTACTATACATCAATATTTTTTTTTTTTTTTTATCCTATGCCGACCTCTCAGTCAAAAGTCGACGAGCAACCCAATACAAAGAAGAAAGATAAAAATAGTCACTAAAAACCGTGTCAGTAACACATAAAGGAAAGCAATCAAGAACAGCAGGGCATATGTTGAGGTGCTCTCCAGTCATGGGTACGCCATGGTCGCAAAGAGAGCAGACATCTGCATCTGTCAGTCCCATTCGATACAGGTGACTCTGTAAGTAATCATGACATGTGGCAAGTCTAAAGCAAGCCACGCCAACTGCTGTATGAAAGGAACTGGATATTCTTGCCGACTTATTTAACAGGGAGTTCCACTTTTTCCCTGAAGCTCTCTCCCTGTACAGACTGAAATGGTTAACTTTAATAGATATATATATATATATCACTTCATATGCCGCACAGGCAAGGGAGGATCCAGTTGCATCATTTGAGATCCATTCTTAACCAATAAATCTGCCCGCTCATTTCCATATATCCCGCAGTGGCTGAAGATGCTACTCTCACCTTCCACGTCTCAAAGAATACCGATCATCATCTTTCGAGACGCTCAGGACTACAGTCCTAAGCCGTTGAAAACTCAATCTCTAATAAATATAATTCCTTATCCTGTACTATGCAGTCTTCTTCGCCCCAGAATAAAAGAGTAACTCGGTCATATCTTAGCTGTAGAATTCTGCATATTCCAGGTGTCGGTCATGTAGTCATTGCTTCCTGGGAACACCTTGTGCGATCCAACAGAAAAAATAAATAAAATCAAAATAAGTGCAGCAGAGCCATACCTGTACGTGAATTACTTGATACAGTATTTCCCGAATGATGGGTTGGTCGTGGAGGACCAATACCTTGGCCTCTGCGATCGCCCGACATAACTCCACAGGATTCCTTTTTGTGGGGTTATGTCAAAGACATGGTTTACCAAACACCTGTTTCCGATATTTCCGTTTTAAAGGAAAGGATACAATCAGCAATCTTCACTGTTACACCCCAAATGTTAAAAAACACTTGGTGAAAAATAGAGTACAGACTGAACATTCTTCGAGCTACTAAAGGAGCTCATGTAGAACTATATTGAAAGTATTGTACAAAAACTGTTAGATTTCTTCATTCTTTTGCCACAAACTGCATTTTATTTCACCTTTTCCTATTTTTGTTATTAATGTTTAGAATAATAAAGCTCTTTCTCGGACACGCTGTATATCGCTTTATATGCCGCACAGGCAAGGGAGGATCCGGTTGCATCATTTGAGATCCATTCTTAGCCAATAAATCTGCTTGCTCATTTCCATATATCCCGCAGTGGCTTGAAATCCACTGCAGGGCAATGTAGTTCTTAATGTTCAGTAGCATATCTATTTTTTCCATACAATTCTTGGAAATCTCACATTCCCAGAGATTGAAAGTTGTTAAGGTCATTATTGCAGCTCTGGAATCAACAAAAAAGACGATATTTTCCTTTTCACACTGCTCCATTTTGTCTAAGGCTAAAGAAATGACGGCTATTTCGCCATCAAAGTTGTCAAAGTGTTTCACATCAATATTAATATATAATAATTACAATTATTTTAATGTAAGCATTAACTAGTAGCAAAGCTGTTAATAAATTGGACATTTCAGAAAGTTAAGAGTTAATATTAAGTCTTAACTGGTATTAACTACTTCTCAGTTGATTTTGACTCTATAATGTATAACACTTTACCTTACAATAATATAAAAGTATCCAAATGCCGCTGTCTTAATTTTTAAATTAAATATGTAAATAAATCATTCGTATAACCACAAATTCATCTAAATTAAATAATCTTTAAAACAAAATATTTTGAATAACATGTTGGATAAAATTTCATATCACTAGTAAATATTTAATATTTTTATCAGGAGGATCTGAGTATACCCTCTTGGGGGGGGGGGGGGCTTCGCTCCCTCTGGCCACTGTCTGGCTGCTGCCTTTGGAGTAGCCAGACATTGATAGGACATTAATAGGAGTTGACACATGGCAATGTATTTTACATCATTTGATGCCGTAAGTCCAGCGGAAACACTGACAAAAAATCTCTATTTTAAAAAGATTTGGTCAGCGGCTGTTTTCAACTTAGTTTTTTTTTTTTTAATATAGAGCGAAATCCTCATAAGGTCTAACCCGGAATTTGTAAAATTGAATATATGCTTCATGCTTTTTATTGTAATAAGTTATAACACATTCATTTTCTTCTATTTACTGTCTGTCCATAATATCTGATAATCCTGGTCATGCCACCAAGATTATCCAAACTTATGGAAAGGTAGCAAATAAAAGAGGTTGTAATGCATTAATTTTTTTTCCACTTGCTACCTTTGAAAGCCACTTTTATTTTATATTTTAAAATTCATATGTAAATTTGAAAAAAATGTAATGCTGATTTTAATTTTTTTGCAGTGAGAGTGCTAAATCTCTAAATTCAGCAGTTGATAAAACGACTGACAACCAATCATCAAGCCCTGTGCAGCCAAATACTCAAGACACTGTGATAAGTTTTAATGAAATTCAAAAGGCTGAAGAGCAAAAGTTGCGCAGAGCAGTTAATCCTGTCATTAAGCCATTGCACATTTTAAATGTAAGTTATCACATTTATATATATCACGTTTAAATGTATCGCATTCAAAAGGTTGAAGAGCAGAAGTTGTGCAGAGTTATTAATCCTATCATTAAGCCATTGCACATTTTAAATATAAATTATCACATTATGTTATCACATTTTAAATGAGCTATGTGTGTTATTTATGTTATTATTATGTACATTATTTTATAATAAATGGTTTAAAATGAGTGCAGCATTTAAAGTTAAACTAGTACATCACAGTAAAAATGATACTTTTGTAGCTTATCAACCAGCCAATTATAATGCATCTCACTTTCAGTATACAATATCATACCCTATGTACAATCCAATCATGCTGTTTCGGCATGAAATGTCGTTGACTTGTGGGTCATTTTCATTACAGTCTAATTTTAATATGAACAGACCTTTGAAATAATTAAAGTTTATTTCAGCATACAGTATATAATTTACATTATGTTTACCTGTGTGTAGCATGTGATGCGTATGGCGTGATATAAGTGCATTGGGGTTTATATAACAACAAAATAAATTTGCATATTTAAGTGAATTTACATATTTAAGTGAATTTGCATATTTAAGTGAATTTGCATATGTAAGCGAAACTCCAGTGTGCTTGTACCATGTCATATGCATTGGATGAAGGGCATTTTACAGTCAAAAGTGTTCCGGTAAACATAATTGTTGTTGAGACCCAGATCGTCCGACCTACCAGAAAGGTGTAAGGCAACTGTTTGGACGGCCGGGAAGTGCCACCCAATTTAGACCGGAACCCAGTGGGGAAGGCATCCACAGGGACTGTACCCTCCTTCCCCTACCACCAACCTCTCGGAGGGACTTGCGGACCCACATGTTTAATGTGATCGTACTCCGCATGAACATGGCGGCAGTTGTGGCAGCGCGTAAACCACCGTGTTACCGCACCTGAAATGTGCCAACAGCACGTGATGTTCCCAGGTGGCCACCCACCCAAGTGCCCGATGCTGCTTGACTTCGGTGATCTAACGAGAACCGGTGTTTTCAGCACAATAGGGCCCCGTTGGCTCAAGTAGACATAGTAAAATTTGTGTCCTGTATGCTGAAATAAGCGTTTTAATTATTTTGATATCTTTATATTGTAGTCCCGGACATGTTGTCATTCTAGTCATTCTGATTTTTTCTTGTTGGTTATATGATTCAGATATGACATTGAACTACCTCCATTCTGATTTGAATAAATTTTGAAGTGTCAATTATTGAAAAGCTAAATGCTTTTAAGTGATTCTATCTGAAATTTGACCTCCAAACTTTGTCCTCCAGTTTGTGGTTATTTAAAAAAAACTGTATGATTAGAAAAATTTGACTATTTTGAGATATCTTTTCATATCAAAACGTTCCAAAATAAAAACATTTTAAATCATTTAAAATGAAATAAAAAAAATTTCAAATTTAAATTATTGAAAAATAAACAAAAGCTTTTAAAATTTAAATTAAAATGATAGATTTTTAATTTAAAATTTTTGAAAAGTAAATCAATACCAAATTTAGTTTAAACAATTGAAAAACAGGAGTGTTTAAGTCCACAAACAAAGGTCAGCAAACTACTAAGTATTGTAAAAATTTAATGAACAAAAAAAGCAATTTAAGAGCAATTTACAGCTATAAGCTCGATAACGCATCTATATCATATACTTTCTTCACGTGTGTCATTCTGTTAGACTTAATTGGGGCATGTTGTACCAGCTCTCTGCTACCAACTGACAAATCTGCTTGTTCCTTCCTTACCTTTCCTTCTCTTTTTCATACCTGCTTTTTCATATTGTGGATGAAGTTTAAAGATGTCTTCAGTAAACCTGTGTAGTGACTATATAATATCTCATAGCCTGCTACTGACTACCCCCCCCCCCCCTTCTACTCGCATTGGCGGCCATGGACACCAATGCCTACAAAGGGGATCGAACTGTTTGGGATAGAGTATGTCAAATACCTGTCTTTGAGAGGTTTGAGATTGATGCTGTCCCACCTGTAAACAAAAGGTTAACTGACTTGATCAGTTATTTCATGAAATAACTAGGTATTCTATGAAATAACTGAATTATACACTTTAATGGTAACATATACATTAAATTAAAAACTTTCTAGAACCGGAACATAATTTTTTCTTTCAATCGGAATTGTTATTATAGTGACTATTAATAATCGGGAATATTAATAGTCGCTTTTATAAGCACATATGTTTTTAAAAAATCTTTTTATTTCTCTAGATTGAAGATCAAGCTATTGAGGAGCTTTTAACCATGTACAATGCTAAAGATAATCCTAAAGAAAGAATTACAATCTCTAGGGTTGTACCTGAAGAAATAGCTAGTCCAATATGGAAAAAACGTGGATATTAAATTATGTTCAAATTTTATTCTGTTAAGCATATGTTTTTGTTTCAATAAAAAAGATTCAACTGTTTTTTCTTCTCTGTTTTAAATCAATACATTTCAATAGTTTAAAACTGCAGATTGACCTCTCCAATTAAAATAGAAAAACTTTAATATCATGCTAGATGTTCCTGCAAATCTAAGCATAAAATGCTAATTGGGATTTAAAATCGTGGATATTATGTTAAAATTTTATTTTGTTAAACATTTGTTTTGTTTCGATAAAAAAGAATGAACTTTTTTTCTTCTCTACTTTAAATCAACACATTTCAATAGTTTAAAACTGCAAATTGGTCACTCCAATCAAAATAGGAAAACTATAATATCAGCATCTTAATGTCATTCCAGGTGCTCATGCAAATTTAATCATAAAATGCAAATTGAGATTTAAAATTAAATAAATAAAAACATGGATATTATGTTAACATTGTATTTTGTTAAACATTTGTTCTGTTTCAATAAAAGAGAATAAACTTTTTTCTCTACTTTAAATCAACACTGAAAATTAATCACTCCAATAAGAAAACTATAATATCAGCAACTTATTATCATGTCTGGGGTGCTCATGCAAATTTAATCATAAAATGCAAATTGGGATTTAAAATTAAATAAATAATGTAGCTATTATATTAAAATTGTATTCTGTTAAACATTTGTTTTGTTTCAATAAAAAAGAATGAGCATTTTTTTCTCTACTTTAAATAAACACATTTCAATAGTTTAACGCTGCAAATTGATTACTCCAATCAAAATAGGAAAACTATAATATCAGCAACTTAATAACATGTTATATGTTCCTGCAAATTTAAGCATAAAATGCAAATTGGGATTTAAAATAAAATAAATAAAAAACGTGGATATTATGTTAAAATTGTAATTTGTTAAACATTTGTTCTGTTTCAATTGAAGAGAATAAACTTTTTTTTTCTCTCTCTCTACTTTAAAGCAACACATTTCAATAGTTTAAAACTGCAAATTGATCACTCCAATCAGTATAGGAAAATTATAATATCAGCATCATGTCTTATGCTCTTCAGACTGTCTAACTGTTGTTGAGAACTGTTCTGATACTATCTAACTAACTGTTCTGATGGCTGTCTAACTGTTTTTGAGATATTTCAGTTTATCACATTTTCGCAATGCTGCCTTTGAAAATACATCCAGTTTCCAAATGAAAACGAAATTTGAATAAAAACTACAAATTCGATGTAATTTCAAATAATTGTCAGTGTTCATTTGTGCAATTAATTTCAATTTAATGAATTATAAAAGAAAGAAAGAAAGAAAGAAAAAGAATTTGAGTCTGTAGCGAAAGTCATGTGTTGCCCACATCAGATTTTTTTCATGAAGTTAGCTGTCCAACATTTTCACTATCTGTTTATGTTCATCAACAGCCAATGTTATGCTTTGGTAAAAATTTTAATATGAGCAAAAACGATTTTTAATATTTACAATTAATGATATTAATTTGCAGAAAAATTTTCAAGAATCTGAGCCTTGATTTAAAACTCTATTTTAAATCAAATGGTACAGATTTTGGGGATAAAAGTTGTAACATCGAATAATTTTAATTATTTGCAATTAACCAATGCCATTTTCACCATTTGCTTCGAAAGAATACGATAGAAGCCAGGGACAAACTTTCGTGGCAGCTGTGATTATGCCATATGTAAATTGGCCAGGACTTAAAATTTGTAGCTATTTAACAATGAACTGGTTTAAAACATAAAATACAGTGCAAGTCAAGATAAATAAACATACATACATTTCAGAAATCAACTGGATTTCTTCCTTCAGCACACAAAGTTTGGACCTAAACTCCAAAAATTTTCATTTGGGCATTTAGGTCCAGACTTTTTGCACTTAAGAAGAAAACCCAGTTGATTTCTGAAATGTATGTATATTTATTTGATTTGTGCTACATTTTACGTTGTAAACCAGTTTATTATTAATTGTGCACAAAGTCATGTGCTACTTATAGCTATTTACTTCAATTACTATAACTATGTACTACATTATGTATGCACATTATCATACTAAACAGATCATCTATGCAGAAATCATGCTACTCTACTAATTACGCTAATTAGAATTTTTTTATATGTAAACAACATTATGGTTAGCGAATTTTTGCTTCACTGTACCTACTTTTACTGGAAATATCTTCGAAACTGTAAGATATAGATATAAATAGTAAAGGAACAAAAGTGTTCAGTATGAAATCCAATAGATCTATAACTTTCTTTTTACAAAGCTCTTAAAGATTTCGAAAAATCGTCTTTTCAATTTGAAGAATATTGAATTTATTTTTTTTTTCAAGTTTATAATGCAATCTCAAAAACTCAACATGATTATAACTTTAAGAAGTAATTTATAGCCCTCTGAAAGCTTTACAAGTTTATATAATTTGATTTTAGATAGAGTTCTTAGATTTTGAACTATAGTGGTTATATAAATAAAATTGGCATCGCGTCTGATTTCAACCAGCAGAAACAACAAGCACACAACTATACTAGAAGGTCTTTTATTTCACTTCTTTAAGACATACAAAACTTAAAAAGGCCAAAACACTTTCGAGCGTAAATACGCTCTTCATCAGTGGCTACATGGAAGTAGGAATGATCGTTCATATATAAACCAGAAAAGGTGACAAATTTGCATAAATACAATTATCAATAAACTTACGTTTATCAAAGGAGAATCCAAAAATACAAAACATTTTGCACAGATTCAAAAAATCGAGCATAAATCACGAAAAGAACAGTAAAAATTTACAATTTTATTACAGAATTTTCAAATTCAAAATTTTTTTAAAAATGGGGGCAATCAGGTCCAATCCCCGAGAGGATGACGTCAAAGATAACTATGAAGAGACTTGAATTGCATGGAGTCGAGAATGAGTCGCCAAGCATAACTTAAAATCTGAATGGGGTCAAAATTACAAATTGACTCGTGGTAAACATAAATAAAGAGGGACTCAAAAAGGAGAATATTACGAGGGTTATTACAACGCATAAGAAGGAAAGTTCTTTCAAAAATAGGCCGGAAATTTTCTTTAACAACAAAATGAGCAAGGGCCGTAGAAAGTTTACCACCTTTGACATCCCTAGCATGTTCTGCCAAACAGATGCCAATAGTACTTTTTGTTCTGCCAATATAAAATTTAAAGTTACCATCGATGGACAACAGGGGAACCACATACACCCCAGCAAAGCTTTTAAAGTCATCCTTATCACCCAGCTTATCAGACCGAATCCGGTTAAATAAAGAAACATTAGAGTGAGCAGGCCTGAAACCAAATTCAGAGCAGAACTGAATAAAGGGACGGGAAATCCTAGGATGGTACGGGAAACTAGATTTATGATTCAAACTATCTTTTTTAAAGAAATAAGTTTAGTATCAATTTGAGAAAATTTACGGCGAACATGGGAAAAAACCTTATGTATAAATTCAAAGGAATAGGCAGCCTCATAGCCAAGATTGAAAATAAAATCAATTTCGTCACTTAAAGAAGAAAAAGACGAACACACGTTAAAAGCATGATTAAAAGAAGCTTTTTTAGAGGAAATAGGATGGTAAGAATTAGCAGGAATACAGGAATTAGTAAAAGACGGTTTACGGTATAACAGAAGTGCGAAAACCAACAGCAGAACGGGTAACCAGAACATCAAGAAAAGGCAAGGAACAATTATTTTCGTGCTCAACTGTAAAATTAATCGAAGGGTAAAAATCATTAACCTTGGACAAAAGAAGAAGGAGATCATTTAAATCACCATCCCAAATAATAAAAACATCATCAACAAAACGGCACCAAAGAGAGGGGGGGATGGGCAAAAAAGGCAAAATTTTATTCTCGAGCTCTTGCAAAACCGCCTCTACCAAAATACCAGATAAAGGGCTACCCATAGGAGCACCACAAGTTTGTAAATAAATATTATCACAAAAGCCAAAATAATTTGTCTCCGTAACAATGTTCAAAGCAGAAGTGATTGCGTCGATAGTAAGGGTTTTAAAATTATGATTTTGCAATTTTTTAACAATAATTCCAATAGCAATGTCAACGGGAATGCTAGGAAATAAAGAGACAACATCAAAACTGTGAAGGGTACTATTAGGATTAAATTTAGTTTTAAATAAAACATTAATAAAATTTTCAGTGGAACTTATAGAAAACCTATGGTTATTAAAAAAGGGTTTTAAGAAAAAGGCAAGGGAGTGTTATAATTGGATAGTGGTTATAATTTCAATATTTTAACATTTAACCTGTTAAAGTTTACTAATAAAAGGGAAATCTGTAATACTTAAAATGTCAGGAGTGTTGCAGCTTAATGTTTCCTCCTTGATGACATATTGCTGTACATGCATGAGATATTTTGCTTTCTTTTAAAGAAGGATTAAACTTGGAGAGACTAAATATGTTTAATGATTGATGAGGTTTGAAGAGAAAAATTGGAAGTATGAAATTTTAATACTTATTTATATCTCATCAGACAAGAATAGATTCGCCTAAATCTTGTCAGAAATATTATATAATACATTAAAATTAAAGACCACCAAAAAATAGATTTAAAAATCTTTTTATTAAAATCTCCTTTTCATGACATATAAAATCACACGGCCATAGCGCTTTCAGGCAAATTTATGCCCTTCATCAATGGCGAAGTGAAAACAAGGTGCGAACATGAGCTTAATTATGAACATGAGCAAAAAAACAAGGTGCGAACATGAGCTGATATTATATTAGTTTATATGCTACCAAGCGCATGAGTAAAATAATTTTATATTTTAACTATTGTCAAGGTATTCGGCTGAAATATGAGTGAAAACTAAAACTGCTAACTATGAACAAATTGCGAGTAAATTTGTAGCCCTTTGCAAAGATATATAATTAGTTATAATTTTGATATTTTATTATCTTGAATACGTCTAAAGAAGACAAACCACTCACAAAGAAAACCGTTATTCGTTCAAAACTATTTCGACTCCATCAGACTGGAGCCATTCCGATTCCCCCCCCCCCCCTCAATTCTGATATGCTCTTTATTTCCGCGATTTCTTGTGTAAGTCCACACATGATATTTTCAACCAAGAATATCCGAAAATGGACTAGTTAGTTTAAGGGAAGGAGTGCTCTAATTTAAATTTTCTACTGAGACATGGTTAATTGCATAGCTCGATTTGAGCAATCGTGGTGTTTATCGTTATAGATAGCCTCTCCACAAAGCGTGCGGGTATATACTGTTACGCATAGCAATCCGACAGAATTTTCGGGATCCTATGCAGCAAATGAGTAGACCCCCCCCCCCCCCAAATACCCCTACTTTACAACTTATTGACCTTTTATCTTAAACTGTTTATGCGGCCCAAGCTTCCCGGGCCCGTGCGCGATATATTCTTTTGCAGCCCTATCTATTATCGGTTCTGTCAATATATAATTGTTAACCATGATCCATGGCTGTTCTTTGATTTCTTGAGGATACATGGACCATATGTTGACAGTGTTTCATATTAATCTAGTTCCTATTTATGTGACACAGCATTTAGATATATTTATATAGGGCAAATAGAAAACTTCCCTCTCCTCCCCCTAAAATTTCATTTGCCAACTTCCCGGCCAAAAAAGTTCTGAAAGAAACATTGTACGCGATGTATTTATTCATGGACCTAGCTAGACCGGATAGGATTAGATTAGCATCACCGGCATAATTACTTTCCCTGCAATACATGGTAATGTATAAGGAAAGTATTGGAATCATACCGAAAATCGCAACTCGAGTTTTCGACGAATCTACACGTTTCGGGACCTCTAGAATACGATAAAACCATTTTTAGCGTGACGCCTGCCTGTGCAGATTTTGTATCCACTCTAACTAAAAAACTAATTGACCGAATTTCATAAAATTTGGTAGGTAAGTCACTTGTGGGCGAATCTGGTGCTGATTAGTTTTGGGTACGATTCGGGATAAAGGAACCAGCCTTTTTTTGCGAAATGGCCCGCAAAAACTGCCTGTATCCACTCTAGCTGAAAAACTAATGGACCGAATTTCACAAAATTCAGTAGATAAGTCTCCTGTGGGTCACCTTGGTGCTGATTAGATTTTGGTACGATTCGGAAAGAAATAACCTGCCTTTTTTAGCGAAATGGCCCGCAAATATCGTCAAAATCTAAAATAAAAACTACGTATGCTGAAATATATTCATTAACTGCTTGTTGTATACGTAAATGTTAACGAAGAAAAGAATAAGACCAACCCCATTACACTAAGACTAGCCGTTCTCGAGATATTTTAGTTTTTTCGTATTTTCTCTACGCCACCTTTGAAAAAAATCTGATGTGGGCAGCACATGATTTTCCCTGCAGACTTATATCCACGTTCTCTTTATTTTAATTAAATTTATTTCACTTTTAATTCAATTTTCGTTCTCATTCGGTAACCGGGCTTATTTTCAAAGGTGGCATAGGGAAAATACGAAAAACTAAAATATCTCGAGAATGGCTAGTCCTAGTGTAATGGGGCTGGTCTTTTTCTTTTCTTCTCTAAAAATTACGTATTAAACAAGCATTTAATGGATATATTTGAGCATACGTAGTTCTTTAGTTTAGATTTTGACGATTTTTGCGGGCCATTTTGCAAAAAAAGGCAGGTTATTTTTGACGAAGGATACCAAAATCTAATCAGCACCAGGGTGACGCACAAATGACTCATCTGCCGAATTTTGTGAAATTCGGTCCATTAGTTTTTCAGTTAGAGTGGATACAAGCTTTTGCGGGCCATTTCGCAAAAATAGGCGGGTTCTTTTATCCCGAATCGTACCCAAAATTAATCAGCACCAGACTCGCCCACAAGTGACTTACCTTCATAAATTTTGTGAAATTCGGTCCATTAGTTTTTTAGTTAGAGTGGATACAAAATCTGCACACACAGACGTCACGCTAAAAATGGGTTTTTCGTATTCTAGAGGTCTCGAAACGTGTAGATCCGTCGAAAACTCGAATTGCGATTTTCGACATGATTCCAATACTTTCCCTATACATTACCATGTATTGCAGGGAAAGTAATAAGTCCAGTTACCAAATGAGAACGAAAATTGAATTAAAAGTGAAATAAATTTAATTAAACTAAAGAGATATAAGTCGTACGTATAATACGTGTATATAAATCTGCAGGGAAAGTCATGTGCTGCCCACATCAGATTTTTTTTTAACTGCGACCAGGGCAGCCGTTGCGTAGGAGTCCGACAGGCTTGGATGCGCAAAAACCGTATACATAACTTATTGTAAAAGGTTAATAATATGCGAAATAAAGTTAGTATGGGGACCCGCGCATTTGCCGCATAGGGATCCGAAAATTCTGTCGACGACACTGTGACTATTAAAAGATGCGCGCTAACTGCGGTCACAGCAGCTTGTATTTTTAAATTTGAGAAAATAAATTCGACTAGCAACAATGTTTTCCCTTTTTGGAAGATATATTTTTTTTTTCTCTAGTCCCCTCGTGTTTCCGAGTTTTACGGTATAGTATTTCCTTCCCAGCAGTTACAGGTTCGTGTAATCTGATCTCAATTTTGAAGAAATTTGGAATCGGCTGCGTTACGTGGTAGGACCAACTTGCACGTCTCTATAAATATTCGCACCTGTAACGCATAACAAGCTTTCTTGCTGTTATTGGCTATCCCATGCTAGCAACCGCACAATAAGCGCGAAACCGATTTACGGATGCTGGCATCTAACACGATCCAAAGTCGCTCTCTGATCCCGGCGTCTTCCAGTTCCACTGACAACTTAATGTTAAAAATTTATATGTACACTCTTAACGAGACGATGATTTTGTTGGATGCGTCTTCCTCTGAAGCAACCATCCGGTTAGGGGCTCTTGGCATTGGCAGCAGACGGAGAGGGCCGACTGCCAAATCTGATGCTACTTGTGAATCACTAGGGATACGTGTAACACTGGCGCCTAAACTCTTTGCCTTCGAGGAAGACTAAATTTGAAAAAAGCTGATGACGGAGAAGTGAATCGTTTAGCGTTGTACACAGAGTGCGAATGTGTTTTATTTCACTCAAAGGGTTATATTGTATTCATTTCCAATGTTACCTTCAAGCATACATCCGGGGGGCTGCCCTCCGGGAGACCATTATTCGCCCTCCCCCCCCCCCCCCCCTTCAGAGACATTTTATGTTAACCTAGTCTATGTGACAGCATCTAGCTATATTCATATAAGGCAAATAGAAAGCTTGCCCCCCACCCCACCCTGGCCCAAAAAGTCGCGAAAGAAGTTTATTTCCAGTGACGTCTTGATGTTTCCTGTGGCCCCACCTGAACAATAATTACCATAATATCATATACCATAACAATATACCATAATATATGTAATCCAAAATATCGATTTTTATGTTATATTTACAAATTTAAAAATAAATACAGAATTTTATCACGTCAATCAATTAAAAACAAACTAAAAAAATTTACGTGTGATTATATGAAAGATCCTTCAACAGTGTATATCCTAAACCTAGACGAGAAAATACAGTTCCAAGTCAAAGTCCAAGACCCTGGAATGCTTTCCTGGGGACCAAGCAAACATATAGGAGCTCCTACTCATAGTAGAGGACTGGGAATTTGCGACACTTCTTCACCCAACTAAATAAAACTCTTAATATCGGGGACTTATCAAAAGTTTTCATTTTATATTGTGCAGTGTATTTTAATTAGTAAAAATAACACTTTTAATATTTTTGTTGTCAAATATATATAATTATATTTGCACTCTGCATAAATTCTGAAATTTATCACCTGTTAAATACTTTTCAAATTGCATACAATTGCTTCATCTTCTATACTTATAAACAGAAATTACCGTGTAACATTTTGTGTACCATATTTTTACACAGTGTAACATTTTTTTTTCTTTTTTTTTTAATAAAAATAAATAATGAGCCTGCCAAAGCCAGATTTATCATTAGGCACTATAGACACAGTGCCTAGGGCCTACGAGGGATGGAAAAATTTATAAACAAATCTTTAAAATTAATGAAAATGAGCATGCGAGATAAAAAAAAAAATAACACAACTGTAACTTTAAATTTTTATTTCAAGCAAATAATTACACATTGTGTATAGGCAATTTCTTTCATTCTCTTTTTGTCTTCTGATTGCAGTAAAGTCTTTAATAACGTCCTCAAAGTTAATATTACTGTTTTCTGATTGGTTCTCTCTTAATCCAGGTCTTGGGTATATAATACCCCTTACTTCTTTCTTTCTTTCTTTTGAGTCCTAGCGTACAAATTGATCACTTTAAAAGTCCCTGACGCTCTTGTCAAACTTTTAATCTCATACTTAAATAACAGACACTTTCAAGTCAGAGTAGGAGGTAACTTATCTACACCCAAGCTCATTAAAAGTAGTGTACCGCAAGGTTCTATCCTGGGCCCGACACTCTTTAACATATACCTGAACGACATCCCCAGGACTCCAAACACAGAGCTGGCACTCTATGCAGACGACAGTGCGATACTTGCAAAACACCCCTATGTCTCAGTAATGCACAGACAGCTACAACAACACTTAGACATACTCCAAACATGGCTGGAAAAATGGCGAATAAAATTAAACCCCAATAAATGTCATTGGATATATTTCTCGAGGAAAAACAAACCGCCGCCGCCGCCGCCACTGTATATAAACAATCATGCCCTACGCGCGGAAAAATCTACTAAATACCTAGGTGTAACGATAGATTCCCACCTAACTTGGAAACAGCACGTAACGAACCTAATCAAAAAAGCGTATATAACTACAGGAGCCTTATACCCAATGATAGGAAACGGAAATCTCAGTCATCAAAACAAACTGCTAATTTATAAATCGGTCATCCGCCCGGGAATGCTGTATGCAGCACCCGTATGGGGATATGCCTGTAAAACTACAATAGACCTCCTAGAGACAAAACAAAACAAAATCCTACGGATTATCAGGAAAGCTCCCAGGTACTTAAGAAACTCGGTAATTAGGAATGACTTCAAAATAAAAACTGTTAGAGCCCAAATTAAAAAGCTAGCGCTTAAATTTTACAAAAATTTGCCATCCGTTCCAAATGAACTGTTATTCAATCTGCATGACTATGATCGTCCCAAGTGCCAAATCTCGTAAGAGACCCCACGCAGTTCTAAACATCGATAATCGGAATTAAAAATCCCACCTCAAACATCTGATATTATATAAAACTCGCGACTAATGTTCAAAACTCTAAGCTGCCAGAATGCTAGGTAACCCTTAGATCTGCATCAACCCCCCCAAACTGCTTAAACTCTAAATGTGCAACAAACTGCCACACTAGGAGCTAGGACAAATAATTAAAAGTAGTAAATAAAAACCTCGAACCTCCAATTAGGGTCACTGAATTAATGTCACAGTTTGACGATAAGAACCACATATTGAAACCGGAGATTAAAGGCGCTTCGCGCCTGGTGCTCTGTCCTGTACGACACTCGACTTTCTTTCTTTTGAGTCCAATCCTCTTTTGGACTTCGGGTTTGTTTATTTTCACGAATGGGAACCAGCGTATCCTCGAAATAGCTGTATGCTGCATTACTGTATTATTTATGCTTCTATATGCTACTCAATTTTTTTCTTATCTTTCTCACAAAGAGTATGTACTGTACTTATTAATATTACAAGTTATATCGTTTTCGATGCCAATGATGACAGATGATTTTGGCTCCTAGTTGAGCAAGGACAGTTCTTGATTTGATAGTCTAGAAAACGATCTTTCTTCTTCTGCATTTGGTCGAATTATCGATAGACAGATCTTAATTGGAAAACTTGTTTCTGTTTCATTTGCTATTTAAACAGTTCCTCTAGAAACATTTTGACATTGTACAACAACGCAGAAAACATCATAAACTCATTTTAAAAATCTGATGTGGGCAGAACATGACTTTCCTTATATAATGCAATGAATTTACTACTTTTACAGTAAAAAAAATAGGTTTAGATACTTGTATTCTTTCCAAGATGTTGAATTTTCGTCAATTAAACGTCATTTTCATTGATTTAGCGTCATTTTTATCCATTTGGCGAGATTTTCATTAATTTGTCAACATTTAAAAAAAAATCCCCAAGTTGGCGACATTCGTCGCCAAAATCTCGCCAAGCGTTATGAACGGAGAAATAAGTTATTCTTCTAGCAGATAAATGACTATTGCCTTTCAAATACAAAAGTATTACTCAAAGTATATTTTCTCATGAATGAAACGAGCTAGATCCAGGATAATGATTTTACCAAATTTATCGCATGATATTACATATGAAAAGTGAACAGGTTTCTCAACAATTAATATATTTTTTTTAATTTATGGGATTTTTTGATACATTTATTTTTAAAATGTGCAACGTCTCGAGAACGGTTCATGCTAGCATTCTAAAGTTTATGTCAATCGTTTTCTGAGGAAAAATTACATAAGAAATGTCTATTTGCGTAACCTTATTAAAGGTTATGATTTTTTGATGATTTTTTCAAAATTTCACTCGAAAATTTAGGGGGGTTCTGAACATTCGATTATGTTTAAAAACAATAGGCTTCCAGTATTCACGGATTGTAATGTTTGTACCAAATTTTATTCGAATCGCTCCATTATTTCGTGAGATATCGTCTCCACAGACTCACTGACACACAGACATCACCTCAAAAATGTTCGATTCGTGATCAGGGATGCTTGAAACGTGCTCTCCCGTCGAAAACTCGAATTCTCGACCCCGTCACAATACTTTCCTTATATAGGTGAACCTTGATATGTCGAACCTCGGTATCTCGAAATTTTCGATATCTCGAAATATTTTCATCTCCCTTCACGCACGGTATAAAACTAATGTAAAAAAAACACTTTCACTCGAAATTTTTTGAATCAAACTCTCGATATCTCGAATTTTTTCATCTTACCCTTTGGATCATCTTACCATTTTCATCTTTTCATTTGGAAAAATACGATCCAAAAAATGTGTTTAATGCAGATGAAACAGGAATATTTTTTAAGTGTATGCCTGATAAAACTATGGCTATTAAAGGGGAAGCATGTCATGTTGGGGAAAGAAGCAAAGCAAGATTAACTGTGCTATTTTGCACTAATATGGATGGTTCAGAAAGGCTCAAACCTCTTATGATAGGTAAATCTGCTAAACTCCAATGTTTTTCAAGAATGAACTCTATTCCAATGACTTATTTTGCGAACAATAAGGCTTGGTTGACTGCCGAAATTTTCACTAATTGGTTGAAGGAACTAGACAGGAAAATGTCCCGTGAAAATCGCGATATTGTTCTCTTCTTGGACAACTGTACAGCGCACAATAGCGTGCCGAAATCAAAATCCGTGAAAGTTCATTTCATGCCACCAAACACAACTTCTAAGTTACAGCCTTTGGACCAAGATATTATTCAGAGTTTTAAAGTGAACTATCGCCACAAAATTAAGCTCATTTGGATCCGCCTCTAGCTCATTTGGAAAATGTAATAGATATTGAAGGATTCAGTACCTGTAACCAAACTGTCATAGATGACTATTTTGCAAGTAAAGAAATGCCAGATTAAGTTTTAATAATGCATGTACGTACATAGTATTACATTAAATGTGTATCCAATCATTTCAAGCTTCTCTTAATATGTTGTCAGCATTTTCTTGGGTATTACCCAATTCTCTGTCTGTAAGATAAAGTAAGTTATTTTTTTTTTAAAATGTGTAAAGTATAGGACTAGTATGTATATATTATTTTATGAATTCCTTAAAATTTTTCAAATATTCGATATCTCGAATTTTTGATATCTCGAATTTTTTTTCTACTCCCTTCAAATTCGACATATCGAGGTTCGACTGTACATTATACTATGTATATAAGGAAAGTAAAAATGTCTCCCAAGTCCGAAGAATGTTGATAAGCCGATGTGGACTAACTCATTGGCTTTAGATTAAACTTTATCTTTTGATAGGCACTGGACCTGACTAACGCGGGGGCGTACGGGGCAACTGTGTCGAGTTCCCGCATCAGGAGGCCCCAAATTAAACAATTATAACATCGAAAAATTAATGACTGCTTTTTGAAAATATTATTACCATTGAATATACTGCAGTATACAGAAATTACCGCACGAATCCACGATCTACAAAGTAGGATCAAAAAGTTCGGCGACTGTGCTGATATCTCCAACCCTGACTGGAGGAGAGGGGAACTATTTTACCGTGGCATAGAGGCATATGTGACGCGAGATGTTGTTGTTGTTGTTGTTGAAACCCAGACCGTCCGACCTACCAGAAAGGTGTAAGGTAACTGATTGGACGGTCGGGAAGTGCCACCCAATTTAGACCGGAACCCAGTGGGGGAGGCATCCACAGGGACCGTACCCTCCTTCCCCTACCACCAACCTCTCGGAAGGACTTTCGGACCCACATGTTTAACGTGATCGTACTCCGCATGAACACGGCGGCAGTTTCGGCAGTGGCTGGAATCGAACCCGGGCCTACCGAGTGCAACTCCAGCGCGCAAACCAATGGGCTACCGCGCCCGTGACGCGAGATGTGAAAAGGAAGAAGCAAATCCGCAGTGCATGGTTTTTCCAGGCAATGCGTGTCAGTAAACTGTAGTCGTTCGCGTTCGTCGAAAATGGAAATGGCGTTTGAAGAACAACGCGCAAATACCAAAGTCTGCCAGCGTTTCGGGAAATCAACAGTAGGTGCAATGTTTCTGTCGGCGATTTCCCCAAACGCTGGCGGAATTTGATATTCGCACGTTGTTCGTCAAACACCATTTCCATTTTCGACGAACGCGAACGACTACAGTTCACTGACACGCATTGCCTGGAAAAACACCTGCTTCTTCCTTTTCACATCTCGCGTCACATGTGCCTCTACGCCACGGTAAAATAGTTCCCCCTCTCCTCCAATCAGGGTTGGAGATATCAGCACAGTCTCCGAACTTTTTAATCCTACCTTGTATATAGACCATGTTGGCTTTGACTGTGATAAGAAAGATGGTTACCAATAATTTAAATTCCTTTAAAATATGTAAGAACTTCATTTTGTATCGTTTTCAAGAATGCAATTATGATTCCGAAAAATATATTTTTATTCATTTTATATATGTCGAGGGGTGAAGAGGGCCCCGGAGAAATGTTTGCCCCGAGCCCCAATTTCGCTAAGTCAGAACTGACATAGCAAATAAACAGAAAGTATTATGCCAGTGTTTCTTAACCGCTGAGCCTTGGCATCCATTATACCGGGACGATAGAGATTCTTCTGGAATGTATCGTTCTTGATTTTTAAGCATTTTTTATGAATAAATATTTAATAGTGGAAATATTCCAAGGAGAAAAATCTGATGTGAGCAGCACATGACTTTCCCTGCAGATTTATATCCACGTTCTCTTTATTTTAATTAAATTTAATTCACTTTTAATTCAATTTTCATTTTCATTTGATAACTGAACTTATTTTCAAAAGTGGCGTAGAGAAAATACGAAAAAACTAAAATATCTGAAGAACGGCTAGTCCTAGTGTAATGGAGTTGCTCTTATTCTTTTCTTCGTTAAAAATTACGTATAAAACAAGCATTTAATGGATATATTTGATATATAGTTTTTTTATATTAGATTTTGGCGATTTTTGCGGGCCATTTCGTAAAAAAGGCAGGTTGTTCTATTCCGAATCGTACCAAAATCTAGTCAGCACCAGATCATCCTACACGTAACTTATCTACCAAATTTTGTGAAATTTGGTCAACTAGTATTTTAGCTAGAGTAGATACATGAAACTTTTACGGTCCATTTCGCAAAAAAAGACGGGTTCTGTTTTCACGAATCCTACCAAAAACTAATCTGCACCAGGGTTTCATCCAAGTGACTTACATACCAAATTTTATAAAATTCGGTCAATTAGTTTTTTAGTTAGAGTGGATACATACATTGCACAGATACACGTAACCCTAAAAATATTTTTTTCGTATTCTAGAGGTCTTGAAACGTATAGATCCGTCGAAAACTCGAGTTGCGATTTTCGGCATGATTACAATACTTTCCCTATACATTACCATGCATTGCAGGGAAAGTAATAATATGCGTTAATATGTCGATAAGCTGAAACCCAGAGCTCCTAAATTACATCAGTGTAGCTAATGTCAGCCGCATTTCAATTTCGATATGAATACGAGACTGCTCGGCTGATTTCTATGGTGAATTACATTGGATAAATCTATTTTCCTCTCAATACCGTTTTCCATTTTTCAAACCAACATCAGTAAAATTAATTTAATAATACATATAATCCATTTTATACTGAATAATATTATACATTTTTGGTGATAAGAATGGGATATGTCAATGAAAATCAACACACATTAATTGAATTATGTTAATCTGGAGGGAAATTACAATATGCTACAAGATTTCATGAATCCAGTGATTGATAACTTATTTCAATGTCATTTTATGTGTGTCAACATGTCACACCGTATATATAAATATACTAATACGCTTTATGATTATGCCATGATTATTTATTAATACTTCGTTGATGTATGAACTTAAGAAATTAAAAGTATTTTATGTGGGCAGCATATGACTTTCCCTGCAGACTCATATTCACGTTCGGTTTATTTCTTCAATAATTCATTAAATTAAGTTTAATGACACAAAACAACACCCACAATTATTTCAAATGACACTGAATTGGCACTTTTAATTCAATTTTCGTTCTCAGTTGGTAACTGTACTTTTTTTTTTCAACGGTGGCGCAGCGTAAATGCGAAAAAAACTAAAATATCTCGAGAACGGCTAGCCCTAATGTAATAGGGTTGATCTTATTTATTTCATTGTTAAAAATTATGTATTAAACAAGCATTTAACTGATATATTTGAGCATACGTAGTTTTTTATTTTAGATTTTGACGATTTTTGCGCGCCATTTCGCAAAAAAAGGCAGATTACTTTTTCCGAATCGTACCAAAATCTAATCAGCACGAAGGTAACCCACGAGTGACTTATCTGCCAAATTTTGTGAAATTTAATCTATTAGTTTTTCAACTAGAGTGGATACAGGAATTTTTTGCGGGCATTTCGCAAGAAAAGACGGGTTCTTTTATCCCGAATAGTACCCAAAACTTATCAGCAGCAGGGTCACACACAAGTGACTTACCTACAAAATTTTATGAAATTCGGTCCATTAGTTTTTTAGAGTGGATACATACTTTGCACAGACACACACACAGACGTCACGCTAAGAATAGTGTTTTCGTGTTCTAGAGATCCCGAAACGTGTAGATCCGTCGAAAACTCGAGTTGCGATTTTCGATATGATTCTAATACTTTCCCTATGCATTGCTATGTATTGCAGGGAAAGTAAAATGTATTTACTAATAAATTCGTTGGGGCCGGCCTATAAAGAAAGGAATTTACCGGGCTGTAGTCTCACAAAGGTTGAAGAGCACTGTATTATGCAACGTGCTGCATACGGCACGCCTTTTGCTGCGAATGGTGCACACCTTTTGTTGTTCATTTATGGTGGGGTATATCTTACCGAAATTGGAGCGGTACGAAAAATGTAACCGCCTTTTGACTCTTATATCTCCGAACTTAATAGATAAAAATCTGATGTGGGCAGCACATGACTTTCCCTGCACACTTATATTCATGTTCTCTTTATTTAATTAAATTTATTTCACTTTTAATTCAATTTTCGTTCTCATTCGGTAACCGGACTTATTTTCAAAGGTGGCTTAGAGAAAATACGAAAAACTAAAATATCTCGAGAACGGCTAGTCCTAGTGTAATGGGGTTGGTCTTATTCTTTTCGTCGTTAAAAATTACGTATTAAACGAGCATTTAATGGATATATTTGAGTATATATAGTTCTTTAGTTTAGATTTTGGCGATTTTTGCGGGCCATTTTGCAAAAAAAGGCAGATTATTTTTTTCCGAATCGTACCAAAATCTAATAAGCACCAGGGTAACCCACAAGTGACTCATCTACCGAATTTTGTAAAATTCAGTCCATTAATTTTTCAGTTAGAGTGGATATAAGCTTTTGCGGGCCATTTCGCAAAAAAAGGCGGGTTTTTTTATCCCGAATCGTACCCAAAACCAATCAGCACCAGATTCGCCCACAAGTGACTTACCTACCAAATTTTATGAAATTCAGTCAATTACTTTTTTAGTTAGAGTGGATACAAAATCTGCACAGACAGACACACAGACGTCACGCTAAAAATAGTTTTTTCGTATTCTAGAGGTCTCGAAGCGTATAGATCCGTCGAAAACTGGAGTTGTGATTTTCGGTATGATTCCAATACTTTCCCTATACATTACCATGTATTGCAGGGAAAGTAAAAATGTAAACAATGCGTACTTGTTTTGTCGGAAATAGGGTACAGTTTATGAATATACAAAATTGATTTCAATATTTTAGAACTTTGAACTTTAAGAAAAAGAAAAACTGAAAACATTTTATCTGATAGGGAATTACAATTGGATTTCAAATTGGATACAATTGGAAAAATTGTGGGATACAATCTAGTTATGCAATTCGATTTCAAATCGAGTTTTTTTTTTTTTTTTTTTTTTTTTTTAACTATAGTGATTATAATTTTCGATATTTTAATATTTTGACCCGCTAAAATTTTCCAATCGGATGGAAAGTTGTAACTGTTACGGAACGTATCCTCCAGAATTGTAGGTGTATACTCAGGATACAAGAACGAGTCCAAGTTTCTGGATAACTTACGTTTAGTCACAAGCACAAGGCGTAAACTGGAACAATATACAATCAAACAACACTTAAATGCTTCACTCATTTCACAGAATAAACGATGTTATTCTCAAAACGTTAACGAAAGTAATTTCACGAAACAGCTGCTACTATTCTCAGAACATTGACAAAAATCACAGTCCAATGCAGCTCGTGTCACGTGCATTCGTCAACTCCACTGCAACGTAAGGGTGAGTCCTCTTCATAGTCTCTCCATAGAAACTTCTGGAAATATCTATATCTCAAAGAATAATCGCTCTATTGAAAAGTTTCTAGAACATTCCGGAAATCACCAAATTGGCGATATATCGCCAAATCTGGAAACACTTCTTCTAACTGGGATGTCCTGGAAACCCTGGGCTCACGTCATGTTGACGTCATGCACTGTATTTTCTTCGCCTGGCCTTCGAGACAAACAAAAGAGGAGGCGCCAAACGGAAAATTGCGCGTTCGCAACACAACATTCAAATGGCACGAGTGGTGCCAGCTCAATGTGTTTCCTCCATGACGAAATATTGATGCACAAGCACGGGGTGCTTCATTTCAAAGAAATTGGGAAGTTTTACTTGTTTGAAGTGAATCTGGGGAATCTGAAGATGTTGGATGAGGGTTAAGGAGAAGATATGGAAATATGAAATTCTAATGCGTATCTATGCACCGTCAGACAATTTATAGAATTTTGTCAGAGACATTGTATATGTTTAGTTTATGTACTGCCAAGCAAGTTAGTAAAATAATTTTATATTTTGGCATGAGGTCTATGGTTGGGGTATCCGGCTAAAATCGGAGCGAAAACTAAAAGCCACTAACATTCAAAAGGCTACAAATGTTCCAGTAATTTATAGACCTTTTAAAGCCCTACAAGGATATAAAATTATCTCCCCAATGTGTCCACATGTTCATAGGCGGCTCCAGGCTTTCACAACTGAGGGGTGCTGTGCAATTGGAGATGCTAATCTCAGATATTTAACTTCGTAGGGGAAAAAAATACTACTTTAATAAAAAGAGAGAAAGAGAAATTGAAAATTGTTGGAATAATGGGCAGTTGTTAAGTAAAAAGAAGTGTTTGCGCAATTTGTAATGGGGGGTGCTGAAGCACCCCTAGCACCCTCCGTGGCGCCGCCTATGCCCTTGTTCTCGCGGAGTACTGGCAAGTTAAATATATGGGTCCGTCAATCCTTTCGAGAGGTTGGTGGTAAGGAAAGGAGGATACTGTGACCCTGTAGATACCGCCCCCCCCCCTCCAATGAGTTCCGGTATAAATTGGGTGGCACTTCCCCGACCATCCAAACAGATACCTTACACCTTCGGGTAAGTCGGACGGTCTGGGTCGAAGAAGAAGGATATGAAATTGGATTTTATATCAGGTTCTTAGTTATCAAAATATAGTGGTTAAATTTTTATGTTATTTTAATATTTTGAAATAATGGTTCTAATTTGGATATTTTAATATTTTGAAAAATTTTAAAAGGGATATAACACCCATAAAGAAATGTGTTATTCACGCAGAAAGCATTTCGGTCCTGTTGGAACCACTGGCCATTTTTTCTCATTTCTGTGATTAATTCGTCTAGAATACAATAAAATACATGAATTCGAAATTTATCTTGCTCGATTAGTTTTGGTGCCGGTTACTGGATGTTTCATCCAATGGTTTCTGCCTTTCCGGCTTACGATCGGCCTTCACAGTTTCTGTAATTAGAATTTAGAAACATTCTTTGGAATATTTTTGCAATCTTATTACTTTCCTTACAAACATAATGTATAAGGAAAGTATTGTGGCGGGGTTGAAAATTCGAATTCGAGTTTTCGACGGGAGAGCACGTTTCAAGCATCCCTGATCACGAATCAAACATTTCTGAGGTGATGTCTGTGTGTGTGTGTGAAAGTATATATGTGTGTGTATGTGTGAAAATATATATGTGTGTGTGTGTGTGTGTTGTTGTTGTTGAAACCCAGACCGTCCGACCTACCAGAAAGGTGTAAGGTAACTGTTTGGACGGTCGGGAAGTGCCACCCAATTTAGACCGGAGCCCAATGGGGGAGGCATCCACAGGGACCGTACCCTCCTTCCCCTACCACCAACCTCTCGGAAGGACTTTCGGACCCACATGTTTAACGTGATCGTACTCCGCATGAACACGGCGGCAGTTTTGGCAGTGGCTGGAATCGAACCCGGGCCTACCGAGTGCAACTCCAGCGCGCTAACCAATGGGCTACCGCGCCCTGTGTGTGTGTGTGTGAAAGTATATATGTGTGTGCGTGTGTGTGAAAGTATATATGTGTGTGTGTGTGTGAAAATATATGTGTGTGTGTGTGTGTGCCAGTGAGTCTGTAGAGACGATATCTCATGAACGAATGGAGCGATTCGAATGAAATTTGGTACAAAAATCACAATCCGTGAATACTGGAAGCTAATTGCTTTTAAACGCTATCGAATGCTCAGAACCCCCCTAAATTTTCGAGTGAAATTTTGAAAAAATCATCAAAAAATCAAAACCTTTAATATAGTTACGCAAACAGACATTTCTTATGCAATTTTTCCTTATAAAACGATTGACATAAACTTTAGAACGTTAACATGAACCGTTCTCGAGATATTGCACATTTTTCAAATAAATTTATCAAAAAATCCCATAAATTAAAAAAGATATATTAACTGTTGAGAAACATGTTCACTTTTCGTATGTAATATCATGCGATAAATTGGGTGACATCATTGTCGTGGATCTAGCTCATTCTATTCATGAGAAAAAGATACTTTGAGTAATACTTTTGTATGTGAACGTCAATAGTCATTTATCTGCTATAAGAATAACTTATTTCTCCTTCCATAACGCTTGGCGAGATTTTGGCGATGAATTTGGCGGAATGTCACCAACTTGGCGACTTTTTGAAATGTTGCCAAATTAACTAAAATCTCGCCAAATGGTTAAAAATGACGCTAAATCAATGAAAATGACGACTAATTGACGAAAATTCAATATCTTGAAAAGAATATAAGTATCTATTATAAGAATAAGTTATTTTTTTTTGGCTGTAAAAGTAGTAAATTCATTGCATATATAAGGAAAATCATGTGCTGCCCACATCAGATTTTTTTATTTGCAAAAATGTTTAGCCTGTTATTTCAAATTGCATTCCAAATTTTAAGATAGCGCATCCTGTGCGGAATAGATTATGGCTGTAAGGGTTACCCCCCCCCCCCTTTTTTTTTTAATTTAAGAATGGAGAAGCCATTAAAAATTCACAAATAAGAGGAAATGAAATATGGGAAGGACCGCGTGACGTTCGTAGAGGGCGGGGGCAATTTATGTAGATGGCTTCTGTGGCGACTTAATTACCACTATCATTTATAATTTCCTAAATATAATTTACTCTTGGGCCCGCCTCTAGATTCTGAGTCGGCCCTTTCACACATTGTGAGGTTTTGCGATATGGTTGTCACAGAACCCACCTAAAGGAGGTGTTTCCAAAGTTAGGATTACACTCTTGTTGCCATGGTGGTATCATACCCCCCCCCCCCTCCCAGGCAGGGCCGTAGTCATGCAGGGGTCAGATGAGGCTCGCTAATGCCCCACAGAGGTACATTCAACCCCCCCTCCCCCGATAAAAAATATTAAATGTTTAGTAGTGATATGAAATTTCATATAAAAAAAATGTCATTCAAATTTTGAATAAAAAATTTCTTCGTGATTTTTTTCATAAATTACTTTGTTTTGAAGAATTATTAATGTAGCTGAATTTGTAATTATACTAATGATCAATTTATTTACAAATTTAAAAATATTTAAAAATTATGACAATAGTATTTAGGATACATTTGTATTGTTGTGGGGTTCACTGTTGTACATTATAGAGGCAAAATCAACTGATAGGTAGGTAACAGTTAATAAAGCATTAAGTTATAGTAACAGCTTTATTACTATAGAGTTAATGCTTACATTAACATCAATTGTAATTATTATATATTAATATGGGTGTATAATAGCTGTATGGAGATTAATAATCAGCTCTTAACTTGCAAATATAAATATGCAATTATTTGTTTTGCAATTATTTATAATTTATATGAATTGAAATATATAATAGTAACTATTATGGTAATGATTAATTGTGTGTTTGGCGAACCCCTCTTTTAAGACTGGTGAATCCCCCCCCCCCCCCCCCCAGAAATTTCCTCCAGTCCCTCTTCAATTTCTTCTCTGACTAGGGCCTTGCCCCCAGGAAGTCATTAGAACCCTCTAAAGTTCGGAGAAATGTTATTTGGGGATATAGGAATCACAATATTTAGTTCTCTCCCTTCCCCCTCCCCCATCCTGTCAACTTTTTTTTTTCTGGAGACGTTATTGTTTCTATTTCTCCAAATATAATTTCTTCGAAATTTAATGGGGGGGGGGGGGGAGGTTATTATGACACACATCCTATGGCGACGTCTCTGTAATGTTTCTTTCAGACATACTTCCGGGTGGGCTTCGCTCGCCCCCCCCCCCCCTCCCAGGAGATATAATTTTATGTCAACCTAGTTCCTATTTATGTGACAGCATTTATATATATTTATATAGGGCAAAGCAAATAAAAAATTTGTCCCCCCCTCCCTAAATTTTCATTCGTCCCTCCCCCGACTAAAAAGTCTGGAATGAAACACTGCGTCTCTGACCTCTGACGTGGCAGGAAATTTATCGGTTTCAAAGAATAGAAATTCGCAACATTTTGGCTTATAGCAAGTTTCCTTACCACCATTGCAGAAGTTGGCTATTTCATGCTGACAAGCGCGATAATTAAAGCGAAACCGATTCATAGACGCTGTTAAATGCAACGGCATTCTTTAGTTTTTTGACTTCTCTCTGGTTTCGGTCTTGCGGTTTGAGCAGTGGCGACATCTGGGTTCAGTCTAGAAACCGACCTGCACACAGTAAACAATGGGCTTCCTTTCCTCAACCCTACTCTGCGGTTTGCCATCTTTTTACAGTTACTTTTTTCTTCTTTACCTATTCAGAGATAACAAAAGTTTTTCAACCGAGACCGCGAATGAAAAAAAAAATGTTTTAAGTCAGATAGCAAGGCCATTTCTAAATGTAACTCCGAATGCCACTTGTAATTTAAATAATAATCTGGCAGAATAAGCGCAAGATGCTTTATCAAGATAAATCCTGTCGTTATGCGTTATATCCTGTCGTTGTGCATTAGAACTTGTAATTTTATTTTGTTGGAAAAGAAGAAAGTGTCACTGGAGAAGTTCATCCAATCCGCCGTTTCTAACACTTTCAAGCATTAGTTGTATAGTATTAACATATCTGTGAGGTGTTTAATATGAAATGTGAACGAACTTTCTCATTCCTTCACATTCCATATTATTCGAAATGTGCTCAAGAGATCTTAAAACGCTCTTTTCAGCAAAAATATTGAATTTGAAAACATAATTCGGAATAACTATTATTTCTCTGTATTCTATAAAAGAAGGTAAAAATGATTGCATCAAAGCAGGGCTGTCCATAGAGAGGGACGGATACCACTCGAGTAGCAATGTCCCGGACCCTCAATATTTTTATATTTTTGAGAAAGTGGAAGACATGAAACAATCACAAAGAGAGGAAAATCAAATATGAATAGGAGAGGAGGGGGATAATGCTTGAGGGGGACGGCTATTTGTATGGGTGGCCTCCTTCTGAGTAAATAATTTCTCCTCTTCTGCCTTCCCAATCATTTTACTAGTTTTCGAGGAACTCGGTGTTCTGTAAATGCAATTCCCTAATTAAATAAAATAGTGTTTGTTCCCGCATTCCTTGAAAAGTGCTGGATATTAATTTCAGTTTTCAAAAGCCCTTGAAAGTGCTTGCATTTACAATAGGACCTTGAAAATTCTCGATTTTTACCCTTTCATTTAAAAATTGTAGTTTAGTTGGGTAGTTTTACTATATATATATATATATATATATATATATATATATATATATATATATATATACGTGTGTGTGGGGGGGTATGTGTGTATTCATAACCTTTTTAATCCTGTTGGTACGTAAATTTAACAAAAACAAGTAAGATATATTTTCCTTGAAAAGTAAAATTTGGGTCCTTGAAAGTCCTTGAAAAGTGCTTTATTTTAATTTGTTCAAATATGTAAAGCCCTTAACTATAATGGACATTAAAGCGTCCAAATATTGTTGGTTGATGACAATTTTTATACATACTTTCAACGAAATTGATGTTGAATATTTTTATTAAAATACTGCGCAAAATAAAATAAGTACGTTAATCGATTTCAGGGGGCAAAACAAGCCCCTTTTTCTTTCTGCATGAAAAAGCAGCTCACAACAAAACCAAAAAGACTTCTGTCGACAGAGAGGTGCACATCTAACACAATATGTAAAGAATTACTAAACGGAAACTATATAAAAATTTAAAAGGAGAAATGTAAACAATCCAAGGAGAAATGTAAACAAACAGCAAGGTTCCAAATACTTTTGCAGTGAATAAGACTATGTACAGTCGGTAAAAAGAAAAATCCGAACACCGCGCGTTAAGAGTACCAAAAATTGCTAAACATCATCGGATTAATCCCCCCCCCCCTGCCTATGTTTACTGAGTTGCGAAAATTATCAAAAAAATTAAATAAAACGTTGTCACAAGTACGCGACAATCGTTCTTTCTGGGTTTTTTTTTTCTTTCTCTTTTTTTTTTCTTTTGTCGTCACACCAAAAATAGAACAAAATCCGGAAATGGAAATCACTTTATCTTTTTCACAAAAACATTTAGAAATTCCAAGAATTATGGCATTTTGGAGAAGCTACAGAATCGACAGACACGTGCCGGGCAGTATACATAAAGGTCGGGCTTTTCAAAAGTGAAAATCGTTTGTTTGCGCCGTTTTTTACGACACAGTGGAAGATAGATATCGAGACGGAGAACTAACTAGCGGCAAGGTCAAACCCTACGCTGCTGCGAATTCCTTTTTGAGTTTTGAACGGATGCCAGACCAGAGTTGGAAAATCCCTACGCTTCCACGCTTCTCTCATTTACACGCTTTAACTGTTTTACTAAATATTATGTTTTTGTCCGGAATGTGCAATAGGGAATATGTATATATATATTATATATATATTCTTTATATATATATAACTTTTGCCAGTATTGAAACTACGATTTGAGCGCCCTTATAATGGTGTATAGTGGCATTCTCGTTTATCCAGTTTTCCTATGAATTACTTGTTTAGTAAGAATTTTCATCTTTGATTCATGTTCATATTCAGATTTGCGTACTGGGATGTTCATATCCTGAATGGCTTTTCCGGTCTCCAGCTTAGACTCACTGGACGGGTCTGGGAGTATTACTGTGAACGTTCGTACTGCCTCCCTCGTAGATTTCGACTTGTTCATTCCGGTGCTTCTAGATAATTTAAGCTGTTGAGGTTGATCGTGTATACACGTGGTGAAAGAAGAAGGGTTCATGACGCATGGTAATACAAATTTTCTTAATGTATCCTATTTTCATTTCTTGTTGCCTGTAGTCTGAATTAGAGTATTTATAGTAATGTACTATTGCTCTATCCGAAACAGACATGTGTTTGGGCTAGTTAGAGTTGAATATTCAGACCTGAGGAGGAATTTAATTCTGACTAAACATCGAATTTGGGCTGGTGCTGTTCTCTTCTTTTATCGGCATTATGGTCGTGAATTTGCTTCTTTGGTGATGTTAATATTACTTGTTTTTTTATTATTACATATTTCTTATATATATATATATATATTAGAAAATTAGGTTTATCGTGTTGCAGCTTCTTACTTTTCGTTCATTGGACTTTCAAACTACTATTATATATATATATATATTCATTGTATATATTCATTCCTTTTACCACACATTCAGTTAGGTCTTCTGTCCCCTATCATTTTTTAGCCATATATTTGTACATTTTTGTCCAAAATAATTAGCTTTCCAAATTCCTTATTCTTCCTAAGCATCTTAGTTCTCCAAAATTCTCTTTCTTCGCATGTGTTGATTTAATTTTCAGTCACTTAATTTACTGTGGATGGTCCTTCTATCCTATATAATACTCTTTTTTCATTATATGGTCAATCTCTGGTATATATAATATAAGTAAATTAAAATTATTCAATGTGTATATATATATATATATATATATATATATATATATATATATATATATAGATATATATATATATATATATATATATATATATATATTCGAAATATGTAATAATAAAAAAATTCAAGTAATATTAACATCACCAAAGAGGCAAATTCACGCCCATAATGCCGATAAGAGAAGAGAACAGCACCAGCCCAAATTCGATGATTAGTCAGAGTTAAATTCCTCCTCAGGTTTGAGTATTTAACTCTAACTAACCCAAACACATGCCTGTTTCAGATAGAGCAATAGTACATTACTATAAATACTCCAACCCAGACTACAGGCATCAAAAAATTAAAATAGGATACATTAACAAAATTTGTATTACCATGCGGCATGAACCCTTCTTCTTCCACCACGTGTATACACGATCAACCTCAACAGCTTAATTATCTAGAAGCACCGGCATGAACAAGTCGATATTCTACCAGGGAGGCAGTACGAACGTTCACAGTAATACTCCCAGACCCGTCCAGTGAGTCTAAGCTTGAGACCGGACAAGCAATTCAGAATATGAACATCCCATATATGCAATCCTGAATATGAACATGAATCAAAGATGAAAATTCTTACTAAACAAGTAATTCATAGGAAAACTGGATAAACGAGAATGCCACTATACACCATCATAAGGGCGCACAAATCGTAGTTTCAATACTGGCAAAAGTTACAATATTTTTGCGAAAATAAAATTCAAAACATTAATGTTAATGCATCTTATTTTCCGATTTTTTGATTTTTCTAATTTTTTTGACTTAGTTTATTATTTTTCATTTTTATTTATTTATATAATTAATAAATAATTATATATATATATATATATATTTTTTTTTTTTTTAATGTATGTTAGCCGTTAGCCACTATAACGTTAGCCGTTATATATATATATATATATATATATATATATATATATAATAGTTTGAAAGTCCAATGATAGAATAGAGAGAAGTTGCAATTCAAAAATCCTAACTTTATATAAAACCTACAAAATAAAAAGAAGTATTAAATAGCAAATCTTCAATCAATTTGAAAAACAATGCAAATTTCAAGTCATCAAGCTAAAGATAATCAACAAATATCAATGGTATGGAATCAATAATAGAAAAACAAATAGAATCCAAGCGTTAATGCTATACACGTGGACAAGGACTAAGCCTAATTAATTGAATTGTTCATTTCGACAAAACTCTTCCGTCGGGCTTTCATAAAATGAACACAAAATATGTATGTTTCTGAAGAAATAGATAGATTATATCTATAAACTATTTCTACTTGGACAACACAAAGATAGGAAAATAAAAGAAACAAGAATACCTGGGTAAAACTCTACATATGCCCGAACCATTGGAACCCAGAATGAAGAGACCAGTGTTGCCATTCGCAAAGGATAAAAGAAAAGATCTACTGTTGCCAATCGTAAAAAATAAATAACAGTAATGCGAAAAAGCATTAAAAGGCAATATTATACAGTAAGAGCTACAAAATAGTGGGGCTTATAATAGTAAGGCTAATGTTTAAGTGGATGTAAATATAAAGTATTATTTATAGAAGAGAATGTTGATGTCTGGCTAATATAAGATACTAAGAAGAGAATTCATGAAAATTCAGTTAATCTAAACTTTTTAACTATACCATTTACTAAATAAACTGGATATTTATATATATATGTATATTACAAGATATATATATATATATATATATATATATACACTAGATAAGCTGAATATATATATATATATATTCTTTTGTTCGGAACGTATCCTCTAGAATCGTGGGTGTAGCCGGCCTTTGAGACAAACGAAAGAGGAGGCGCCAAACAGGGAATATTTCGCATTCGTAACAATATATGTATATAAGTAAAAATTTTCAAAACGAGAAAATGATCAATTTAAATGAAAATGCATGGCTGGTATACATAGTACACGTGTCAGATTAACACTACAACAGTATCAGTAAAATAACGGTATATTAAAAATACATTTAATTATTGCGCTGAATGCAGCATATAATAAGTAGAAATTAATAATTAATCTAATGGAACAACCAATGAATCTGAAGAGATATTTTAATACACCGAAGACGAATTATAAAAACTCATTAAGAATGCTATTATATTAAGAAATCAATCGAAAGCAAGTCAGTAAGATGTAAATTTGTTGGGGAAAGCAGAACAATCCATAAGAAATAAAGCTAATTAAGGGTATATTAGTATGATTTACAATGGATATCAATGGACAGAAGCCAAAGAAATTGTAAAATCGTTAGTAGTTGCATATAACTCATAGCCTTCTAAAGCAAAGTTATTTTCATTAAATAACCTTGTTACACTGAACAAAAAGGTTATTTTGCACTCTAGCAGAAAGAAAACCATTACCATAAATACAAAAAAAAAAAATATCTGATGTGGGCAACACATGACTTTCCCTATATAATGCAATGAATTTACTACTTTTACAGTAAAAAAAATAGGTTTTTCTTATAATAGATACTCATATTTTTTCCAAGTTATTGAATTTTCGACAATTAGTCGTTATTTTCAATTATTTAGCGGCATTTTTATCCATTTGGCGAGATTTTCGTTAATTTGGCAACATTCCGCCAAATTTGTCGCTGAAATCTCGCCAAGCGTTATTGACGGAGAAATAAGTTATTCGTATAGCAGATAATTCAATTCAATTCAATTAACGTGGCAACAACAGATCGAAATCCAGTTACAGTAGCCACACAAGCCTCCATGCCTTATTCGGGATTCGAACCCGAGCCCTCCACACATCAGCCGAACACGCTATCCACTACAATGACAATTGGTGTTCAAATACAAAAGTATTATTCAAAGTATTTTTTCTCATGAATGTCACGAGCTAGATCCACGAGAATGATGTCACCCAATTTATCGCATGATATTACATATGAAAAGTGAACATGTTTCTCAACAGTTAATATTTTTTTTTAATTTATGGGATTTTTTGATAAATTTATTTTAAAAATGTGCAATATCTCGAGAACGGTTCATACTAGCGTTTTAAAGTTTATGTTAATCGTTTTCTAACAAAAAATTCCATAAGAAATGGTTATTTGCGTAACTTTATTAAAGGTTTTGATTTTTTGGGGATTTTTTCAAAATTTCACTGATTACGTTTAAAAACAATAGGCTTCCAGTATTCATGGATTGTGATTTTTGTACCAAATTTCATTCGAATCGCTCCATTCGTTTATGAGATATCGTCTCCACAGACTCACTGACACACACACACACACACACATACTTTCACACACACACACACACACACAGACATCACCTCAAAATGTTCGATTCGTGATCAGGGATGCTTGAAACGTGCTCTCTCGTCGAAAACTCGAATTCAAAGTTTCAACCCCGTCACAATACTTTCTTTATGCATTATTTATATAAGGAAAGTAAAAATGAAAGAGATTTAACTAACTGCTTGTAGATTGAACATATGGAGTTCACAGTAACTAACTGTCTCTATATTCAGAAGCAAATATTAGCTGCGGTTAATTTGGAATAGACGCTCCATCTTGAAAAATAGTCTATCCTGAATTAACATCCATCCTAAGCCCAGCGCTATTCCCACTTACGACTCATATCCTATCAAAATCAAAAGTAGTTTGGCGATTGATAAAACTGTTTAAATTCTTATTGATTTATCAATGATCTATTGTCAGAAATGTTTTAATGTTCTGTCCTGACATTTTACACCAACATACTAAGCAGTACGAGACGAAAAGCAGAGGATATAAAACTTAGTGATGTGTAATAGAAATTTAATATCTACAAATTACATATTCAGAGGCACACAGTACGATTTCACAAGAGAATGTAAAAAGTGGAGTAACTACATGTAGGAATTGTAAAATGTGATGTTCGTTCGTTACTAATTCCCCCGTGGTGAAGGAGTGCCTACACACCACGTCCACAAAACCCCCCAGGGTATCCCATCGCGAAGGGGAGGAGATTTGCAGCTTCACTTTTATAGAGGCTCCCCGAAGGGCGGAAGTCTGACTTGGCCTCGACATGACAACATCCATGCCCGCTGGCGGGTTTCGAACCCGCAACCCGGCAATCCAGCGATCAGACGGAAACGCATGCCCCTGACCGCTCGACCACCGGATCGGCAAAAATGTGATGTAAAGCCGTTAGCACGACTCGAATAAAAATTGATAACTTAAGGCAGAACTACACTAAAATGTAAATAAGAAAATGAGATGTGAAAAACCCAAAAATAGTATTTCCGTGACCATAGATGTTCACAAGGGCCAACTCTGGCTCGGAAATACTAATTGGAGCTGCATTTCTGCAAATATTATTACAGAAATTATGCAGATAGCCCGAAACAGATAAGAAATTTTAAAAGATGGCTTAAAATACAAATAAATATTAAAATACATAAAATGTGAATTTAAAGCAATAGAATAAATAGAATAATTTTGATCAGAGAAGTACAAAAACAGTAAAATGATAAAATTTATCTCTTTCACGAAAGGAATATGCTAATTGCATGTAAACTTCCCAACGGTTCAGAGACGCTGTGATCTAACAAAAGATCCGGCCATGAAGGTTAAAACTGCATATTAAGAAATCGCCAATATCGTTTGAGACAATCATTAAGGTGGCGCTGGGATAAGTAAGTAGCCATGCATTTCTATGACGAAAGTACTAAAATACTTATTTAAACTGTCAATTTTGTAAAAGAAAATTACGAACGTAATGCAAAGTAGAACTGAAGCAATATTCTTACGTATTCAAAATTATTTTACGTTTCAATTTTTCTTTTACCTTCATATATTCTGTACTCTATCCTACAACTATGAAAAAATACTGGTTAATTATACTCATAATGAGGGAACCCTTAACTTAAAAATAATCAAAAGTACATATACTGAAAACTACGCCTTTCTATTGTGTCAACTAAAAATAGCAGCTACTTTAGTAACACTAGCGACACCTAGATATAATTCTCAAAGCATTATGGCATTTTCAAGCGTTTCATCCATAGGAGTTTTATCTCCTTCTTTCTAATTCCATGGTCTTAGAAATAAAAATCTGATTTCTAACTGCATGGTTCAGACGGTCAAAGGAGGCAATGGAGTTAAAAAAAGATTTAAGATAGTAAAATGGAAGAAAAATTGTAGTATAAAGACTGAAAAAAGAAGAAAAGTGGGAAACGATAAGAAATAAATTTAAAAATTGTCAAAACAAGTAAATATGGTAAAAGTAAACATTAATAAAGATCAGATGTGTTCAGAAAATTGTTACTGGTAGAAAATAATGTTCTGCCACTTATTTAAAAGCTAATGAGACTGAGGTAGCAGGGAGTTTTTACTTTCCTTATATACATAACGTATAAGGAAACTATTGTGACGGGGTCGAAAATTCGAATTTGAGTTTTCGACGGGAGAGCATGTTTCAAGCATCCTTGATTTCAAGCATCCAAGTTTTTTTAATATTTCCGCCAGCTCAAAGTCGTTTTTAATGACATAAGTTAGTTCTCTGTTCAGTGACATGTTCATAAAGTTGATTTAGAATAGAAAGTAGGTTTTTATCAGCAACATTAGTATATGTATTATAGCCAATAGTGACTGTTCTAAAAGTAATAAGAATTTAATGGAATTTTGGTATAAGAACCAGATATGGATAATTACTTTCCTTATATACATATAATGTATAAGGAAAGTATTATGACTGGGTCAAAAATTCGAACTCAAGTTTTCGACGGGAGAGCACGTTTAAAGCATCCCTGTTCACGAATCGAACATTTTTGAGGTGATGTCTGTGTGTGTGTGTGTGTGTCAGTGAGTCTGTGGAGACGATATCTCACGAACGAATGGAGCGATTCGAATGAAATTTGGTACAAAAATTACAATCCGTGAATAGTGGAAGTTTCTAAACACAATTGAATGTTCAGAACCCACCTAAATTTTCGAGTGAAATTTTGAAAAAAATCGTCAAGAAATCAAAACCTTCAATAAAGTTACGCAAATAGACATTTCTTATGTAATTTTTCC
This sequence comes from Amaurobius ferox, assembly GCA_951213105.1. Lineage (NCBI taxonomy): Eukaryota > Metazoa > Arthropoda > Arachnida > Araneae > Amaurobiidae > Amaurobius > Amaurobius ferox. The sequence goes on along the minus strand of OX578154.1, from coordinate 79,024,364 downwards.
TTAGAAAACGATTGATATAAACTTTAGTACGCTAGCATGAACAGTTCTCGAGATATTGCACATTTTTCAAATAAATTTATCAAAAAATCAAATAAATTTAAAAAAAAATACTAACTGTTGAGAAACATGTTCACTTTTCATATGTAATATCATTCGATAAATTTTGTGACATCATTCTCATGGATAGCTCGTTCCATTCATGAGAAAAGATACTTTGGTTAATAATTTTGTATTTGAACGCCAATAGTCATTTATATGCTATAAGAATAACTTATTTCTCTGTCCATAATGCTTGGCGAGATTTTGGCGACGAATTTGGCGGAATGTTGCCAACTTTGCGATTTTTTTTAAATGTTGACAAATTAACGAGAATCTCGCCAAATGGATAAAAATGACGCTAAATCAATGAAAATAGCGTTTAATTGACGAAAATTCCATATCTTGCAAAGAATACAAGTATCTACTATAGGAATAACCTATTTTTTTTACTGTAAAAGTAGTAAATTCATTGCATTATATAAGGAAAGTCATGTGTTGCCCACATCAGATTTTTTAGATTGTGTTTTAGTTTAAGAAGTTTGTAGAAGGCTGCAATTTGCTTACTAATAACAGTTTGACTATTCTTGATGAGTGTTAAGGATAGTGCCAGCTGTGATTGGTTTATTGAGTTCTTCCAAATAAATTTTTTTACAAATAAAAGTATAGTTACTGGCTGCTTTATCAACGTATGTAACTGCAAATTCATCTTTTGTGAGTTTTATCTCATTTGCAATTTCTTTATAATGATATTTTGAAGAAGGTAAAAGTATTTGATTAATCAGATTTTTAATATACCAGGTGATTTGTACTTGCCAGCTTTTGAATGCTTCTATTGACAGTTATATTTACTTGATAATTTATAAATGCATTCATCAAGATCGATTGCAAGTGTTTGAAGAATTTTATTTTTGCTGAATAAAAGAGGATGGCTGTATTTAGAACCAAAGCTAAGTCTAGTTTATAGGTTGGTATGATGTTGAGGTTTTCTGAAATTATATGGCCATGTTTGTTGTATATTAACTGTTAAAATGTGAGTTCATGACACGAACAAGAGACCAAGTGGTAGTTTATACACTACGTGACAGTTAAAATGAGACACCAAGAAGGAGTGGGCAGAAAGTGGTGAAAATCGGCAAACACAGAGAGACAGCAACAAACAATAAGTAATGTTTATTGTAACATGATACACCTACACACTGAGTTATAACACCGTCTGATCAGTAGGTTGTAGGATTACCGTGGGCAGCGATACAGGCAGCAACACGTCTAGTTACAGAGTTAATGAGCGTGCAAATGGTGTCCTGAGGGATGGCTGCCCATTCCCTTCTTCTTCAACGCAGACCGTCCGACCTACCAGAAGGTTATAAGGTATCTGTTTGGACGGCCGGGAAGTGCCACCCAATTTAGATAGGAACCCAGTGGGCGAGACATCCACAGGGACCATACCCTCCTTCCCCTAGCACCAACCTCTCGGAAGGACTTACGCACCCACATGTTTAACGTGATCGTACTCCGCGTGAACACGGCGGCAGTTTTGGCAGTGCCGGGAATCGAACAAGGCTGACCGAGTGCAATTGCCGTGAGGTAACCACTGGGCTGTCGCGCCCCTTGGCTGCCCATTCACTGTCAGCCATTTGCCAGAGGTCGTCTTCTAAACGCGGCGGTGGCAGCGCACGCAAGCGACGCCCAATCACGTCCCAAGCGTGTTCGATTGGTGAGAGATCAGGGGAGACTGGTGGCCAGGAAAGCACCTGGGTACCTTGCAGGGCATGTTGGCTTATGCGTGCCGTGTGTGGACGGGCGTTATCCTGCTGACAAATGGCATTGGGCACCCCCGAAGAAAGGATAGTGTCACCGGTCGTAGCACGCCATCCACGTATCGTTGGACCGTCATAGTGCCCTCAATACGGATCAGAGGTGAACTGCTATCGTAGGCGATGGCGCCCCAAACCATGATGCAGCGTTGTCTCGCGGTGTGGCGTTCCACAGATGCGGCCGAATTGGACCTGTCACCACTTCGGCCCCAGACTCGTACACGGCGACTGTCATTGCTAAAACAGAAGCGTGACTCATCTGACAAAACGACCCTGTGCCATTTTGCGATCCACGGGGCTTTATCCCGATACCATTGCAAACGGAGACGTCTGTGCTGTTGGGTCAATGCCAATCTTTTTAACGGGCGCCATGAGTGCAGGTCGGCGGCAACCAATCGGCGGATAGTGGTCCTGGTCGATATGGGAGCATTAAAGGTATCCTGCACATGCTGCAAAAGGGCGACGGAAGTGGTCTGTGGGGCTGTCAACGCTTGCCGGCGGATGCTTCGGTCCACGCATGCTGACGTTGCTCTGGCCGTACCGGCACCCCTCAAAAGTGCCACATTCCCTTGTTCCAACCATCTTCGCTACAGCTGGTGTTCCGTGCACGCGTGTAAGTGGCTGTCCGCTGAGATTTGACGTATGGGTCAACCTGTCCTGAGTCCGATCACCATATCCCTCGTGAAATCGTCTGTCTGCTGGAACTGCATCGGTTGGCGGCGGCTTGTCATTCTCTGCTACTACACGTTTCCTATGAAACAAAATATTGCAAAATGATTTCCCTAGCAGACAGAGCGGCGCGACTATTGCCGATTCTGCAGGTTCCGTCCCTTATATCTCACTCCATGTGCGCGGGATAGCTGCGCATTTCGCATCATTTACATAACTCGGTGAACTCCGTCTACCCTGCAATTTGCATATTTTTCTGCCTACTCCTTCTTGGCGTCTTATTTTCACTGTCACGTAGTGAATTATAGTTATAGATTTTTTGACCAATTTTTTTACCAATTTTTTTTTTTTAATTTTTTACCAAATTGTAAATTTTATCAATTGGTAAAATTTGGCCAATTAGTAAAATTTGGCCAATTGGTAAAATTTGGCCAATTACCAATTTAATTTTGCCAATGGTAATTAAATTTGGCCAATATTTTAAGTATTGGCCATAATATTGTAATATTAAAATTTTAATAAATTTTAATAAATAAATAAAATTGATTAAAAAATAATTTTATTTATTATAAATTATTTGTATTTATTTAATAAATTAATTTTATTTATTTAATATTTATTTATTTATTTATTTATTTTATTTATTTATTAATAAATAAAATAAAATAATAAATAAAATCAAATTAATAAATAAATAAGTAAAATTTTAATAAATAAATGAAAAAAAAATTGTAATATTAAAATATTGGCCAATATTAAAAGTAAATTAAATTTGGCCAATTGGTAAAAAATAAAATGGTAATTGATAAAAAAAAATTGTAAAAAAAAAAAAATTGTAAACAGGGTATGTTTACAATTTTTGGAAGTAAGTATGAGGAGAATTTTTCATATATTTCAGAAAAGTTAATATTATTAAAAATGGAATTGGTATAGTTGATTACACAATAAGTGTTGTTAGAATGTGAAATTTTGAAATTAATACCAAGTTGAATTCCTCTGGTTAAAATTAGGTCATATACCAAGTGTCCAAATTGAGTCTTGTAAGTAAGGGCTATTAAAGAATTATATACTTTATTTATGTGTTGTTTTTTTATGGTATAAGCCCAGTTTCTAATTGACTTCCATCAGAGAGTATGATGGTTTGCATATATCAGTGTTTAGAAATATTATATTAAACCAGGTTCATAGAATAAACAAAATTTGTGATGACAGTTATAAATTAGCACATTAATACTGCAACTAATGCAACTAATAATGTATATCCTCCAAAATTCATAATTAATATTTTCAACTCAGTGTATCAACTACCACTCGATATCATGCAAGACAACATTCCCAATTATGGCGGCTAATAAAAAAAACCCAATTATTATTATTATTATTAATTAAATGATTATATAAAAATGAAAAATAATAAACAAAAAAATTGAAAAACAAAAAAATTAGAAAATGAAATACATAAATATTTAATATTTTGAAAATTATTTTCGCTAAAAATATGTCACTTTCGCCAGTCTGTAACAACGATTTGAGGCCCCTTTTAATGGTGTTAGTGGCGTACTCGTTTGTTCATTTCTCCTGTGAATCCCTGTTATAGTAAGCTTTTTTTTATCTATGATTCCTGTTCATCTTGTTTGCTTTTTATTAATTATGATTGTCTTGTCCCTGGCTGGGTTTCAGTTAAGTCCCTTCAACTATTTGTTCCCCTCCGATTCCATGGTTTATTTTCTCCCCCCCCCCCCTCCTCTCCCAGATACATCTAAACTTTTTCATTCAGTTATAAACGGTCGCCTTCACTAGACGTGTATATAGTATTCCCGCCTCATGTTTCATGGTAATGCTTGATATCTTAATAATTTTTCAATGTTTCCTCCATTAATGCTTGTAGTCTGAGTTTATGCTATTTATAGTAACTTACTATTACCATATCTGAAGCAAGCATTTGTTTGGGTTTATCAGGGTTAGATACTCAGACCTAATGAAGAATCTAGTCTAATTCACCTCTAATTTAACCCAGTGCTGTTCATTTCATTTTTCGGCATGGTAGCCGTTGTGTAACTGCTTTCATGATTTTATTATTTTAATTTTTCGTAACTACTTGGAATTGGTTATTATTCTGTTTATTCCGTTGTTGGGCACAGATTGCATAAAACTTTAACCACGTGTTTTCATGTAATCATAGAAACAACAGATTTTAGTATATCTGTCTCGAATGTGCTCCTGAAGACGTTTCTGGCAGATATAATATTCATTAATTTATTTTCCTTGTCCTGGACTTTCCGTGCTCTATTTTTTTTTTCCCCAGCCTTTCCTTGTTACTTTTTAACACTTTACGACACAGTTGAAAAGTATTTATGACTTTGTTCATTCTGTCTGTCTGTCTGTCCGTTAGCACGATAACTGCGTAAAAATGACTGTATCAAAATGAAATTTTAGTATGTTGTTCAGACGGTCTGTGGAACCTACGGGAATATAAATGAATAATATCACCCAATTAGTTTTGGATTGAACCCGGGTTGAAAAAATGAAATACATTGAACCCTACGGGACCTAATTTTTCAAACATTTTTTAAGCGGATTTAAAATTTACAAATTGCTTCGAAAGTTTTAGGAAATATTCAAATTATCCCATAAAATATATAAAAAAAAATTTCAGCAAAATATATTCAGTAGTTTTTTAAATAAAAATTAAAATAATAATTACACCTTTTATATGAACCGTTCGCGTGACCATTATATGAAGAGATCACGTGACCCACTTCAAAATAAAATATGGCATCCATCTTGTGTCAAAATCGTGATTTTTAAAGTTCTTTTTAATTCATATTTAGTGTTGTATCCGTCCTGAAACCGCTTTATTTTTGCTTAAATTCTGCGCAATTACATACTGAAACAACGCAATTACAATATATTTGAGTTTAAATGATCATCCAACTTTAATTATTTCTACAACGAAGCCTAATTTTCACTTATGGAGAATATAACGATCAAAAGATGTAGAATGAGTTGTATAAGAATTGCTGCATTTCTTTAACGCAAAATTATTTAGCTCATGGAGTCTGCAATATAGATGATATGAATGAAACATTCATTGATTTTACACAAAGAACCAGATGATTTTTTTGATGAAGTTTTAAGCATAGAGTTAAATTACTTGTACCTCCATGGTTTTAAGTTTTTAAATAGAATAAATTATAGTATTGTGATGAATGAAAGGAATGGAAAAATGTTTATGAATGAAATGCTGCTTTTATATAGAGGCAATTTATATTTCAATGCCGTCATTTGAATAAAGTTCATTTGTTTTCGATGAAGTTTTCAAATATAATAAATTACTGTAGTATTATGATAATTTTAAAAATATTACCGAGGAATGTATCGCATTTTAGAGATGTTTAAACTAGGCAATTTATATTTCAATGCCGTCATTTGAATGAAGGTCATTTTTTTAGATGAAGTTTTAAGTTTTTAAATATAATAAATTAATGTAATATTGTGATAATTTTAAAATTATTACCGAGGAATGTATCGCATTTTAGAGATGTTTAAATAAAATTGCATTGAAGTTGGAAAGTGTTTCATAGTCAATACTTTATGCATGATTGATCTTTCTTGTTACTTTCTGTTATTAAACACACGTTATTATATTGCCCGCGGTTTGATATTGCGTTTACTGATTTGCAATCCTGCACTTTCGTTTTTATTATTTGAATTTATATACATATATATATATATATATATATATATATATATATGTATATATATATATATATATATATATATATATATATATATATATATATATATATATACATACATACATACCATATATATGTAATATATGCTACAATAGTCCAGGGAAGACAAATTTCACGTTACCACAAATCTCCTTTATTATATGACACTGGAAACAGATATAGTTACATAGAGAGGCCGAACTCCTGATCGTCGGCCTGCTCTCAAGACATCTCAATGCAGTCTGCGTAGTTTTTCACAAGTACAAATTACATTTACATTTATGTCGGAGGGGAATCTGATGACGACATGGGACACATGCTGCCTTCGCGTTTATTAGGCTTTAAAAATGTGATGGGGATGCAATTTCATATGAGAAAATTTACGCAGAGGTTGATTAGTGACCATATATGGTATGGTCGAGGAAAAGAGTAAGTGCTGGCAGACTTTGTTAATATTAGCGGCGTGAGATAGAATTTAATATAGTTGCAATACGTGCTGGACATGAAATAGGAATTTCGAATAAGAATTATGAAAGAAAAGGGCGCGTTATTGAGAAAAGCTTAAAATTTATGTATTATATATATATATATATATATATATATATATATATATATATATATATATATATATATATATATATATATATATAACATTCCATAAAGGAAGATAATGGATATGGAAGCATTGTAAAAAAAATTGGCCGGGGAGGGGGACCCCCACTCCCCGGTTAAGCAAGCTTTATATCGCGATAATACTCCCGGTAGCCGATACATTGCTATAGACAGGAATACAAAAGTATCAAAAAAATAAAGTGAAAAGAAGTCACAAGGATAGCCCTCTTTAATGAATCCTCTTTATTGTGCTGCTTTGCGCCTTAAAAGTGTCATTTCTGGTATTAATATTGTAAGTTTCGGCTTGTAAAGAATATTTATAATATATATATATATATATATATATATATATATATATATATATATATATATATATATATATAATTTCATAAATACCGAAGCATGCTAAAAAAATTAAGGATACTTTGCAAATATATATTTAGAAATACTAAAGTTATTCAGTAATAAAGAGTGACGATGCAAAATACATTTAATTTATTGCGCAAATGCAGTTTATAAATAATAGCTTGAAAGTCCAATGATAGAATAGAGAGAAGTTGCAATTCAAAAATCCTAATACAAAACCTACAAAAAAAAAAAAGAAGTATTAAATAACGAATCTTCAATCAAATGGGGGGGGGGGGAATGCAAATTTCGAGTCAAGCTAAAGATAATCAACAAATATCAATGGTAAGGAATCGATAATAGAAAAACAAATAAAATCCAAGCATTAATGCTATACAAGTGGACAAGGACTACGCCTAAATAAGTGAATTATTCATTTCGACAAAACTCATCGTCGGGTCCAAGTATTTTGTTAAACTGAACACAAAATATGTATGTTTCTGAAGAAATAGATAGATTATATCTATAAACTATTTCTACTTGGACAACATACACAAAGATGGAAAAATAAAGGAAACAAAAATACCTGGGAAAAACTCTGCATATGCCCAAACCATTGGAACTCAGAATGAAGAGACCAGTGTTGTCATTTCTTACGATTGCCAACAGTAGATCTTTCTTTTATCTTTTGCGAATGGCAACACTGGTCTCTTCATTCTGGGTTTCAATAGTTCGGGCATATGCAGAGTTTTTCCCAGGTATTCTTTTTTCCTTTATAAATTCATTCCTTTCATAAATTCATTCATAACTGTATGGTATGTTCATTTTTTATTACTAAAACGTTATTGAAATTCTGCATACTCCATTTTGCGTGTGTTCATTGTAATTATTCACTCGTTTTCAGTTCCGACAGCGCCAAAATCTCCCCTAGCGGCGACTTTTGGTTCCTTTTTTTTTTTTTTTTTTTTTTTTTTCGGAATTCATCTCTTCATGCCCATGCCTTCCACAGTCTGTATTTGAAATTTGTTTTCATTTCGTTTATTAGTTTTAGCTTCAGACGCCTCCAAAAAGGGAAAGTTACTTTATGGCCACCCTGCATATATATATATATATATATATAACGACCTTAGGCAAATTGATCAAATACTAGTGGTTTATCTTCAATTCTCAATGCACCTTTTTTCTCTATAAAAGTTTTATAGGGTGCCCTTGAATTTATTTTTTCCTAAGGGCCCAAGCAAGGGAAAAATCGGCCGTCACATAACATAACATAGTGTACATATGTATATTTAAATATATTATTATAAGTATTATTTTTGGCGTTTATTATTTGGCACTCAGTTTGGAAAAGGTTGCCGAACCTTGGTCTACGTCATCCATTCTTAAAAAAAAAAAAGCAAAAAATACTTTTAAACATCAATATCACAGTAACCAAATTTCGTTCATATAAAGAAGCATTTCATAAAAAGTTTTTGATTTATTCAAAGCAAGGCGTCTATCTGATTGACATATCTATTTCATTTTAATCACTGATTGCTTCTATATTTAATATGCCACTCAACCACACCCACACTTATTCTAAATATACTTCACATCACTCTAAAAGAATAATTGAACCCTTTAAAGAATTTTCTATTTATAACTTATGTTTATTTTCATAATTGCCATCTTTGTTCCACAAATAAAGCTATCTTAATGGACAATATCAGCACTTTGAGTTTGAGGCTATACAAAAAACCAACTGAGCAGAAAGGAAGTCTGGCAACATGTATGATGTATTCGACGCATACTTTAGTTTGTAGGATTCGGTTACTATAAGGTTGGTAGGAAAAGAACTTTTTCTGTTTTAATATAATTTTACAGCATGCGGATCTTAATGTACTTATCTATATATATATCAATTGCCAAGTGTCCGTCTGTCTGCCACGCTTTTTTTAGGCACTTCCGGAATAGATAGACTTGCAATCTGGTACACGAATTGATAAAACACCCTGGAAAAATCATATTTTAAGAAACTGCTCTACAGAGGGGGCACCCCCACACCAAAACGTTCGAAAGTGAAATGATACAGCATACTTTGCGATGAGATAGAGACTTCAAATTTGATATACGTTTAAATCGTTCGAAAGGAAGAAAATCTGCAATTTCAGATTTCCAATTATTACTACTCTTAAGGGATGCCGCACACCAAAATGTTCAATTTGCCGAATAAATGAGAAATACCTCCTTTAAAATTCTATAGAGGCTTGAAATTTTGGTATATGGGCTAATCGTTTGATAAAAAATCCTAAAAAGAATAGAAATTTTCAAAAATGTTCATTTAAGGAGGGTGGGGGGGGGGGGGGGCTCTACAGAAAAACGTTCGAAAGGTGAAATGATAAAAAGTATGCTTCGGGTTGAGATAGAGGCTTCACATTTGGTGTGCGAGTAAATAGTTCAAAAGAAAGGAAATATGTAATTTCAGTTTTCAAATATTTTCTACTTTAGGGAGTGCCGTAAGCCAAAATGTTCAATTTTCCGAATACATGAGAAACGTCTCCTTTAAAATGGGAAAGAGGCTTGATATTTGGTAAATGGAGCAAACATCTAATAAAAAAGCCAAGAAGTCTAGAGTTTTTCAAAAATTTCATGTAAGGGGGTGGGCGTTCCACACAAAAACGTTCGAAAGTTGAAATGATAGAAAAAACATGCTTCACGATGGAATACAGACTTCACATTTGGTGAATGGGTATATGGTTCGAAAGGAAGAAAGTGTACAATTTCAGATTTACAATATTTGTGACTTTAGGGGTGCCACACACCAAAATGTTCGATTTATCAAATAAATGAGAAAAGTCTACTTTAAAATTTGATTGAAGAATGAAATTCGGCATATGGGCTAAACATTTGATAAAGAACCCCAAGAAGAATAGAGTTTTACAAAAATGTTCAAACAAGGGGTGCTCCACAGAAAAACGTTCCAAAGGTGAAATGATAAAAAAGCATACTCCTGGATGAGATGGAGACTTCAAATTTGGGGCACAAGTAGATAGGTCGTGGAGAAGAATGTGTCCAATCTCAATTTTTGAATTTTTTCTACTTTAGGGGGTACCGCAAACCAAAATGTTCTATTTACGGAATAAATGATAAACGCTTATTTTGAACGAGATATAGATTTGAAATTTGTTACACATATCAATCGTAAGATTAAAGAAAAATTCGAGTTTTTCAAAAATGTTCTGTATGTGGGGGGGCATCAGCACTGGAAAAGAAGCGGGATTCGTCGCTAAAGACAACATGCCTCCAAAGGGACACTGTCCAGGGTGACCGAGGTCGGCACTAATAGAGACGGCGCTACCAATGTTGAGGAGGGTCAGTAGTAGGCGCCTTAATGGACGTCGCACCTAATCCCATCTTCTGCCAGTCGTCTCCGAATAGTATCCCTTGATACAGAATGAATGGAGGATGACAAATGTCATCGAATGGCTAATGGCGACGCCATTGGTGTGGACGTGGCTCCTCTGCTGACTGCATAATCTTTTGTAGCAGTTATATATTAAACTAAAGGTCTCAACTTGTAGATGAGTCAAATCCCAAAGAAAATTTCAAGAAAAGGAAGTTTGCATGTGATGGAGCAAAACCTATCTTGGCTTCAAAAATACATCCAATAGTTCGCCATACAAAACAAGCAACTACTAGGAGATTCCATGAAGATTCTTATTTTCCATTGAAGTTCAAACAACATGTGAGAATGACCCATATTGTTAAATTCAGTCCGTCCGGGACGTCCTGGGCCTCTACGACGGTTACATATGCCTCGTTTATGCCACTGTTGCCAAAACTGAGCAACTACCATATCGCTCCGACCAAGATGGCGACTGATATGTTTGTTGCACCAACCTTCCCTTAGGCCTATGATGCGACCTCTCTCGAAATCCGACAATTGTTCGCAGCGCCGTTGAGTACGTCTCAAAGGCATCTTTGTACACAATTTTCCGTATTAAAGCAGAAAATCCAGTTCCAATTGTTCATGAGTGAGATCACCGTTCGTTTTAAATGCTGCACTATGCGTCGTTCTCATATGCGTTGCGCGAGCCCTATCACATTATTGGCGCTAACAGTTTGATCAATTGTATAACTCTTAAAACGACATTTGCGTTATAGAATTAGAAAAAACGAATAGAACGACGTTACGTTATAGAATTACAAAAGTGTACCATTAACCACATGGGTTTATAATACACTTCCAGAATATTAAAAATATAAACGAACGACTTAGTATAAACAGAAATTTTAGTTGATAAATAAAACTACATCACAGACAACTATCAATAGTCTTTTAGCTGCTGTTGCTATTTATTCGATAGTGCCCATCATTATATCGAATATCTGTGGACTTAACCTTGACACGTGCGTATTGTTGACCAGGCACCAATCCGACACCTGACGACACGTACTTGTTCATTGATATTCCACGGTTATCAACACGATGCCTCATTCTTAAATAATTTGGATAGTATGCTATTTCCGCTGAGTCTGAAGGCAAAAAAAAAAAAAAATGAAACTGATCGTCCCCAAGAAAACCGGCCCCAAACCGAAACTGACTCATGTAGTAAGAAAAACTCCTGTTTTATTTTTATTTTTTTTATACACTGCATATTTTCGTTCGGAAGTGGGCGCCACGTTTTGAAAATGACAGAACGTAGTTGCGGTTAGATTTTTATGAATGGAGAAATTGTGTTGTTTGAGTTGTAATAGATTTTAAGAGCCGAGTGCTTTTAAATATAGGAATTAATCTGGTCTCATATGTCACACACACACACACACACACACACACACACACATATATATATATATATATATATATATATATATATATATATATATATATATAATAAAATTTTTTTAGATACTATAGCTTACAAAATTATGAAAGATACTATGCAGAAATTATTAAATAAAGAATTTAAAGTTATTAAGTAAATGGAATGAAAATGCAAAATACATTTAATTTATTGCGCAAATGCAGCTCATAAATAAAATGATTTCAATAATAATAGAAGTTTGAAAATCCAATGAACGAAAAGTAAGAAGATGTAACACGATAAACCTAACTTTTTAAAAACACCCACAGAATAAAATATAATACAGCAAATCATCAATCAAATGGATTAAAAATACAAAACACTAGCTATCAAGTTACAGAAAATCAACCAAATTAAAAGGTATGGAAACAAAAAAAGAAAAACTTAAACTAAATTCAACTATCTAACAGGCGTACAAAACAAATGTAAAAATCAATTAATCCTCAAGCATATGAAAAAAAAAAAAAAAAAAAAAAAAAAATTAATATCGAATCAACAAGTCAATGAAAAATATAATACAAAGGTATGGAATCGAAATAAGTATAACAAACAAAATCAAGCACAAACGCCTTACACGTGGACGAGGCTCTAAGCCTAAATCATGAATTGTTAACCTCTACAAAAATCTAATCATGTCCAAGTTTTTTGTAGAAGCAAACTCAAAAATGTATGTTTCTGAAGAAATAGATAGATTAAATCTATGAACTATAGATTTAATCTATCTATTTCTTCAGAAACATACATTTTTGAGTTTGCTTCTACAAAAAACTTGGACATGATTAGATTTTTGTAGAGGTTAACAATTCATGATTTAGGCTTAGAGCCTCGTCCACGTGTAAGGCGTTTGTGCTTGATTTTGTTTGTTATACTTATTTCGATTCCATACCTTTGTATTATATTTTTCATTGACTTGTTGATTCGATATTAATTTTTTTTTTTTTTTTTTTTTTTTTTTTTTTTTCATATGCTTGAGGATTAATTGATTTTTACATTTGTTTTGTACGCCTGTTAGATAGTTGAATTTAGTTTAAGTTTTTCTTTTTTTGTTTCCATACCTTTTAATTTGGTTGATTTTCTGTAACTTGATAGCTAGTGTTTTGTATTTTTAATCCATTTGATTGATGATTTGCTGTATTATATTTTATTCTGTGGGTGTTTTTAAAAAGTTAGGTTTATCGTGTTACATCTTCTTACTTTTCGTTCATTGGATTTTCAAACTTCTATTATTATATATATATATATATATATATATATATATAATAGAAGATTTTTATGATTACTTGTAATATATATATACCCGAGAAATACCAAAGAAAATTGCTTGTAAACTGAAGGTAAAGGTAAATAAATTGCAAAACAGAAGCCTAGTGTAGCACGATGAGCTATGCAAGAAATTTGGAAATTGAATAAATGGAATCTAGTGAATATAAAAGGAATAAAATTAATATGAAAAGCATTTCTGAAACCATGTACGTTATCAAGGGCCATACATGTTTCATTAATGCTGATTCTACGTTTCTGTTTACACTACTGTAAAATGTATTACAGAAATAATGTAAATGGCCCATTATATATATATATATATAATAAAAGACTAGATTTTAATTTTAATACTTCTGAAATTCAACATTTTAAATCTTGTTTGCATATATCAGTGTTTAGAAATGTTATATCAAACCAGGTTCTTAAAATAAATAAAATTTGTGATGACAATTATAAATTAGCACATTTTATAGAATTACTAAATACTGCAACTAATAATGCATTTCCTCCCAAATTCGTAATCAATATTATCAACTCAGTGTATCAAGTACCACTCGACAACATCCAGGACAACTTTCCCAATTATGGCGGCTACTAATTTATATTTAAATTATTAAAAAAAACACTAATTATTATTTCTAATTATGTGATTATATAAAATTGAAAAATAATGAAATAAGCAAAAAAATTGAAAAAACAAAAAATAGAAAATAAGATACATAAATATTTAATATTTTGAAAATTATTTTCGCTAAAAATATGTAACTTTAGTCAGTTTGTAGCAACGATTTGAGTCCCTTTTTAATGGTGTTAATGGCATTCTCGTTTATTCATTTCTCCTCTGTGACGCCCTTTTATAGTAAGATTTTTCATCTATGATTCCTGTTCATTCTGTTTGCCTTAGATTAATTATGGTTGTTCTGTCTCCAACTCCCTGTATGGGGATCAGTAGAAGACCCTTCAACTATTTGTTACCCTCTGATTCCGCGGTTTATTTTCTTCTTCTTCTCCCGGATGCTTCTCAACTTCATTCAGTCTCAACTGCTCGTCTTCACATGTATACAGGATTCCTGCCTCGTGGTTCCTGGTAATACTTGATTTGTTAATAATTTTTCAATTTTTTATCTATTAATGCTTGTAGTTTGTGCTATGGAATTTATAGTAACTTACTATTGCCATATCTGAAACAAGCATTTGTTTGGGTTAATTAGGGTTAGATGCTCAGACCTGATGAAGAGTCTAGTCTAATTAACCTCCAATATAACCGCTACATTTAGAAAAAAAACCATCGTAGTCCAATTACATGTTCTTGTAAAGATTTTAAAGAGCAACAAATTAATCGTTTATGCCTAGCATTTTTAGTTTTCGAGATAAAAGGGTCACAAACTTTAATAAGAACGATCATGCATAAAGCATTGATTATGAAACATTTTCTAACTGCAATGCAATTTTATTTAAACATCTCTAAAATGCGATACATTCAGCGGTGATATTTTTAAAATTATCACAATACTACAATTTATTATATTTGAAACTTCATAAAAAACAAATGAGCTTTATTCAAATAACGTCCTCGAATCGCCTGGCTCTCTATATAAAAACAATGAATATTTCATTCATAAACTTTTTTTCCATTCCTATCATTCAGCGACGACATTTTAAAAATTATCACAATACAGTAAAACTTCGATTAACCGTCACTCGTTTAACCGCCAGTTTCTGTTATCCGTCATGGTATTATGATATTATATTTATGGTATTACGATAAATTTCTGTACATTACTACTCTTACATTACTACTCTTATATTGAAGTTTATATTGATCGTTTTGTAAAATTAAATACAATATGTATGTATTGTTTGTTCACTTTTAAAGGATTTTATTTTCATTTTCGTACCAAGTCCGCAGTGAAATCACATTACTGTACATATGCATTAAGAGATTTCTGTTATCCGTCTATTCGGTTATCCGTCACAACCTTAGTTCCGACGGTGACGGTTAATCGAAGTTTTACTGTATTACAATAATTTATTTTACTTAAAAACTTAAAACCATGGAGGTAAAAGTACTGTGTAACTCCATGCTTATATCTTCATCAAAAAAGGCAATAGAATCGTCTGCTTCTCTATTTAAAATTAATGAATGTTTCATTCATATCAGCTATATTGCAGACTCCAGAGCTAAATAATTTTGTGTTAAAGAAATTCAACAATTCTTATACAACTAACTCATCTTACATCCTGATCTGTTTACATTCTCCATACGTGAAAATCAGGGTTCGTTGTAGAAATAATCAAAGCTTGATGATCATTTAAACTCAAATATTTTGTAATTGCGCTGTTTCAGAATATAGATGTACAGAAATTAAGCAAAAATAAAGCGGTGTTAGGACGGATACAACACTAAATATAAATAAAAAAAGAACTTTAAAAATCACGATTTTGACGCAAGATGGATGCTATATTTTATTTGGAAGTGGGTCACGTAATATGGATGTAGTTATTATTTTTATTTTTATTTAAAAAACATATTTTGCTGAAATTTTTTTTATATTTTCATGCGATAATTTGAATATTTCCTAAAACTTTCGAAGCAATTTGTGAATTTTAAATTCACTTAAAAAATGTATGAAAAATTAGGTCCCATAGGGTTCAATGTCTTTCATTTTTTCAACCCGGGTTCAATCCAAAACTAATTGGGTGATATTATTCATTTATATTCCCATAGGTCCCACAGACCGTCTGACCAACATACTAAAATTTCATTTTGACGGCAGTTATTTTTACGGCAGTTATCGTCCGAACGGACAGACAGACAGAATGAATGAATAAAGTCATAAACACTTTTCAACTATGCTGTAAAGTGTTGAAAACGGAAAATTTTCAATCTTCTTCAATTTGACAAGATGATTGCTCGAAATCTATAAGAGTTTTGTGAAAACAAATTTTTGATCTAGAAACTGGATTTTTCTGATGAGCATTTTTGTTGCTCAGTGTTTATATCTATTTTTTTATAATTGAGAATATATTTAGAATGAAAGTAAGCAAAGTGAAGTGAAAACACCCATTCGAGCAAAAACATTTTTTCTATTCGAAATAGATAGTTCAAAACATTGAAATTTTTCTGTATTCATACATGGTATCCTATTTCCGACTAAACCTGCCTAAATTATTTATATTTTTCTCTTAGGTTCGCAGATATAAGTGTTCACAGTGTTTACATTTCTGATAACGCTAATCATAAACACAGAACAAAACCATAAGAAAAAAATCTGATGTGGGCAACACATGACTTTCCTTATATAATGCAATGAATTTACCTCTTTTACAGTTAAAAAAAATGTTATTCTTATAATAGATACTTATAGTCCTTCCAAGATATTGAATTTTCTTCAATGAGTCGTCATTTTCATTGATTTATATCCATTTGGCGAGATTTTAGTTAATTTACCAACAATTAAAAAAAGTCGCCGAGTTGGCGACATTCCGTCAAATTCGTCGCCCAAATATTGCCAAGCGTTATGGACGGAGAAATAAGTTATTCTTATAGCCGATAAATGACTATTGGCGTTCAAATACAAAAGTATTACTAAAAGTATCTTTTTTCATGAATGGAACGAACAGGTTTTACGAGAATGATGTCACCAAATTTATCGCATGGTATTACATATGAAAAGTGAACATGTTTCTCAATAGGAAATATATTTTTTTTTATTTTATATGACTTTTTGATAATTTTTTTGAAAAATGTGCAATATCTCGAGAATGGTTCATGTTAGCGTTTTAAAACTTATGGCAATTGTTTTCTAATAAAAAATTACATAAGAAAGGCTTCTTTGAGTAACTTTATTAGTGGTTTTGATTTCTTGAGGATTTTTTCAAAATTTCACTCGAAAATTTAGGGGGGTTCTGAACATTCGATTGCATATAAAAACAATAGGCTTCCAGTGTTTATGGATTGTGATTTTCGTACCAAATTTCGTTCGAATCGGTCCATTCGTTCTTCAGTTATTGTCTCCACATACACACACACAAAGACACACACACACAGACATCAGTAGTAAGAATAGGGGCGTTCTGCGCCGAAGGCTCAGCAATGCTCAGCGCTCAGCAAAATGGCCGCCATCGTGAATTCCGTAATCCTGGACGGGGGTGTAAAAGGGGGGCTAAATGAAAAAAGGTGGGGGTAAAAATTTTTCGAAACTTTTTTTGTCGGGTGGCAACGATGTCGTAGTCTTGTACGAGGGGTTGAGGGGGAAATAAATTTTTTTGGAATGAGATTTTTTCTAAGTAGGGTAGAAACTTTTTTCGAGGTGGCAACACCGACGAAGGCTCAGCGATGCTCAGCGCCCCCTAGCGGCGAAAATTGGAACTACCCAATACTTGGGAGATATTTCTAATTTTAAATATTGGAGTAATATTTGGGATTTTTTCTAAGTACGGAAGAAACTTTTTTCGAGGTGGCAACACCGACGAAGGCTCAGCGATGCTCAGCGCCCTCTAGCGGCAGAAAGGAGAATTAAAACTGGGAATTTTTCTGATAGTTGGGATTTTTCTTTTTTTTTTTCTAAATGAATTAATTAAGTACGAAATATTCGTATTTTTTTTTCTTTTTTCTAAATGAATTAAAGGGCGTTAATGAGGATAATTAAATAAAGTAATTAAGGTCTATGTTATTGCGTGCTAGGAGCGTGTCAATATCCCTCCGCCAAGGACATGTTAAGGGTATACCAAGGGTGTACCAAAGGGATATGCTGAAGGCATGCTAAGGTCATGTCAATACCCCTCCGCTTCTAAGAAAAGAGTGCTTGCCCTATATCGCGGTTACGAATACATAACTGTAAGAATTTTATATTTTACTAACAAAATTTCGTAAATGCAAGTTTTTTTCTTATATTTTTTCGCAAATGTAAGTTTTTTACTTTTCAAAAACCGCACTTGTGCCGTTTTCTCTATGGGAATTAACATAGGTTTTCGCACTTGTGCTATTTTTTAACGTTTTTTCACAAAAACATACTTTTTACTAACAAAATTTCGTAAATGCAAGTTTTTTTCTTATATTTTTTCGCAAATGTAAGTTTTCTACTTTTCAAAAACCACACTTGTGCCGTTTTCTCTATGGGAATTAACATAGGTTTTCGCACTTGTGCTATTTTTTAACGTTTTTTCACAAAAACATACTTTTTACTAACAAAATTTCGTAAATGCAAGTTTTTTTCTTATATTTTTTCGCAAATGTAAGTTTTTTACTTTTCAAAAACCACACTTGTGCCGTTTTCTCTATGGAAATTAACATAGGTTTTCGCACTTGTGCTATTTTTTAACGTTTTTTCACAGAAACATACTTTTTACTAACAAAATTTCGTAAATGCAAGTTTTTTTCTTATATTTTTTCGCAAATGTAAGTTTTTTACTTTTCAAAAACCACACTTGTGCCGTTTTCTCTATGGAAATTAACATAGGTTTTCGCACTTGTGCTATTTTTTAACGTTTTTTCACAAAAACATACTTTTTACTAACAAAATTTCGTAAATGCAAGTTTTTTTCTTATATTTTTTCGCAAATGTAAGTTTTTTACTTTTCAAAAACCACACTTGTGCCGTTTTCTCTATGGAAATTAACATAGGTTTTCACACTTGTGCTATTTTTTAACGTTTTTTCACAAAAACATACTTTTTACTTGTAAAAAACTAACAAAAAAGCGTTTTTAAAGTAGCAGAATCGCGTGAATTGGTGTTTTAAAGTAGCAGAATCGCGTGAATTGGTGTTTTAGAGTAGCAGAATCGTATGAATCGGGTGTATAGGAGGGGGTTGATGTTGATGTTGATGACCCAGACCGTCCGACCTACCAGAAAGGTATAGGAGGGGGTGTGTTTCTACAATCATTTCGATCTTGGAGTTTAAAAAATTTTAATATTCCCCAAAATAAATGTTTTTAAATAATCGTGAAAGTGTACTACTACCATAGGGGGTTTCTTTATACCAACATGGTTTAATATGAGTACCATTTTACAAGTGTACTACTACCATAGGGGGTTTCTTTAAACCAACATGGTTTAATACGTGTGTTATTTTATACATGTGTTATTTCTTTAAACCAGCATGGCTTAATACGTATGTTATTTTACAAGTATACTACTACCATAGGGGTGCCTTTTAATTTTAACATGTTTTAAAAACCGCACGACAGACCCGAAGGCCTAGTGTAGCAAAGTGTGTGACTGGTTAGTGTAATGTGTGTAAGTGAATTATTTTTTAATTTTTTAATTGTGGTCCCACCTCCACCCGTCAATTTAAACTGGATAAAAAACAACAAGTGTTTAATATCTAATGTAAATCGACGCCACAATTTAACTGTGATTCTCAAATGAATACCGCAGAGTGCATTAAATCACGATGACAGATCTACCCCTCCCCACCTCGCGTGAATGTGGATACTTACGTTAAAACATTGTATGGTCAGTGCGGGAAAGATGAGGATACTGCTAACAGAGTGTGGTTCTGTATCTGGACATAACTTTAGGCTATATATCGCGTTGAGCTTGGGTTTGGCCGACGGTTTAGAACGGCTCTCGCCGCTATTGTTAACATCTGTGGTGGGGGACAGTTTTTACGGACTGATAGAATGCTTGTGTTGTTAGATTAAAAAGACACTACTAAATATCATTGTATTCTCAGCTGGGAGAGGCTCTTTTAAAGAAGTTCTTATTAAATTTTAACATGTTTTAAAAAGAATCTTTCATTCATTAGTGTTATGAATCACGCAAGTTAATTAAAGGATGTTAATTAAATTAATTGATTAAGTATTGAATGCCTGTATACCAGGAGCATGTCAAAGACATGTCAAGGGGTATGTCAAAGCGTACCAAGGGTGTGCCAAAGGAGTATGCTGAAGGCATACCAAGACCATCGTTCCTACACTATCCCTCCGCTATATCGCGATTACGAAGTGAACTGCGAGAATCTTGTAGGGTGTAGGGGTATGCCAAGAGGATCGAACATAAATTTTAAGAATGTGCCGCTTTTAGCGTTTTTTTCACAAAAAGTTTTAAAAACGTTAAAAAAACAACAAAAATGTGTGTTTTTTCAACAAGTTGAAGTTTTGGAGTTGTTGGATTTCTCTATGGGAATTAACATGGGTTTTCACACTTTTGCGAATTTTTTAGAAAAAAAATGTGGTTTTTCGCAAAAAAGCGGCCAAAAATGTGTTTTTTGAAAAACGCGGAATCGGCTGATTTTTTTCAAACTGTCGGATTTCTCTATGGGAATTAACATAGGTTTTCACACTTTTGCAATTTTTTTAAAAAAAATGTGCGTTTTTGCAAAAATGCGGCCAAAGAAGCGTGTTTTTAGAGTAGCAGAATTTCGGGAATCTCGAGAATCTCGGGAATCTCGGGAATTGGGTGTATGGGAGGGGGTATGTTTCCCCAACCATTTCGGGCTTAGAGTTTAAAAAATAAATATTTTCAATAATCGTGAAAGTGTTGTTGATTGTTGAAACCCAGACCGTCCGACCTACCAGAAAGGTGTAAGGTAACTGTTTGGACGGTCGGGAAGTGCCACCCAATTTAGACCGGAACCCAGTGGGGGAGGCATCCACAGGGACCGTACCCTCCTTCCCCTACCACCAACCTCTCGGAAGGACAATCGTGAAAGTGTGCTTATGTCCAAAATACTTGAGCGTCATGAATCTCACAAGTTAATTAGAGGATGATAATTAAATTAGGCGATTAAGTCTTGGAGTTTAAATAATAGCAGATACCAATGCCTGTATACGTATGTTATTTCTTTAAACCAACATGTTTTAATACGTGCGTTATTCTAAGAGGGAGAAACGCCTAATATGCTGATACATATGACACACGCGCTCAGCACAAATCGATGCAAATAAATGGTGAGATAGTTTTTAAAGACGAAACTTTAAAATTGTTTTCGATAAATAAGGTATTTGAGGTTATTTAACGTGTGAATGAACGATAACATGTCAATAAAATGAGGAACTAGGCTAAGTTTACAAGTATAGGACTTTAAAGTTTTGATGTTTTAGGGGTAGAACTTGAATTTATAATTAAACATGATTTATACTAACTACTGCAAAGGGAGAAATGCATAGCGAAAGGGGTTATGTGTGTATATAATGCATATAACCAACACCCACCGGTGGAATGCAGATCTAAGATAGTATTTTCAGGAGAAGACATGGGATTCTTAAGTAAATGGAGTATTTAGAGGCATTTAAAGAGATATAAACATATGATAAGGTAACATCCATAATACACACAACTAATATAGGACAGCGAAAGGAAAACTTTAGTATTGTTTAGAGACCGAACTTCAAATTTTTAAGTAAATGTAGGTGTTTGGAAAATTTTTAATGAACTATGTACGATACACATGTCTCCGATCACAGTGGTAGAAAAGTGATACCGGAGCAGTTTTTAAAGATGTGACTTTAACTTTTTTCAATTAAGTGAAGAATCTACTAAATATTAGAGGGTGCTAGCGCTTACCGAGGGTTTTATGTATAATACACATAAGCAGCATATAACATTAGGAAGGGGATATTAGAAAAATTTTTAAAGATAGGACTTTAGATTTTGGAACTAAATGATATATCAAGAAACATTTAAAGGGGATGAAAACATCTAATGAGGCGGAATGGGGGTGTACTTACCCAAGATACCCAGCACTGAAATTATTCACTAAGATAAATTTTTATAAAGTAAAGACTTTAGAAGTTTCACATAAAAGGCAATTTATACTAGTTTTTAAAGAAATGAAAACGCCCAGCGAGATGACTTAGAATGAATACAACGCCGATATATATAACAGTGAAAAGAAAAACTTAAATATTGTTTAAAGACTGCACTTCAAATTTCAAAGTAAATGTACATACCCAGAAACTTTTAATGGACTAGTATAATACACATACTCGATATAACAGTTAAATGATGAACTAAGAATAATTTATAAGTATATAACTTTGGATTTTTTTTTAGTTAAATAGGGATTTCAGCTAATTTTTAGAGGGATAGAAAGGTATACTAAAGGGTGTACAACAAATTTTTAGAAGGGACTTAGGGAATTTGCTAGCTAAATAGGGATTTCCACTACTTTTTAAAGGGATATAAAGACATACTAAAGGGTATACAGCAAATTTTTAGAGGGGACTTTGAGAATTTTTTAGCTAAATAGGGATTTCTACTAACTTTTAAGGAATAGAAACACGTACTGAAGAGTATAGAGCGTAATCATTACTAACACCTAGTGCTAAAATGAGGAATTAGAGTAATATTTTGGGGATGGGACTTTAGATTTTTAAGTAAATGTTATGTTTAAAAACTTTTAAAGTAGCGTAAATACCTACTAAGATGACATATGCGATACACATAGCCAATACATAGTTATTAAATAGGGAAAAGCTAAGATGGCTTTTTAGAATAACACCTAAAATTTTTTCTAACTAAGCGCAATATATCAACACTTAAAGCGGACGAATACGAAGATTCAGACGGCATGTGTGATACATATCGCGGGCACATAATAGTTAAATGTTAATTTAAGTAAGTTTTTAAGGATAGAACTCTGAATTTTTGGGTAAATGAGATGTTTAAGAACATTTAAAGAGTCAAAAACACCTAATAAGGCGGTATGAGATGATTTCATCATCATCAGATAACAGCGAAATGGGGATACTACAAATATTTTAAAGGGGAATCCTTAAAATTTCTAAGTAAATAACCTTTAAAGGGGTGAAAAATATATAGTGAAGTTGTGTAGATAATACAGATCATCGACATTCTAAAACAGACAAGACATGTCTATACAAGATAAAAAATGTTGTACGTTAATATAAACATGCATTATTATATGTAGCAATGTAATACATACCCCAAGATTTATATAAAGTAATTGCGAATACATTATATCAATCCCATCAGAAATCACCTAAAATAATAAAATTATCAAGCTGAATAATATATCTAGGTACTAAAACCCCAACAAACTACATTAAATTGATAAAAATCTTAACTAAATAAAATAATGAAGCTGTAACATACTATAAAAATACTAAGTTTAATAAAATAATAGAATAAAATCATATTAAAGCAAGTACTTACATGTTCAATCCGACTCAAAATGCTACATTAGGTGTAGGCCGATGAATAATGACAGATATAACATCTCCAGCTTTACCAACTTAAACCGACCTATTCCCAGAGCAACTTGAAACGCGTCTTGACAGCACGAAATCCACAGCAGAAGTGATAAAATCGATACTTCAACGACACCCCCTACACGACAAGGTCACATCAAGGTCATATCATGGTTACAGTTAAACTATGGTATAAAATAGAATCACATGTTAAAAAATAATAGATTTTAGTAAAATAATTAAAGAAAATCCCTCTGTGATTATGAATGAGCTGTCTATATTTACCGTGTGTGTGTGTGCGTGTGCGTGTGTGTGTGTGTGTGTGTGTGTGTAATTATACCTTAAAAAGCTATATATCTGTAGTATCCCAACGGATACTAATATTTGTTTTTCAAACTTAGAAAAACTTTATTTCAGTTGCACTTATTTTAAGTGTAATTAAAAAAAAGTTTTAACTAAATGTGTAAGACAAATATTAGTATCCGTTGGGATACTACAGATATATAGCTTTTTAAGGTATAATTACACACACACACACACACACACACACACGCACACGCACACACACACACGGTAAATATAGACAGCTCATTCATAATCACAGAGGGATTTTCTTTAATTATTTTACTAAAATCTATTATTTTTTAACATGTGATTCTATTTTATACCATAGTTTAACTGTAACCATGATATGACCTTGATGTGACCTTGTCGTGTAGGGGGTGTCGTTGAAGTATCGATTTTATCACTTCTGCTGTGGATTTCGTGCTGTCAAGACGCGTTTCAAGTTGCTCTGGGAATAGGTCGGTTTAAGTTGGTAAAGCTGGAGATGTTATATCTGTCATTATTCATCGGCCTACACCTAATGTAGCATTTTGAGTCGGATTGAACATGTAAGTACTTGCTTTAATATGATTTTATTCTATTATTTTATTAAACTTAGTATTTTTATAGTATGTTACAGCTTCATTATTTTATTTAGTTAAGATTTTTATCAATTTAATGTAGTTTGTTGGGGTTTTAGTACCTAGATATATTATTCAGCTTGATAATTTTATTATTTTAGGTGATTTCTGATGGGATTGATATAATGTATTCGCAATTACTTTATATAAATCTTGGGGTATGTATTACATTGCTACATATAATAATGCATGTTTATATTAACGTACAACATTTTTTATCTTGTATAGACATGTCTTGTCTGTTTTAGAATGTCGATGATCTGTATTATCTACACAACTTCACTATATATTTTTCACCCCTTTAAAGGTTATTTACTTAGAAATTTTAAGGATTCCCCTTTAAAATATTTGTAGTATCCCCATTTCGCTGTTATCTGATGATGATGAAATCATCTCATACCGCCTTATTAGGTGTTTTTGACTCTTTAAATGTTCTTAAACATCTCATTTACCCAAAAATTCAGAGTTCTATCCTTAAAAACTTACTTAAATTAACATTTAACTATTATGTGCCCGCGATATGTATCACACATGCCGTCTGAATCTTCGTATTCGTCCGCTTTAAGTGTTGATATATTGCGCTTAGTTAGAAAAAATTTTAGGTGTTATTCTAAAAAGCCATCTTAGCTTTTCCCTATTTAATAACTATGTATTGGCTATGTGTATCGCATATGTCATCTTAGTAGGTATTTACGCTACTTTAAAAGTTTTTAAACATAACATTTACTTAAAAATCTAAAGTCCCATCCCCAAAATATTACTCTAATTCCTCATTTTAGCACTAGGTGTTAGTAATGATTACGCTCTATACTCTTCAGTACGTGTTTCTATTCCTTAAAAGTTAGTAGAAATCCCTATTTAGCTAAAAAATTCTCAAAGTCCCCTCTAAAAATTTGCTGTATACCCTTTAGTATGTCTTTATATCCCTTTAAAAAGTAGTGGAAATCCCTATTTAGCTAGCAAATTCCCTAAGTCCCTTCTAAAAATTTGTTGTACACCCTTTAGTATACCTTTCTATCCCTCTAAAAATTAGCTGAAATCCCTATTTAACTAAAAAAAAATCCAAAGTTATATACTTATAAATTATTCTTAGTTCATCATTTAACTGTTATATCGAGTATGTGTATTATACTAGTCCATTAAAAGTTTCTGGGTATGTACATTTACTTTGAAATTTGAAGTGCAGTCTTTAAACAATATTTAAGTTTTTCTTTTCACTGTTATATATATCGGCGTTGTATTCATTCTAAGTCATCTCGCTGGGCGTTTTCATTTCTTTAAAAACTAGTATAAATTGCCTTTTATGTGAAACTTCTAAAGTCTTTACTTTATAAAAATTTATCTTAGTGAATAATTTCAGTGCTGGGTATCTTGGGTAAGTACACCCCCATTCCGCCTCATTAGATGTTTTCATCCCCTTTAAATGTTTCTTGATATATCATTTAGTTCCAAAATCTAAAGTCCTATCTTTAAAAATTTTTCTAATATCCCCTTCCTAATGTTATATGCTGCTTATGTGTATTATACATAAAACCCTCGGTAAGCGCTAGCACCCTCTAATATTTAGTAGATTCTTCACTTAATTGAAAAAAGTTAAAGTCACATCTTTAAAAACTGCTCCGGTATCACTTTTCTACCACTGTGATCGGAGACATGTGTATCGTACATAGTTCATTAAAAATTTTCCAAACACCTACATTTACTTAAAAATTTGAAGTTCGGTCTCTAAACAATACTAAAGTTTTCCTTTCGCTGTCCTATATTAGTTGTGTGTATTATGGATGTTACCTTATCATATGTTTATATCTCTTTAAATGCCTCTAAATACTCCATTTACTTAAGAATCCCATGTCTTCTCCTGAAAATACTATCTTAGATCTGCATTCCACCGGTGGGTGTTGGTTATATGCATTATATACACACATAACCCCTTTCGCTATGCATTTCTCCCTTTGCAGTAGTTAGTATAAATCATGTTTAATTATAAATTCAAGTTCTACCCCTAAAACATCAAAACTTTAAAGTCCTATACTTGTAAACTTAGCCTAGTTCCTCATTTTATTGACATGTTATCGTTCATTCACACGTTAAATAACCTCAAATACCTTATTTATCGAAAACAATTTTAAAGTTTCGTCTTTAAAAACTATCTCACCATTTATTTTCATCGATTTGTGCTGAGCGCGTGTGTCATATGTATCAGCATATTAGGCGTTTCTCCCTCTTAGAATAACGCACGTATTAAAACATGTTGGTTTAAAGAAATAACATACGTATACAGGCATTGGTATCTGCTATTATTTAAACTCCAAGACTTAATCGCCTAATTTAATTATCATCCTCTAATTAACTTGTGAGATTCATGACGCTCAAGTATTTTGGACATAAGCACACTTTCACGATTGTCCTTCCGAGAGGTTGGTGGTAGGGGAAGGAGGGTACGGTCCCTGTGGATGCCTCCCCCACTGGGTTCCGGTCTAAATTGGGTGGCACTTCCCGACCGTCCAAACAGTTACCTTACACCTTTCTGGTAGGTCGGACGGTCTGGGTTTCAACAATCAACAACACTTTCACGATTATTGAAAATATTTATTTTTTAAACTCTAAGCCCGAAATGGTTGGGGAAACATACCCCCTCCCATACACCCAATTCCCGAGATTCCCGAGATTCTCGAGATTCCCGAAATTCTGCTACTCTAAAAACACGCTTCTTTGGCCGCATTTTTGCAAAAACGCACATTTTTTTTAAAAAAATTGCAAAAGTGTGAAAACCTATGTTAATTCCCATAGAGAAATCCGACAGTTTGAAAAAAATCAGCCGATTCCGCGTTTTTCAAAAAACACATTTTTGGCCGCTTTTTTGCGAAAAACCACATTTTTTTTCTAAAAAATTCGCAAAAGTGTGAAAACCCATGTTAATTCCCATAGAGAAATCCAACAACTCCAAAACTTCAACTTGTTGAAAAAACACACATTTTTGTTGTTTTTTTAACGTTTTTAAAACTTTTTGTGAAAAAAACGCTAAAAGCGGCACATTCTTAAAATTTATGTTCGATCCTCTTGGCATACCCCTACACCCTACAAGATTCTCGCAGTTCACTTCGTAATCGCGATATAGCGGAGGGATAGTGTAGGAACGATGGTCTTGGTATGCCTTCAGCATACTCCTTTGGCACACCCTTGGTACGCTTTGACATACCCCTTGACATGTCTTTGACATGCTCCTGGTATACAGGCATTCAATACTTAATCAATTAATTTAATTAACATCCTTTAATTAACTTGCGTGATTCATAACACTAATGAATGAAAGATTCTTTTTAAAACATGTTAAAATTTAATAAGAACTTCTTTAAAAGAGCCTCTCCCAGCTGAGAATACAATGATATTTAGTAGTGTCTTTTTAATCTAACAACACAAGCATTCTATCAGTCCGTAAAAACTGTCCCCCACCACAGATGTTAACAATAGCGGCGAGAGCCGTTCTAAACCGTCGGCCAAACCCAAGCTCAACGCGATATATAGCCTAAAGTTATGTCCAGATACAGAACCACACTCTGTTAGCAGTATCCTCATCTTTCCCGCACTGACCATACAATGTTTTAACGTAAGTATCCACATTCACGCGAGGTGGGGAGGGGTAGATCTGTCATCGTGATTTAATGCACTCTGCGGTATTCATTTGAGAATCACAGTTAAATTGTGGCGTCGATTTACATTAGATATTAAACACTTGTTGTTTTTTATCCAGTTTAAATTGACGGGTGGAGGTGGGACCACAATTAAAAAATTAAAAAATAATTCACTTACACACATTACACTAACCAGTCACACACTTTGCTACACTAGGCCTTCGGGTCTGTCGTGCGGTTTTTAAAACATGTTAAAATTAAAAGGCACCCCTATGGTAGCCTATGGTAGTAGTATACTTGTAAAATAACATACGTATTAAGCCATGCTGGTTTAAAGAAATAACACATGTATAAAATAACACACGTATTAAACCATGTTGGTTTAAAGAAACCCCCTATGGTAGTAGTACACTTGTAAAATGGTACTCATATTAAACCATGTTGGTATAAAGAAACCCCCTATGGTAGTAGTACACTTTCACGATTATTTAAAAACATTTATTTTGGGGAATATTAAAATTTTTTAAACTCCAAGATCGAAATGATTGTAGAAACACACCCCCTCCTATACACCCGATTCATACGATTCTGCTACTCTAAAACACCAATTCACGCGATTCTGCTACTTTAAAACACCAATTCACGCGATTCTGCTACTTTAAAAACGCGTTTTTGTTAGTTTTTTACAAGTAAAAAGTATGTTTTTGTGAAAAAACGTTAAAAAATAGCACAAGTGTGAAAACCTATGTTAATTTCCATAGAGAAAACGGCACAAGTGCGGTTTTTGAAAAGTAGAAAACTTACATTTGCGAAAAAATATAAGAAAAAACTTGCATTTACGAAATTTTGTTAGTAAAAAGTATGTTTTTGTGAAAAAACGTTAAAAAATAGCACAAGTGCGAAAACCTATGTTAATTCCCATAGAGAAAACGGCACAAGTGCGGTTTTTGAAAAGTAAAAAACTTACATTTGCGAAAAAATATAAGAAAAAAACTTGCATTTACGAAATTTTGTTAGTAAAATATAAAATTCTTACAGTTATGTATTCGTAACCGCGATATAGGGCAAGCACTCTTTTCTTAGAAGCGGAGGGGTATTGACATGACCTTAGCATGCCTTCAGCATATCCCTTTGGTACACCCTTGGTATACCCTTAACATGTCCTTGGCGGAGGGATATTGACACGCTCCTAGCACGCAATAACATAGACCTTAATTACTTTATTTAATTATCCTCATTAACGCCCTTTAATTCATTTAGAAAAAAGAAAAAAAAATACGAATATTTCGTACTTAATTAATTCATTTAGAAAAAAAAAAAAGAAAAATCCCAACTATCAGAAAAATTCCCAGTTTTAATTCTCCTTTCTGCCGCTAGGGGGCGCTGAGCATCGCTGAGCCTTCGTCGGTGTTGCCACCTCGAAAAAAGTTTCTTCCGTACTTAGAAAAAATCCCAAATATTACTCCAATATTTAAAATTAGAAATATCTCCCAAGTATTGGGTAGTTCCAATTTTCGCCGCTAGGGGGCGCTGAGCATCGCTGAGCCTTCGTCGGTGTTGCCACCTCGAAAAAAGTTTCTACCCTACTTAGAAAAAATCTCATTCCAAAAAAATTTATTTCCCCCTCAACCCCTCGTACAAGACTACGACATCGTTGCCACCCGACAAAAAAAGTTTCGAAAAATTTTTACCCCCACCTTTTTTCATTTACCCCCCCTTTTACACCCCCGTCCAGGATTACGGAATTCAC
The DNA here is from genome assembly GCA_951213105.1 of Amaurobius ferox. Taxonomy (NCBI): domain Eukaryota; kingdom Metazoa; phylum Arthropoda; class Arachnida; order Araneae; family Amaurobiidae; genus Amaurobius; species Amaurobius ferox. The sequence goes on along the minus strand of OX578154.1, from coordinate 78,994,538 downwards.
GATGGCGGCCATTTTGCTGAGCGCTGAGCATTGCTGAGCCTTCGGCGCAGAACGCCCCTATTCTTACTACTGACATCACCTCAAAAATGTTTGATTCGTGATCAGGGATGCTTGAAACGTGCTCTCCCGTCGAAAACTCGAATTTGAATTTTCGACCCCGTCACAATACTTTCCTTATACATTATGGAAAGTAATATGATGTGGGCAACACATGATTTTCCTTATATAATGCAATGGATTTGCTACTTTTCCAGTAAAAAAAATATTATTCGTATAGTAGATATTTATATTCTTTCCAAGATATTGAATTTTCGTCAATGAGTAGTCATTTTCACTGATTTAGCGTCATTTTTATCCATTTGGCGAGTTTTTCGTTAATTTAGCAGCATTTAAAAAAGTCGCCAAGTTGGCCACATTTCACCAAATTTTTCGCCAAAATCTCCAAGTATTACGGACGGAGAAATAAGTTATTCTTACAGCCTGATAAATGACGATTTGCGTATAAATACAAAAGTATTACTCAAAGTATCTTTTTTCATGAGTGGAACGAGTTAGATCCACGAGAATGATGTCACCAAATTTATCGCATGATATTACATATGAAAAGTAAACATGTTTCTCAATATGAATTTTTTTTTTTTAATGATTTTTTGTTAATTTTTTGAAAAATGTGCAATATCTCGAGAACGATTCATGCTAGCGTTTTAAAATTTATGTCAATCGTTTTCTTGTGAAAAATTACATTCGAATTACCTATTTGCGCAAATATATTACAGGTTTTGATTTTTCAAAAATTCACTCGAAAATTTAGGGGAGTTCTGAACATTCGATTGCGTATAAAAACAATAGGCTTCCAGTATTCACGGATTGTAATTTTTGTACTAAATTGCGTTTGAATCCGTCCATTTGTTCGTCAGTTATCGTCTCCACAAACTCACTGACACACACACACACACACACACACACACACACACACACACATACACACACACATACACACACAGACATCACCTCAAAAATGTTCGATTCGTGATCAGGGATGCTTGGAATGTGCTCTCCCGTCGAAAACTCGAATTCGGATTTTCGACCCCGTCACAATACTTCCCTTATACATTATTATATATAAGGAAGGTAAAAAGCTCTTCTCTCCCTTTTCCTATACCGTTCACTTATAAATTTGACGATCTTGGCAACGAAATTAGTGAAGTATCGCAAAATTGGCGATATTTTGCTCCAGGTTGACAGAAATATAGTCAGAATTGAAAAAAGAAACTAAATTAACAAAATTGATGAATTAATTATCATATATTTTAATGCATGTATTATATTACATATTGCGAATGCTATCAATATTGATAAAGGCCAATTTAAGAATTGAGCGAAATATAATTTAATGTTATTATAAATTAGATTCACATGTTGTAATTTGAAAAAAATCTGATGTGGGCAACACATGACTTTCTTTATATAATGTAATGAATTTACTACTTTTACAGTAAAAAAAATAGGTTTTTCTTATAGTAGATACTAATATTCTTTCTAAGATATTGAATTTTCGACAATTAGTCGTTATTTTCATTGATTTGGCGTCATTTTTATCTATTTGGCGAGATTTTCGTTAATTTGGTAGCATTTCAAAAAGTCGCCAAGTTGGCGACATTTCACCAAATTCATCGCCAAGATCTCGCCAAGCGTTATGGACGAAGAAATAAGTTATTCTTACAGCAGATAAATGACTATTGGCGCTCAAATACAAAAGTATTACTTAAAGTATCTTTTTTCATGAATGGAATGCGTTAGATCCACGAGAATGATGTCACCCAATTGATCCCATGGTATTACATATGAAAAGTGAACGTGTTTCTCAATAGGAAATGTTTTTTTTATTTTATATGACTTTTTGATAATTTTTTAAAAAATGTACAATATCTCGAGAACGGTTCATGTTAGCGTTCTAAAATTTATGTCAATCGTTTTCTAATGAAAAATTACATAAGAAATGTCTATTTGCGTAACTTTATTAGCGGTTTTAATTTTTTGTCGATTTTTTCAAAATTTCATTCGAAAATTTAGGGGGGGGGGTTGAACATTCGATTGCGTATAAAAACAATAGGCTTCCAGTGTTTACGGATTTTGATTTTTGTACCAAATTTTGTTCGATTCGGTCCATTCGTTCGTCAGTTATCGTCTCCACAGACTCACTGACACACACACACACACACACACACACACACACACACATACTTTCACACACACACACACAGACATCACTTCAAAAATGTTTGATTCGTGATCAGGGATGTTTGAAACGTGCTCTCCCGTCGATAACTCGAATTCGAATTTTCGACCCCGTCGCAATACTTTCCTTATACATTATGTATATAAGGAAAGTAATACTGAACCATAAACACAGAACAAAACACAAAGAATTTGTTACAATACGGTCTAGGTCGCTAAGCTAAACTAATAAAGAACAAGAAAGATCAATCATGCATAAGCATTGATTATGAAACACTTTCCAACTGAAATGTAATTTCATTTAAAAATTTCTAAAATGTGATTCATTCAGTGGTAATATCTTTTACATTATCACAGTACTACAGTAATTTATTATACTTAAATACTTAAAACTGTATCGAAATATAAATCATCTGATTCTTTATGCAAAATCAATGAATATTTCATTCATATAACTTGTATTCCAGACTCCAGAGCTAAATAATTTTGTGTGAAAAAAATTCAGCAATTCTTATGTAATTCATCTTACAATCGCTTGAGATATTTGCATTCTGCATATGTTAAAATTAGGCTTCCTTGAAGAAATAATAAAAGTTTAGGGATCATTTAAAATCACAACTATTGTAATTGCATAGGCACGGAATTTAGATACACAGATAATATATATGTGTATGTGTATGTACTCAAAGTATTGGAATCGTGCCGAAGATCGGAACTCGAATTTTCAAAGGATCTACACGTTTTGGGACTTCTAGAACACGAAAAAACTACTTTTAGGAAGAGGTCTGTGTGTGTAAGGGTGTATCTGTGTATGTTTCTGTGTGTCTGTGTGGATATTACATCCACTCTAATTGAAAAACTAATGGACCGAATTTCATACAATTTGGTAGGTATGTTTTTTGTGGGAAATCCTGATGTTCATTAGATTATAGTACGATTCGTAATAAAAGAATCTGCCTTCTTTGCGAAATGGCCGCAGAAATTGCCTTTATCCACTCTAGCTAAAAACTAATGAACCAAATTTAACAAAATTTGGAGTATAATATTTCAATAACCTACAAGTGATTTATATACCAAATTTAACAAAATTTTGTATATAAATCATTTGTAGGTTATTCTACTACTATTCGGGAAAAAGGAACGGGCTATTTTTGCGAAATGGCCAGCAAAAATCGTTATATATAAAAATAAAAGACTACGTGTGCTCAATTATATCAATTAAATTCCTATTTTATATGTGATTTTTGACAACAAAAAGAATAAGACTAACCCCATTACTCTAGGACTAGCCGTTCTTGAGATATTCTAGTTTTTTCGCGTTTTCGCTACGCCACCTTTGACAATAAGTCCAGCTATCAAATGAGAACCAAATTTAAGTTTAACGTGTAAATTCAATGTCATTTAAAATACTTATGTTGTGCAGATAAACACAAATTATCATTGAATAAATAAAGAGAACGAATATGAGTCTGCAGGGAAAGACATGTGCTGTCCACATCAGAATTTTTAACAATATTACACCAATGATTTATAGAAGTGAACGGGGATTATTTTCAGGCCATTTCGAAAAAAATGTATGATCTATATTTAAAGATCCATCAAATTTTTGTCGAATAAAATGCTCAACAAATTTAAGCTGTGTACCAAATTTTAACTCTCTAGGACGTAGGAAAGTGCATTTAAAATGCCATCAATTAAATTTATCATGAAGAGTTATATAAAATTAAAAAAAAATGAAAAATTGTTATCTACCAAATTTATTTTAAAATATGAAGCCACTCCCATATGCAAAACGTTTAAACAAATGGAGAGATATTTATTATATAATATCTCTCTCTTTTCTTTCTGGAAGATATTCCAAAGTCAGAATTTAACTGAATTTGTTTTTTTCCCTATATTAAATAATTTTTTTAATTAAAAAACTACTTGACATATTTTACTGAATTTTTTTTTATATATTCTATGGGATAATGTGAATATTTCCTAAAAATTTCGAAGCAATTCGTGAATTTTAAATTTACTTAAAAAATGTTTGAAAAATTAGGTCCCATAGGGTTCAATGTATTTCATTTTTTCAACCCGGGTTCAATAAAAAACTAATTGGGTGATATTATTTATTTATATTCCCATAGGTCCTACAGACCGTCTGAACAACATACTAAAATTTCATTTTGATAAACTCATTTTTACGGCAGTTATCGTGCTAACGGACAGACAGACAGACAGACAGACAGACAGACAGAATGAACAAAGTCATAAACACTTTTCAACTTTGTTGTAAAGTGTTAAAAATCAACAACAGGTTCAAAATAATCAATAACAAAGTATATTACTCAGAATAATGAGATAACACTTCCGTACATAAATAAAAAAGATAATATTTCAACTTCGACTTAAAACAGTTAGAAGACTCAGACTTAAGCTCATTAGACAAAACATTAAAATTTTTAGGGGCTAACCACAAGAAACTTTCTTATACAAAATTTCATGATTAGCTTCAGGAATAACACAGTTGTAAGAAAGTAGTTGTAAGTATAGTTGTGGTATAGTTGTAAGAACGAGTGGATCTGATATTATGATTGATTTCTAATTAATTGGGGTTCTTGAAAGAGTTGGTGAAAGTTATCATGTCCTGACTAATGCATGGGGCATAAGGGGCATCTGCCCTAGGCCCCTCATCAGAAGGGCCCTCGTATTAAACGACACATCGAAAAAGTTAATGATTACTTCCTGAAAACAATAGTTATACCATCAGAATAGCTGACTGGCTCTTCCAGTGAAAAGATTTATTTTGAAAACGTATAGAGATTATCGGACTAATTCACCCTCTTGGCTACAAGATAGCCAGTAATTTAAATTCCATTAAAATATACAGGAACTTCATTTTGTATACTTTTCTCTACAATACAATTATGTTGTTGAAAAATTATTTTCACTTATTTCAGATATGTCGAGAGCTGGAGGGGGCCCCGGAAGAATGTCTGCTCTGGGCCCCAGTTAGGCTAAGTTGGTCTCCTTAACTCCCAGATAGCAAAATTTCAGTATAGCCATGATTGTTGCATAGAAACAGAAATGTTAAAGAATTTTAATTTACCATTTTACATAATAATGGAAGATGATTGTGTTTGAGAGTGTGTGTGTGCGCGCGCGCGCGCGCGCTCGGTCTGTAGTGGGGAATCAAAGCGTCGTACAGCCATGAAATTTGGTGCACAAGTACTTCAGGCTCCAAATAGGTTTGTAATTGTATTTAGACATTAACAGAAATTTTAGGAACAACAGAAGTGATAACATAGAAATGACATATATAAGAATGACGGATTGTTAAATCAAAGTCGTCAAAGAAAAAATTAAATGCATTGAATGTAATCATTCTTATATATGTCACTTCTATGTTATCACTTCTATTGTTTCATAAATTTCTGTTAATGTCAAAATACTATTCCTTTATGGGTGCCCCACAATTTTATTTTTGAGTTGCATATGACCAAGAATGTTGTGATAGGTAAAAATTTTTTTTTTCCTTTTTAGTGTATTTTATAAAATCGTGTAACTTAAAAAGTTTTTTTTTTATAATATATTATTTAATTATTTTATGTTTTAGGTCGATTTACAACGATTTTGGGTGATATTCACACAAATTGATTCCTTAGCGACCTAAAATGTCATCACATAGTTTCCATCTTGACACCATCAGAAAGATCGATATAAATAATTAAGAAATGTATATAAAAATAAATTTTATGGGAATTACGTAAAATAAATTTTATCGGAATTACATAAAATAAATTTTATCGGAATTACATTTTTACCTGGATTACATCAATTACGGCTTTCGGGTTGAATTGGTAATTGATATTTTGTATTTCTTAGGTCATCTGACTTACTTTGGCAAACATTTTTGAAACTCATATTATTGTATTTAACCAATTGTTTTAACAGAAAAAATATGGTAGTGTATATCTTCTAATACCATTTTAGCGCTTTCATTTTGGCATTATGTTGAGTCAATTTCATAGCACATTCATTTTGGCATATATTGATCCAGTTTCATATTTGTTTATAAATGGATGTTTAATTCTTCAGGATCTTTCATTCTTAATGGATGTTTAATTCTTCCAGGATGTTTAATTGTTCAGACCTACCTGTGAAGATAAATTTGTAAAGCTAGAACAGGGATTCTTATACTTCTTTTAAGGAGAATTAAATTAAATATCTTAATAGAATGTTTTGAATAACAATGTCATTTAGAATACTACAGAAATTTGTACATAATTGTGAATTTGAATTTTGAAGTTTCTTTATATATTATATATTCCGTACGGGTGCGCTGCTAGTCATTTATATTCCACATATACATCCAATTCAACGGTGTCACTAAGTTGTTGCCAACTTGTAAAAAGAAACTTTTAAAGGCTCTTTTACGAAATATTTAAAAATAATAAATTCGGTACAAAAGATGAAAATGATACATTCTTCATTATTATTATTTATTTATTTATTTGTTTTCATTTTAATAATCGTCTGATTACGAGTGGAGTGGAATACACTATTGAATATAAATGTATGTTATGTGGAGTGGAGACTCATATATTTTTATTTATGTATATCTAAATACATTTTGCGTATATAACCGTGCTTGTTTTTATAGCAAGATCGAACAGAAGTTGAGAAATAAGTAACTGAAATGCAGTGAAGATGTAAAAAATAAAAAATAGAAATGTCTGCTTTTTAGATTTCAAAACGTTTTGGCAAATCGTATTGTGAACGGAAGTGAAATAATTTCTTCACTGACTTAAGAAAGGCATAAGTTGGAACGCGCGCATCGGAATTTTTTATTCAACCTATCAAATCTTCGCAATAAAATTATACGGTATCACGGTATTTTATCTGACATAAATATTTTTTACACTTTTTTTTATTTTATTTTATTTATTTATTTTTTTTATTGAATCGCTCTACCCGCAGGATTTCCTTCTATTCTTTACGTTGCGCAAACTGACTGCACGTGTCACACGATAAGTAAGACGGGACGGAAACAAACGAAAAAGGGAAAATAAAAACCTCTGTAGGTAACGATGGGGATTTTCTGAGAATATTTTAGAAAGGTGAGTCAATCTGAAGTCGCACTCACTCGTATTTCCCGACTCCCCAGAGCTTTTTACAGTCGAAGCTTCGCGGAATTACAATTGTAGTTAGATCAGGAAGTTTCGTTTTGTGTTTATTTGGACGAGAATCAATTCACTTCATTTCATTTGAATGAATAAAAATACGATTATAGAAAGAGCAGAATTTTTTTGCTCTGTTTGCTTTGCGTAAGTTTTATTTCTCTAAAAAATTGAGAGATACTTTTCCCCTTTTCACATGTTTTGGCATAATCTGTTTTACCAATATTTCTCTTTTGTTTTTTGCGAGCGGACGAAAGTATTTTAGCGCTTTGCCGTTGCAGCGCAGTCTGCAGTTATACAGTATGTTTTCATAAAGTGCATATTATACCCTGAAATAAAATAAAAATTCAGACACAAAAAAAATTCTAATTTGTTTATTTTACATTTATTTGGGCGCAATGATTTCCCCAAAAGGGAAATTGTGAAGCAGTGATGTATCAAGACCTTTTGACAGAAGGGGGTGGGTGGGGGCGCATTAAACTTTAGGGGGGGGGAGCAAACTTTTTATTTGCTCTATATAAATATATCTAAATACTTTCACATAAATAGAAACTAGGTTAACATAAATTGCCTACAGAAAGAAGCACAGTTTTGAAGTGCAAGTCTTTTGGAGGAACTAACGAGCCAGTCTAAACTAGAGACCTGTTGTTGTTGTTGAAACCCAGACCGTCCGACCTACCAGAAAGGTGTAAGGTAACTGTTTGGACGGTCGGGAAGTGCCACCCAATTTAGACCGGAACCCAGTAGGGGAGGCATCCACAGGGACCGTACCCTCCTAGAGAGCTGTGAGTTCCTAAAGACCTGTGTAGTTCGGGTTTGACTCAACCCGCACTCGCAACAAAGAAAATTGTGGACTCGAACCCGTCACAAAGAAAATTCTCAATCCACAACCCGAATTGAACCCGCAGCGAATACCCGACCCACGACCTGCAATGGAATTGCATTCTAAAATTCTGTTCGATAGGTTTAAAATCTTTAGCGCATACATACAATTCTATGCTGATTATAGTTTGTTTACGTATTTATCCAGTTGCACCATCGTAGAAAAGTGTTAACTTAATTAAAAGCCAATATGAGAGAAAAAAAATAAGAAAAATAGTTTTTGTAATTAGAACATTCAACCACAATTGTGTGTTTTCTCCCACGTGTATATTAATAAAAACAATATAAACTTATATCTAAATGGAAAGCTTAGATATACGTTTACATTGTTGCATTTATTGGATTATTGCATGGATTATTGCATTCAGATGCATTAATGGTTAATTGTTGCATTTAACTGGTTGCATTCATTGTTGCATTTAGGGTTGCACCGAATACCATCTTTTGTCGAATACCGAATATTCGGTTAAATTTTTTTAAAGGTAATATTTCTATTTTATGCCAATTTAAAATAGAAAATGTTTCTATTTTGTGCCTTTTTTAAATGCATTTACATTTAACATTCTAAATTTATTTGCATTTACATTAAGTACAATTAATTTAAAATAAATAAAAAATAAAATAAATCATTCCAAAAGCAAATTAATATAGTAAATGGCTACTTAATTTGTTTTATGTTTATCTGCATAAATTGATAATTGATAGTTAGTTTTTGATATGTGATAATCATGGCTCCATTTTATGTTATAGAGAATCTTGCATTTACTTTACATACAAATACAAACCCGAGTTGCTTAAAATATCATTACAAATACAAACCCAAGTTGCTTAAAATATAATTACAAAAACAAACCCAAGTTGCCTAAAATATCATTACAAATTAGAATTACAATTTATTCAAGTGAATTTTTGCTATCATAATCTCTTCTGTAATGTAACTGGTAAATAATTTTATCAAAATTGAAGTTGAGCAGTCAAATTCAAACATTGCCAAATCATTTTTCTTTTTAAAGTGCAAAGGATACTTTGCCAGAGTGTCTAGCCATTCTTTTTACTTTCCTTATATACATAATGTATAAGAAAAGTATTGTGACGGGGTCGAAATTCGAATTCGAGTTTTCGACGGGAGAGCACGTTTCAAGCATCCCTGATCACGAATTAAACATTTTTGAAGTGATGTCTGTGTGTATGTGTGTGTGTGTGTGTGAAAGTATGTGTGTGTGTCAGTGGGCCTGTGGAGACGATAACTGACGAACGAATGGACCGATTCGAACCAAATTTGGTACAAAAATCACAATCTGTAAACACTGGAAGCCTATTGTTTTTATATGCAATCGAATGTTCAGAATCCCCTTAAATTTTCGAATGAAATTTTGAAAAAATCGTCAAAAAATCAAAACCAATAATAAAGTTACGCAAATAGACATTTCTTATGTAATTTTTCATTAGAAAACGATTGACATAAATTTTAGAACGCTAACATGAACCGTTCTCGAGATATTGCACATTTTTCAAAAAAATTATCGAAAAGTCATATAAAATAGAAAAAAAAATATTTCCTATTGAGAAACATGTTCACTTTTCATATATAATATCATGCGATAAATTGGGTGACACCATTCTCGTGGATCTAGCTCGTTCCATTCATGAAAAAAGATACTTTGAGAAATACTTTTGTATTTGAATGCCAATAGTCATTTATCTGCTGTAAGAATAACTTATTTCTTAGTGCATAACGGTTGGCGAGCTTTTGGCGCCGAATTTGGCGGAATGTCGCCAACTTGGCGACTTTTTGAAATGTTGCCAAATTAACGAAAATCTCGCAAAATGGATAAAAATGACGCTAAATCAATGAAAATGACGACTAATTGTCGAAAATTCAAAATCTTGGAAAGAATATTAGTGTCTACTATGAGAAAAACCTATTTTTTTACTGTAAAAGTAGTAAATTCATTATATTATATGTGTTGCCCACATCAGATTTTTATTTTCCCTGCAATACATGGTAATGTATAGGGAAAGTATTGGAATCATGTCGAAAATTGCAACTCGAGTTTTCGACGGATCTACACATTTCAAGACCTCTAGAATACGAAAAAATCATTTTTAGCGTGACGTCTGTGTGTGTGTCTGTCTGTCTGTCTGTGCAGATTTTGTATCCACTCTAACAAAAAACTAATTGACCGAATTTCATAAAATTTGGTAGGTAAGTCACTTGTGCACGAATCTCGTGCTGATTAGTTTTGGGTATAACTCGGGTTAAAAGAACCCACCTTTTTTTGCGAAATGGCCAGCAAAAGCTTGTAACCACTCTAACTGAAAAACTAATGGACCGAATTTCACAAAATTTGGTAGATAAGTCGCTTGTAGGCCACCCTGGTGCTGATTAGATTTTGGTATAATTCGGAAAAAAATAACTTGCTTTTTTTTTGCAAAATGGCCCGCAAAAATCATCAAAATCTAAACTTAAGAACTACGTATGCTCAAATATAGCCATTAAATGCTTGTTTAATACATAATTTTTAGCGAAGAAAAGAATAAGATCAACCCCATTACACTAGAACTAGCCGTTCTCGAGATACATTTAGTTTTTCGTATTTTTCCTACACCATTTTTGAAAATAAGTCCAGTTTTCAAATGAAAACGAAAATTAAATTAAAAGTGAATTAAATTTAATTTAAATAAATAGAACGTGAATATAAGTCTGCAGGAAAAGTCATGTGCTGCCCACATCAGATTTTTTAAGTTGTTGTCACACCTGGTCTTGCAAACTACAGCAGAGTAGATAGTGATAGATAACTAAATAGTTACAGACAGGTGTACCCACCCTGTGACAAAAGACTAAACAAAGTAATCTTCTTTTCAGAAATCATCAAAGAAATTAGAAGGGTTGCCTACAATGGGGCCACACACACAGAAATTCTTTCACCTTTTTTACTTTCCTTATATACATAATGTATAAGGAAATTATTGTGACGGGGTCGAAAATTCGAATTCGAGTTTTCGACGGGAAAGCACGTTTCAAGCATCCCTGATCACGAATCAAATATTTTTGAAGTGATGTCTGTGTGTGTGTGAGAGAGAGCGAGAGTGTGTGTGTGTGTGTGTGAAAGTATGTGTGTGTGTGTGTCAGTGAGTATGTGGAGACGATAACTGACGAACGAATGAATCGATTCGAACTAAATTTGGTACAAAAATCACAATCCGTAAACACTGGAAGACCATTGTTTCTATACTCAATCGAATGCTTAGAACCCCCTAAATTTTCGAATGAAATTTTGAAAAAATCGTCAAAAAATCATAACCACTAATAAAGTTACACAAATAGACATTTCTTATGTAATTTTTCATTAGAAAACGATTGACATAAATTTTAGAACGCTAACATGAACCGTTCTCGAGATATTGCACATTTTTCAAATAAATTTATAAAAAAATCCCATAAATTAAAAAAAATACATTAACTGTTGAAAAACATCTTCACTTTTCATATGTAATACTATGCGATAAATTGGATGACATTTTTCTCGTGGATCTAGCTCGTTCCATTCATGAAAAAAGATACTTTGAGTAATGCTTTTGTATTTGAACGCCAATAGTCATTTATCTGCTGTAAGAATAACTTCTTCGTCCATAACGTTTGGCGAGATTTTGGCGACAAATTTGGCCTAATGTCACCAACTTGGCGACTTTTTGAAATGTTGCCAAATTAAAGAAAATCTCGCAAATGGATAAGAATGACGCTAAATCGATGAAAATGACGGCTAATTGTCGAAAATTCAATATCTTGAAAAGAATATTAATATCTACTGTAATGCCAGAAATGTAAAGTAATAAATATTTGGAAGGATTAAAAAATAATGGAACCAGGAATGCGGGCGGATTATCCCCACGCTAAGCAGATGGGCGATAATATACAGGTGGCCCCATATCTTACATACCACGCCCATGTTTATATACCACGTTAAGCCGTTTGGCGGCAACCGAGACGGCGACGCCATGTCTACGGATTAGCCCTCAGCTCTAGATTTCAGCACGTGGACCGCCGACCGAAAAAGGGATATAAGTGAGAGTTGCTCGAAGTGGGAGTCAGAATTGGTCAAGGCAGGCTGTTGGAGTGAGACTAGTCAAGAAGAAGCGACGGTAGCAGAGTTAAGAGTTGTGTGTGCGTCTCTGATATAGGAATTCGAAGGAGAGCTCATGTTCATCTGGTATTGCAAGTGTAAAGTGTGACAAAGCATCGGTGTTACCCAAGTTATATGAAAGAAGATCAGGTACCGTACAATTAAACTATATGAGGATAACCTCTTTGTCTAAATTTGTGTTTTTAAGGAAAAGCTAATTAATGCATCCCACCACGTGCTCCGACCAAATATCAATTCATCTGGCATTACACCCCCCGAACTACCATTGAGATGTATTCCACTATGTGTGATATTTATTTAATTTTGTAAAACTAAAGAGTGTAAATTGAGTATGTGATAAATAAATGTTTGTTCCTTTACTATTAACCTTAATTTTTAGTTTGTTAACTTAGTATCCCGTTAAGCACAGAAATAGGTGGGTTTTGCGGCCACCAACGCAATGTACACAGCAGTAAGTTAGAACAGATTACATGTATAATTAATATACTAATAAATAATTAATTTAATGTAAAATGCATTTTTGACAATATTAATTTTAATCAACAAAAATAACAATCGGCACATTTGGTGCTCGTGACTTTAGCAGTAACGGGAATAAAATAAGGATTTATGAAATTAATAAAAATAAAAGGAATAATAATAATAAAAAATAAATATTGATAAGGTTGGACAACTGGTGGCGACATAGATGATTGTGAAAATATTGTGCACAATTCTCATTTCTCCTTATGTTATATGTATGATTATGTAAAGTTTTATCAATGAAATGGAAAAAATGGTTCTTCTAAATGAGATCGAAGGTATAATTAGAAAAATGGGATATAGGAAGGGGACCAGTTAAAAAAGTGGTGAAAAGTTCAATTATAACAAGGAGTTCAAGTTTGAAAGAAGATTCAAAAATATCAAATAAAAATTATAGTAAATTGGATAGAAATAATAAAAATATGGATATTCCAGTAATGCAGATCCTGCCATTATTTAGTGGGAGTAAGGAGGAAGATATAAATTTCTTTATAAAACAATTTGATGAATTAGCGGAGTTAGCAAGTTGGAAGGAAGAGCATAAAGTGGCTATCATTAAAACCAGATTAAAAGATAAGGCTATGCAGTTTTTAATTCAAAACCCTGAATTACAAAACGAAAAGGAGTTTGATAAAATAAAAATATTACTAATAAAAAAATTTTCAAACAGAATAACGATAACGCAAGAACAGGACGCTTTCAATAAAATAAAACAAACGCCTGATATGTCAGTGGACGAGCTTGTGCTAAAAATAAAAAACGCAGCGCGTAAATTTTTGAACCTTAAGGATACAACAGATGGAGAGGTAGAGAAAATAACCAATAAAATAATGTTGGGAAAATTCATTAGCGCATTACGCCCTGATTTGGCAATTGAAGTGAAGAAAAAAGATCCGCAGCGGTTTGAAGATGCCATAAAAGATGCCGAACTGTTTGAAATAATTCTTAATGATAGGACTCCAGAAGAATCACATAACGAACTGAAAGAAATGTTACTTACAACACAGGTTCAAGATTTGACTTTAGAAATTAATAAATTAAAATTGCAAAATATACCAAATCAATCCATGGAACGAGCTGTTTTTTGCATAGGGTGCGGAAAAAATGGACATTATTTCTCAGATTGCTGGTACAATGAGTGTAATACTGCATTTGCAAGGAATCCCAAACGAATGAATTATCAGCAATATGGGTTGGAGCAAACAAATTATATCAGAGGAAACAGAAACGAAAATCTCAGAAATTTTGAACGAGGAGGATATAATAGAAATAATAGGGAATATCAAGGAAATAATAATGATCAAAGAAATTATTACGATCAATTAGAAACCAACGTAGAAAATAGAGAGAGGCAAAGTATAAGAGGAAATTTTAGGGGGCGCAACGGAAGAAATATAAGATCAAACACATATGAGAGAAACAATAATAATAGTAATTTAAACTAAGTGCTGGAATTTGGGACCAAGGAACGAATCGTACAAATTCCAGAGAAATAAATAAATTCGGTTCACAAACATATAGAAATAACAAAAATGGAGATGACTGGCAAAACTATACAAATTTGGAGAGAGGACAATATTATGAAAATAATGATAAAGCAAAATATGATACCAAAAGTATCCTTTCAAGCGAATGTGAGAACGTATCTAGCCCACAATTACCGATGGTAGAAATAGATTGCAAAGGAATAAAAATAATAAGTGTAATTGATAGTGGGGCTCAAGTTAGTATTATAGATTTGGAAACATTTCAAAAACTAAAACAGAATAGAAATGTAAAAATAAAATACATAACCAGAAGAGTAATACTTCAGACGTTTACTAAAGAAAATATAGAATTTTTAAATTGCATTCAATTTTCATTTAGAATTGGGGAAAAGGCATGCAAAAATTATTTTTTCGTGACAAAACAGAACTTTCAGGAGCAATATAAAATGCTTTTAGGCTACGACTTTTTATCCTCACATAAAGCAATTTTAAATACAAAAGATAACGAAGTACAATTTGGGAATACTGCGATTAAATTGTATAAAAGTGAAAATACAAACCCAATACAGAATTCAAAACAAAAACCACAAAGCCAGGGAATTCGCGATGAAAATAGATATAATAGTAATTATGAAAATTATAATACTGATGACGACGACTATGAGGAAATAAATAGTTGTTATAATGAATCCAATAATGAGAATGAAGATAGAATAAGCGATGATAATGATGACGACGAATATGAGGAAATAAATAATTGTTGTAATGAATTCAATAATGAGAATGAAGGTAGAATAAGCGAGGATAATGAAAGCGATAACGATAGAAAAAACGCTAATATGCAAAATTGTAGCACTCGCGATAATGTAAATGATGAAAAATGGTTACCAAGTTCTAATGAAAGTAATAAGAATAAGAATGTTAAAAAGAAAGAGGAAAAGCAGATTTTCGCTAAATTGAAAAGAAAAATAACATTAAAGCCAGGGGAGTCAGAAATAGTCCAATTGATTTTGTCACAGGAATTAAATGAGGGACAGGATGTTTTATTTTCTCCAATAAAAATGGCAAGAACATTAATCACGGATGAAGCGATCCAAAGTATAGAAAATAAAAATAAGATTAGAATGTTGTTATACAATGAAAAAAATTGCCAAATTACACTTAATAAAAATATGAACGTGGGTATAATAACAGAACAAATCGAAATTGTTGATACAAAAAATAAAAGCAGTAAACCCACGTTGGAAATTAATAATATTCAAAATTTAAATAAAACAGATTATCAACAAATTCGGGAATTAAGAAAGAAAGAAATATCTCCAGACGATTTTCAAGTACAGCACTTAAATAAGGAAGATAGAAATAAAGTTATTGCATTAATGATGACCAATACAGAGGTTTTTTCAAAGTCATATGCTACCCTAGGTAAAACATCAGCAATAGTACCGAAAATCGAACTTATGCACAATTATCCTATTCAGAGTCGACCATACCCAATTCCGAGAGCAGTACGAGAAATTGCGCAAAAAGAAATTAGGGAATTATTGGAAAATGACATTATTGAAAGTTCACAAAGCACGTACGCTAGTCCCATTATTCTTGTAAAGAAACCAAGTAAACCAAATGAAGAACCTAAATATAGACTTGCTATTGATTATAGGGCCATAAACGCGTATTTACCACTTTTGCCAATAAACTTACCAAAGGTGAAGGATATATTACAAAATATCGCTGGTAGTAAAATTTATACAGTTATGGATTTGAAGGCGGCGTTTTTTCAGATCGAACTAAGAAAACAAGATAGAAAGGCCTTAACGTTCACAACTTTTATGGGAAATTTTAATCCTAAAAGAATTCCGTTTGGTCTTAAAAACTCAGGAGCATATTTTCAACTTTTAATGAACAAAGTGTTAGGAGATCTATCAGAGTTAAAAATATACTTTTACTTAGATGACTTAGTCATATGCGCACAAAATAACGACGAAATATTAGAGAAAATCAAAATTGTTTTCCAAAGATTGAAAGAAAATAATTTAACACTCGACCCGGCGAAGTTACAGATATGCAAATCGCAAATTGAATTTTTAGGATATAAAGTAAATGCGAATGGTATAAGCCCATCAATAAAAAACTGTGCAAAAGTGCAAAATTTCAAACAACCCCAAACGGTTAAACAAGTAAAAAGCTTTCTTGGGACAACAAACTATTTTAGAGGTCTGATAAAAAATTATGCACAAATTGCAGAACCGTTGGTAAATTTGACAAAAAAGAATGTTAGGTTCGAGTGGAATAATGAATGTAGAAAAGCTTTTGAAAAATTAAAAAATGCAATTTTTAAAGAACCAGTTGTAAGACAGCCTGATGAAGTAAACCCGTTTGTCTTAACTACGGATGGCTCAGGTAAGGGAATTAGTAGTATTTTGATGCAAAGGGTAAATGGAGTCGATCATGTTATCGAATTTTATTCAAGACCTGTGAACCCGGCAGAGAAGCGTTATCCTGCAATAAAGCTAGAATTGCTAGCTATACACGCATCCTTACAACACTTCAGAGAATATCTGTTCGGAAGGAGTTTCACCTTGCTGAGTGACGCAAAATCCCTTATGTACCACATAAAATTAGATAAAATGCCAAATATCATATCGAGGTGGCTAATTGACATAAGTCAGTATGATTTTAAATTCAAATATCAAAAAGGTGAAAATAACGCAAGTGATTATTGCTCGAGATATGTATTTGACAATGATAACCAAATCAAATATGTAAATACTTTAATTAAAAATGATGAGATAAATGTGGAGAAAATATTAGAGCAACAAATGGTAGATGAAAAATTAAGTAAAATTAGAGAGGAATTACAAAAAGGAAGAAACCGATATCACAATAACAAGGTATACTATATTGATAGCCAAAATAAACTGTTAATGGTAAAGAAGGAAAATAAAAGACAAACGTATAGGAAAATAAATGAGAATAAGATTGTAATACCGCACTCGCTAAAGGGAAAGATAATAGAGATAGCACATTTCCCTCATTTCGGAGTAAAAAAGACATACCAATTACTTTCAAGAAAATATTTTTGGATAGGGGCTTTCCAAGACGTGGAAAATTTTTGTAAGTCTTGTAATCAATGCTTATTAGTAAAACACAAAAATATACCACCAGCCAGACTTCAGGCTATGCCAGAAATATTAAAACCAGGAATATATTTACAACTGGATTGCGTAGGAAAACTACCGCGCAGTAATGGAGGAAATAATTTTGTAATTACAATTGTAGACATGTTTTCACGATACTTTGAGGCCTATGCAGTCAGAGACATTACTGCTAAAACAATAGTGAATAAGCTAACAAACTTCGTGACAACTTATGGAGTTCCAATTATTATTCAAAGCGATAATGCTCAAATTTTTAAAAGTAAAGAATACATAGATTTTACAAATGCATTAAATATTGAAAGGCGATACAGTTCGGTTTATTTCCCAAGTTCTTTAGGTCGTTGTGAAAGAATACACAGAGACATGAAACAATGTATAATGTGTTTGTCAAAGACTACGTTTGAATGGGATGAATCTTTAAAATGGTTTAAGTTTTATGTGAATAACACTATTAACAGTAATACAGGATTTGAGCCTTCATTCCTGTTCTATCTTAGAGATTTATCATTGCCATTTGAAAATATTAAACAAACAAACATACCAAGTAAGGAAGAAATAGATATAATGTATAGTGATGTAAATAATTATAAAAATTATGTGGCACAGCATTTAAAAAATATAGATAAAGTCGTGAAAGACGCATCGGAACAACAAAAGCTGATAAATGACAAACAAATAAAGAAATATAAAATAGTGAGAAAAAACGATATATTTATAGGAGCGACAGTGTACCTAAAAAAGTTCCTAAAACCAAGGGTATTAGAGGATCGATATGATGGACCATTTAGAATTACGAAATTAGTCCGAAATAATAATGTTATAATATGTCTTAAAAGTGATGAAAATAAAACTTATAAAGTGCACATAAATAAACTATACATGGCAGCGGAGCGAAAACAATATTTGAAAGATAGTGACGAAAGCGAATCAAACCACACACACACACAGGACAAAGAAAAAAATCAAAATGAGAAAGTGATTAGAAATAATGATCAAAGTCAGATTAAGGAAGGGAAGGTCACTAAAGAAAAGCAATTAAACTGTGAAAATAATAGAAATGATGATGAGGTTTGTTATAATGCCAGAGGGTATAATTTTCGCCCTCGAATTGTTGTAAATAGTAATTTCATAAAACAAAGAATATGAAAAATATGTAAAAAGTTTGTAATTAATGTCATAAATAGAAAGTGATAATTGAGTGTATATGTATATGTTTTTATGTTTTAAATTGTGGATATAAGTATATTTCAAAAAGTATGTTATGTATTTCTGACATTACATATATGGCAAGTTCAAAAAAAAAAAAAAAAAAGTGAAATAACAAAGTAATTTATAAATAATATGGTGGTATGGAATTCAACCATAACCAAGAATCGGAAGTTGATAGTTGCACTACTACAATATGTTACAAAATGAAATGATAACAAGAAAATGTATAATAATAATAAAGTAATGAATGCTGTTATGTAATGATATGTCGTATGTAAATAATTATGTAAAAGGAGAAATGAAAATTATGCATTGCAAATAATATATATCAAAATTTACAATTTAATAATAATGTGAATGTTGGTAATCCTCATGTAATTTATGGTACATTATGTCAATTATGAATAATGGACTAACTTGACAGGGAACTATCAAGAAACTACAAAGAACTATCAAAGCTATGAGTTGTACGAGGCTAAAAAGTGGAACTCAGCCTTTCTCACGATGGATGAACTTATGTGTTTGCGAGGAACCATTGTGAACTTAATTTCTTACCACTGGGGTGAAACTGTGGGAGAGTAACTTTTGGACTTTTTTTTTCGCGGGGGGGTGAGAATGTAATGCCAGAAATGTAAAGTAATAAATATTTGGAAGGATTAAAAAATAATGGAACCAGGAATGCGGGCGGATTATCCCCACGCTAAGCAGATGGGCGATAATATACAGGTGGCCCCATATCTTACATACCACGCCCATGTTTATATACCACGTTAAGCCGTTTGGCGGCAACCGAGACGGCGACGCCATGTCTACGAATTAGCCCTCAGCTCTAGATTTCAGCACGTGGACCGCCGACCGAAAAAGGGATATAAGTGAGAGTTGCTCGAAGTGGGAGTCAGAATTGGTCAAGGCAGGCTGTTGGAGTGAGACTAGTCAAGAAGAAGCGACGGTAGCAGAGTTAAGAGTTGTGTGTGCGTCTCTGATATAGGAATTCGAAGGAGAGCTCATGTTCATCTGGTATTGCAAGTGTAAAGTGTGACAAAGCATCGGTGTTACCCAAGTTATATGAAAGAAGATCAGGTACCGTACAATTAAACTATATGAGGATAACCTCTTTGTCTAAATTTGTGTTTTTAAGGAAAAGCTAATTAATGCATCCCACCACGTGCTCCGACCAAATATCAATTCATCTGGCATTACACCCCCCGAACTACCATTGAGATGTATTCCACTATGTTGTTGTTGTTGAGACCCAGACCGTCCGACCTACCAGAAAGGTGTAAGGTAACTGTTTGGACGGCCGGGAAGTGCCACCCAATTTAGACCGGAACCCAGTGGGGGAGGCATCCACAGGGACCGTACCCTCCTTCCCCTACCACCAACCTCTCGGAAGTGTATTCCACTATGTGTGATATTTATTTAATTTTGTAAAACTAAAGAGTGTAAATTGAGTATGTGATAAATAAATGTTTGTTCCTTTACTATTAACCTTAATTTTTAGTTTGTTAACTTAGTATCCCGTTAAGCACAGAAATAGGTGGGTTTTGCGGCCACCAACGCAATGTACACAGCAGTAAGTTAGAACAGATTACATGTATAATTAATATACTAATAAATAATTAATTTAATGTAAAATGCATTTTTGACAATATTAATTTTAATCAACAAAAATAACAATCGGCACATCTACTATAAGAAAAACCTATTTATTTTACTGTAAAAGTAGTAAATTCATTAAATTATGTAAGGAAAGTCATGTGTTGCCCACATCAGATTTTTTAATATTGGTGAAATGATAATTGATTTTTTTTTTTTTAGCTGCATATTTTATAAAAAATTATCCGTTATATTTTTGAACACGTAATATTATGAGTTTTATTTTCTGGTCAGTGTTTCATATGTAAACGAGTTAGTAAGATCAAGGTATGATAAGATTAAAAAGGAAATTGAATAAATAAGAAAAGTTAATATTAGAGTGTTTTCTTTTACATCAAAATTATTTTAAATGCGATAATATTGGTAAGTAACAATTTGAATTAATTTTGCACTATGATACTATAACTTTCATTCATTGTATGAAAAAAATGTGCTTTATCAATTGTCGAATATTTAAAATTTTTTTTACTATTCGGTTCGGCCGAATATTAAAATATTCGGCCGAACCGAATATTCGGTTTGTCTGCCGTATAGGCAGTATACCGAATACCAACCGAATATTCGGTGCAACCCTAGTTGCATTTAATGGATTATTGCATTTAGTATGTTTAATTTGTTAGTTTAGTTGCTGTGTCTCCAGGAAGGTTAGAAGGATGCTATGAAAGGGGGAATATTTTTTAATGTGGTACAACTAATTTTTTAAAAATTGGTGAATACGAATTTTTAAAAGTGCTATACACACTAATTCTTATCATACCATCTATTCAAATATACTTTGTAACATTTCAAGGCTGCATATTTCAAGGTTGGCAGTAATCTTTAAATTTTGAGTACAATCAATTTTAGCACCCTCCTGGAAAAATCCTGCATATGTCCATGCTCTTACAGAAAAAGTGTGATAAGGTATAGTTTTAAAAGTCATTTTTGTCAGTAGACCCACAGCTTGAAAAGTAAAGGAAACCCAACGCGAGCTCGACCTGCAAAGCAGATAACTGCGCGTACCAGACCCAATGCAGGACTAGTCTAAACCCTTACCCCTCTACAATCTACACCCATTTATCTGGCATTCTTGAAATTTTAGCATGTAGATGTTTTCAAAATTATTGAAAACAATATTTTTCTGGCGCCGTTGGTGGTTCAAATAACAGCAAAAAAATGATGATTAGCAATTTCAAGGTACGGGATGAAAAGCAAATAATAAAAATCATTAAACAAATGCAGTTTTTATACTTAGTTATGGAAAAAAGTAATGAACAAGCTCCTCTTAATTAACTTTCAGGGATGCATCAACCCAACCCAAATACAGGGAAAATATGACAGATACTTTGAAAAGAGAGCAGGGTAATCAAATGTCGGATTGGAGGGGTAATTTAAAAAAAAAGATGAAAAATATTTTCGTTGTGTAGTGAAAATTAATCGAATTCAGAAAAATACTAAATATTTTATTTTATCAGTTACCGGAGAGAGGAGCGTATAAAATACCAATTTATTATCTTATTTATTTATTTTTATTTATTTAGTTTTGAAAAGTGAAGAACGAAAACATCTGTCCAAAATTATCTCTAAAATTCTTGAAGATAAGTCTGTAAAATGCATGGCAAAGTAAGCTAAGCCAGTGAATTTTTTTTTAATACCTTCATAAAGCTCTGTTTAAAGAATTTCTAATATTTTTATAATTTATGAAGCTGTAAGAAATATTCTACTGAGTGGGAATTTTATCCTGCGTGTAAAAAGTTAAATGTTGAATGTAACTCACTCAGACATACCCTCCTACAACCACAAAGTTGAGATAAATTCTGCACCTTATTGTACTAAACTTTGCAATTACAAAAATATGTCTGGATACTGACACAAACAAACACACACACAGACGTCGCGTTAAAAATAGCGGATAGGGTGTGGAAGACCCAGACCGCCCGACTCACCCGAGGGCATAAACATCTGTTTGAGCGGCCGGAGTGGGATAGGGTGTTGAAAACCCAGTCCGCCCCACTCACCCTAAGATTTGAGTAGCAATTTGAGCGACCTGGAATGAAAACCAGCGGAAACCGGCTTCCATGGTCAGCGACACAGACTAGTCCTCATTTAACTCATTAAAAAAAATTTCTACAATTGAAGGCACATATTGCTTTTATACAGACAGTTTAACATTAAATATAATAAAACTTCACGAAATTAAATTAAACTTAATGGGTGGATAGGGTGTGTATTTTGGAATGACCTAAAAGACAGATCCGTTGAAAACTCGATTTCTGATTTTCAACACTATTTTCCAATACTGTCCCTATCATCGTAGGGAAAGTAAAAATAAAGCTAGAAGGGGATTGCATTATCTATTACTTTTGCCGCTAAATCAGTACTGATGTAACTTCGTATTAGCAACTTTTATCTTGTCTTCTTTCAAACATTGTGTGTGATATGCTTTTACGATTAGGGAAGCTGCAGAAGCATGCCTCTGACGACATTTCTCTCTGTGTTGTCGTCAGGTAAAATCATTATGTGCAAGGGTGCTTAGAGTGATAACAGAAATATGTAGACCGGCAGGTTTCAAACGTATATTTCTTATACGACACATGGGCATCCTATTACTTCTTCATTATTTCATATTTCATTACTTTATCTAACTGCCTTTCAATTTATAATTTCCTACTTATCCCTTTATTACTATGAAAAGCCCTTACTCTATGCTTAATAGCGTCGCCAGAAAAATATTTGGGGGAATATTTGTAACAAAATATTTTGTTTTCCATTTCTTCAGATATCATTTCTTCAAACTTCAATGTGTTTTGATGGGTTCCTGGGAGGTTTTATGCCCCCCCCCCCCCCCGCCTCGGCATTTCCCGGCCGTTCAAACAGTTACCTTACACCTTTCTGGTAGGTCGGACGCAAAGTACTTTAAATCAGGGTCGGACGGTCTGGATCTCAACTACAACACCCCCCCCCCCCCGGCCACTCAACCAGCTGCTCATACCCTAGGGTGAGTCGGGTGGCTTGGGTCTTTCCCTCCCCCTTCCCCCCTCCCTTCACCATCTTGGTAACAACACTGTCTCTACTTGAACCCTTTGGCGTCAAATTTGGCACAACTTAGCAACTTTTGAAAAATTTCGGCGAAACCCTCCTGAACCTATTTCAAACATTTTTGGAAAATATGGCCCTGTGTGTGTGTGTGTGTGTTGATCGTAACATACCCACTAATGTAAAACATTTAAAACTTATTTCAAAATTATAGCTTGCAGTTCTGAATGCGGGCGGGGTTTCAGCAGTATAAATATAATATTAACTCAGAAAAAATCCTATATTCTTGTCAAACATGTAGCAAGTTTGTTATTCATTAAGCTACACAGTCCACCATTAGAATCACGGAATTCAAATTTTTATGTCAGAATTTGGTTCCGATCTCATCGTTCTATTGTTGACCAGCAAACAAAAAAGACAGTCACACAATAATGCGTATAATCAATCCTGTATGGGAATTTCTATTTTTCTTCTGAACAATTTGGAGTTTTTGTTTTCATTTTTTACTTTTGGAAAAAAAAATTATCTTTGTTTTTTACTTATAAAATGTTTATTCAATAGTTATAAATAAGTACTGAACAAATATAATCTTTGATTTATTTGCTTTTACATATGAAAATATCTGATATGGGCAGCATATGGCTTTCCCAACATAATGCTAGTAATTTACTTATTTTCAATGGACAAGATCCCCAGCCCAATGTTTGTAACGTTTAAAAAGTGCACTGAAGTTGAAAAGTAGACTTTTCTGGATGACAACATGCAACATTATTTGAGGTACTCAAATTAACTTACATTTCGCTCAGATTTAACTTAACAACTGGAAATATTGCTAACATCTACTAAGCCGTATACTCTTATATACTAAGATATGTTAATTATTAATTCATCAACTTGGTGTTAATTTCGTAGCTTTAGCGTCATTTTCATCAATTTGCACCACAATAAAAAAAGTCACCAAGTTGGCGATATTTCGCCAAATTAGTCACCCTCTGTTATATATTTGATCATACTTCTAGAGATGTGGATTTTTCGGAACATTTTGAAATAGAAAAGTTTTCCAGAAAATTTTTACAGCGCAAAAAATTTCCGGAAAATTTTGAAATTATTCTCTATATTGCATTTCGGCTGGAATAATATGTTTAGTGATTTTATAAAAGCATTTATTCCTATATTATAGCTACAGTCAAACATATAAACATATATTATAAAAAAATCTGATATGGGCAGCACATAACTTTCCTTATATAATGAAATGAATTTACTACTTTTACAGTAAAAAAAAAGGTTATTCTTATAGTATACTTATATTATTTCCAAGATATTGAATTTTCGTCAATTGGTCGTCATTTTCATTGATTTAGCGTCATTCTTGTCCATTTGGCGAGATTTTCGTTATTTTGGCAACATTTAAAAAGTCGCCAAGTTAACGACATTCCACCAAATTTGTCGCCAAAATCTCACCAATCATTATGGAGAGAAATAAGTTATTCTTATAGCAGATAAATGATTATTGGCGTTCAAATACAACAGTATTACTCAAAGTATCTTTTCTCATGAATGGAACGAGCTAGAACCACATGAATGATGTCACCCAATTTAAGGCATGGTATTACATATGAAAAGTGAACATGAACACTTTCACACACACACACAGACATCACCTCAAAAATGTTCGATTCGTGGTCAGAGATGGTTGAAACGTGATTTCTCGTCGAAAACTCGAATTCGAATTTTCGACCTCGTCACAATACTTTCTTTATACATTATTCTATGTATATAAGGAAAGTAAAAAGGTATAAATCTAGAAAGATATAAAAAATTCTATGCATAAAAATATCTTATATCTGTACACTGCAGTTAGCAGGTGCAATTTATGATTTTCTTTAAATACACTTGCTTTTAAAAACATTCCAATTTTAAAGCATTTCACGGAAGGAATGAATAGGCATACAAAAGGCATGAGAAACAAAAAAGATGTATCATACATGAAGCTTTGATTATGAAACACTTTCCAAATGAAATGCAATTTTATTAAAACATCTCTAAAATGCGATACATTCAGCGGTGATATTTTTACTTTCTTGGCAATACATAGTAATGTATAGGGAAAGTATTAGAATCATGTCGGAAATCGCAACTCGAGTTTTCGACGGATATACACGTTTTGGAACCTCTAGAATACGAAAAAACTATTTTTAACGTGACGTCTGTGTGTGTGTGTGTGTGGAAACCCCAGGCCGTCCGACTCATCCAGAGGATTTGAGCAACTATTTGGACGACCGGGAAGTGTGTGTGTGTATGTGTGTCTGTTTGTTTGTCTGTCTGTCTGTGAGTCTGTGGGTCTGTGTGTTTGTTTGTATAATGTATGCATCCACTCTAACTCAAAAACTTATGAACCGAATTTCATGAAATTTGGTAGGTAGGTCACGTGTGTGTGACCCTGGTTATGAATAGTTTTTGGTACTATTCAGGATAAAAAAATCCGCATTTTTTTTTGCGAAATGGCCGGCAAAAATTGTCTATATCCACTCTAGCTGAAAAACTAATGGATCGAATTTTACAAAATTTGGTAGATAAGTTACTTGTGGATAACTCTTGTGCTGATTATATTTTGGTACGATTCGGAAAAAAAAATAACCTGCCTTTTTTGCGAAATGTCCCGCATAAGTCGTCAAAATGTAAAATAAACAAGAAAGATCAATCATGCACAAAGTCCTGATTATGAAACACTTTCCAACTGCAATGAGATTTTATTTATACAGCTCTAAAATGCGATGCATTCAGCGGTGATATTTTGAAAATTATCACAATACTACATTAATTTATTATATTTGAAAACTTGAAACTTCATCGAAAAAAATGAACTTCATAATTGCCTGGTTTAAACATCTCTAAAATGCCATACATTCCTCGGTAATATTTTTTAAATTATCATAATATTACAATAATTTACTATATTTGAAAACCTCATCGAAAACAAATGAACTTTATTCAAATGACGTCATCGAAATATAAATCACCTCTATATAAAAGCAGCATTTCATTCATAAACTATTTTCCATTCCTTTCATTCATCACAATACTATTTGATTAATTTATTTGATTTAAAAACTTAAAACCATGGAGGTATAAGTAATTTAACTCTATGCTTAAAACTTCATCGAAAAAATCGTCGCCTTCTCTGTGTAAAATCAATGAATGTTTCATTCATATCAGCTATATTGCAGACTCCATGAGCTAAATAATTTTGCATTAAAGAAATGCAGCAATTCTTATACAACTCAATCTACATATTTTGGTGTTTACATTCTCCATAAGTCAAAATTAGGCTTCGTTGTAGAAATAATCAAAGTTTGATGATCAATTAAACTCAAATATATTGTAATTGGGTTGATTTAGTATGTAGATGCACAGAATTTCAAAAATAAAGCAGTTTTAGGACGGATACAACATTACGTATGAATTAAAAAAAAACTTTAAAAATCACGATTCTGACACAAGATGGATCTCAAATTTTATTTTGCAGTAGGTCACGTGATCTCTTCATATCAAGGGTGTAATTATTATTTTAATTTTTATTTAAAAAACTACTGAATATATTTTGAAGTCATTTACGGCAGTTATCGTTGAAGGCGTTACGACAGAACGCCTTCAACCATTCAAGTTATCGTTACGGCAGTTATTACTGAAGTCATTTTTACGGCAGTTATCGTTCTAACAGACAGACAGAAAAACAGAATGAACAAAGTCATAAACACTTTTCAACTATGGTGCAAAGTGTTAATAATTTTAAATTGAACCTTATCAGAATCATAAATAATTTACTGTTTGTTAGAGATATAAAAAATAAATTATAAAATATCTATCTATCTATTATTATTATTATATATACTAATTGCCAAGTGTCCGTCTGTCTGTCTGTCACGCCTTTTTTAGGCACTTCCCGAATAGATAGAGACTTGCAATTTGGTACACGGCTCGGTCGTTCGATAAAAACCCCTTGAAAAATCGAATTTTTCGAAAACGTTCTATAGAGGGGGTGCCCCACACCAAAACGTTCGAAAAGTGAAATGTCGGGAAAGCATGCTTTGCGATGAGATAGAGACTTCAAATTTGGTATATGGGTAAATCACTCGAAAGGAAGAAAGTGTGCAATTTCAGATTTCCAATATTTTCTACTTAAGGGGAGGTGCAGCACACCAAAACGTTCGAAAAGTGAAATGATAGGAGAGCATGCTTTGCGATGAGATAGAGACTTCAAGTTTGGTGTATGAGTAAATCGTTCGAAAGGAAGAAAGTGTGCAATTTCAGATTTCCAATATTTTCCACTTAAGGGGGTGCCGCACACTAAAACGTTCGAAAAGTGAAATGATAGGAAAGCATGCTTTGCGATGAGATAGAGACTTCAAATTTGGTGTATTGGTAAATCGTTCGAAAGGAAGAAAGCTTGCAATTTCAGATTTCCAATATTTTCTACTTAAGGGGGTACCGCACACCAAAACGTTCGATTTATCGAATAAATGAGAAAAGGCGCCTTTAAAATTTGATAGAGGCTTGAAATTCGGTATATGGGCTAATCATTTGATGGAAACACCCAAGACAAATATAGTTTTTCAAAAATGTTCGTTTAAGGGGGGTGCTCCAGAGTAAAACGTTCGAAAAGTGAATTGATGAAAAACCATGCTTCGGATTAAGATAGAGATATCAAATTTGGTATAAGGGTAGATAGTTTGAAAGGAAGAAAGTGTACAATTTCAGTTTACTAATATTTTCTATTTTAGGGGGTACCGCGCACCAAAATGTTCGATTTTCGAAATAAAGGAGAAACGCCCCTTTTAAAACGTGATAGAGGTTTGATATTTGATATATGTGAAAATCATCTGACAGAAATCACAAAAAGAATAGTGTTTTTCAAAAATGTATAGTTAAGGGGGTGGGTACTCCACACAAAAGCATTCGAAAGATGAAATGCTAGAAAAGTATGCTTCGCCATGAGATAGAGACTTCAAATTTGGTGTACAGGTAAAATGTTGGAAAGGAAGAAAGTGTGCAATTTCAGTCTTCCAACATTTGCTATTGTAGGGGGTGCCGATGTCTCTCTATATATATTCGTTCGAAACGTTCGAAAAGTGAATTGATAAAAAACCATGCTTCGAATTGTGATAGAGATATCAAATTTGGTGTAAGGATAGATAGTTTGAAAGGTAGACAGTGTGAAATTTCAGATTTCAAATATTTGCTACTTTAAGGGGTCCGCACACTAATATGTTCGATTTTCCGAATAAATGTGGCACGCTTCCTTTTAAATGTGATAGAGGCTTGATATTTGGTATATGGGCCAATCATCTGATAAAAAACACAAGACAAACCGAGGAAGAAATGCGCAAATTTATTTTCCCAATATTTTCTTCTTTAGGGGGTTCTGCACACCAAAATATTCGATTTGTCGAATAAATGTGAAACGCGAATTATTATAAAATTTACATTATTCAGGGATTGCTTATTGCGAAACCGTTGATTTTCAACGGGTATTCGGCTAGTATATACTAATTGCCAAGTGTCCGTCTGTCCGTCTGTCTGTCTGTCTGTCACGCTTTTTTCAGGCACTTCCCGAATAGATAGAAACTTGCAATTTGGTACACGGCTCGGTCGTTCGATAAAACCCCCCTGGAAAAATCGAATTTTTCGAAAACGTTCTATAGAGGGGGTGCCCCACACCAAAACGTTCGAAAAGTGAAAAGATGGGAAAGCATACTTTGCGATGAGATAGAGACTTCAAATTTGGTGTATAGGTAAATCATTCGAAAAGAAGAAAGTGTGCAATTTCAGTTTTCCAATATTTTCTACTTAAGGGGGTGTCGCACACCAAAACGTTCGAAAAGTGAAATGACAGGAAATCATGCTTTTCGATAAGATAGAAACTTCAAATTCGGTGTATGTTTAAACCGTTCGAAAGGAAGAAAATGTGCAATTTCAGATTTCCAATATTTTCTACTTAAGGGGGTGCCGCACACCAAAACGTTCGAAAAGTGAAATGATAGGAAAGCATGCTTTGCGACGAGATAGAGTCTTCAAATTCGGTGTATGGGTAAACCGTTCGAAAGGAAGAAAGTGTGCAATTTCAGATTTCCAATATTTTCTACTTAAGGGGGTGTCGCACACCAAAACGTTCGATTTACCGAATAAATGAGAAAAGGCGCCTTTAAAATTTGATAGATTTTGGAGAACTTAACACTAAAAGAATAGGCATCTTAAAGCTTTATTTTTATTTTTTTTAACCTCTTGCTTACAGGTGGGACAGCGTCCATCCCAAACAAAGAACCTCTTAGAAAGACAGTTATTTGACATACCCTATCCCAAACAGTTCGATCCCCCTTTGCAGACACTGTCGTCCATGGACGGACGCTGTCCCACCCGTAAGCAAAAGGTTAAGAATGTTTAAAATATCACTTGTACCCATTTGGTTGTCGTCCATTAATTTCTTTAAAATAAAATGCATATACCCCCCTCCCCCCCCCCCTCTCATCGGTCTCCTTCATTTTTCTTTTCAAAATTAGAAAATTCAGTGATCAAAATCCTCTTGTAAATACTTGCTTTTGAAAAACATTTTTGAAAGAGTATTATATTCTATTTTCAAATTAATTAAAAATAAAAGTGGAAAAATTTTCCGGAAAAACATAGCGGAAAATTTTCCGCAAAATTTCTCATTTCCCAAAAATTTCTCCGCTATGTTTTTCCGGAAAAATTTTCCGACCCACATCTCTACTTATTACTGTTCATTTTTGTGTAATTTTTAAGATACATTTATTTGAAAAACATGCAGTATCTCGAGAACGGTTCAAGCTAGCGCTCTAAAATTTGTGTTATTCGTTTAGAATAAAAAAATTGAACATTATTAAATATCCTGATTTTTATGAATTAAAAAAAAAAATTGGGGTTCTTCCAAATATTTGATCGCGTATAAAATCAATAGGGTTCTAGTATTTATGGAATAATCGTACCAAATTACTCGTTCGTGAGATGTCGTATCCATATATTTACTGACGTACGTACACACAGACATCACCTCAAAAAACTTCAATTCGAATTCATGGATGCTTGAAACGTGCTCTTACGTCAGAAATTCGAATTCGAATTTTCGACCTCGTTACAATACTTTCCCTAGACATTATACTATGTGTGTAGGAAAAGTGAAAAGCATAACTACTTGTAGTTCATTAACGAGCGCAATACTTTTCCTATACATTATACTATCTGTGTAGGGAAAGTAAAAAACATAACTATTTATAGTTCATTGACGAGCACAATACTTTCCTTATACATTATACTATGTGTATAGGGAAAGTAAAAAGCATAACAATTTGTAGTTCATTGACTAGCGCAATACTTTCCCTATACATTATACTATATGCGTAGGGAAAGTAAAAAGCATAACTATTTGTAATTCATTGACGAGCGCAATACTTTCCCTATACATTATACTATATGTATAGGGAAAGTAAAAAGCATAACAATTTGTAGTTCGTTGACGAGCGCAATACTTTCCCTATACATTATACTATATGCGTAGAGAAAGTAAAAGGCATAACTATTTGTAATTCATTGACGAGCGCAATACTTTCCATATACATTATACTATATGTATAGGGAAAGTAAAAAGCATAACAATTTGTAGTTCATTGACGAGCGCAATACTCCCTATACATTATACTATGTGTGTAGGGAAAGTAAAAAGCATAACAATTTGTAGTTCATTGACTAGCGCAATACTTTCCCTATACATTATACTATATGTATAGGGAAAGTAAAAAGCATAACAATTTGTAGTTCATTGGCGAGCGCAATACTTTCCCTATACATTATACTATATGCGTAGGGAAAGTAAAACGCATAACTATTTGTAGTTCATCGACGAGCGATCCGGTACAACACGTTTAGCAATACACCACTGCTTGGAATACGAAATATTGCTCAATATTTCATCGTACAAGCAGACAATATGATGAAGCTGTACGGCTTCTATTTGTTATCAGTTGTTTATTCTTCATTCTCGTATTGTCCTCCATATTTTATAGCTCACGCGTGCCAGACTTTCAAAAAATGCGAATGTGATGAAACATAAGTTCTTTGAGTTTCACTGGATAAGATAGCATAGCCCTTTAGACACTTTATCTGATTTTTTTATGCATTTTCTTTGAAAAGTTATTCTTTATTAAGAGTCTGGAACAGGCAATAAATGTTTCTAACGTATGCACTCAAAACAAAATAGGTGAATGACAACGCACATTCTTCTTTGTGCAATAGTTGCTCAAGAACCAGAGCACAAATATCATAAAAGTAGTATGGTGTAACTGGACATTAACTTCATTGTCGAGATACAACATTTTGTAAATATCAGGTGTCATTTTAAAGTGTCGCCAAGTTGGCGATATTCCGCCAAATTCGTCGCCAAAATCTCGCCAAGCGTTATGGACGGAGAAATAAGTTATTCTTACAGCAGATAAGTGACTATTGGTGTTCAAATACAAAAGTATTACTCAAAATGTCTTTTCTCGTGAATGGAACGAGTTAGATCCACGAGAATGAAGTCACCTAATTTATCGCATGATATTACATATGAAAAGTAAACATGTTTCTCAACAGTTAATAGTTTTTTTAATTTTTGGGGTATTTTTAATAAATTTATTTCAAAAATGCGCAGTATCTCGCGAAAGGTTCATGCTATCGTTCTAAAGTTTATGTCAATCGTTTTCTAAGGAAAAATTACATAAGAAATGTCTCTTTACGTAACTTTATTAGAGGTTTTGATTTTTTGACGATTTTTTCAAAATTTCACTCGAAAATTTAGGAGGATTCTGAACATTCGATTACGTATACAGACAATAGGCTTTCAGTGTTTACGGATTGTAATTTTTGTTCCAAATTTCGTTCGAATCGGTCCATTCGTTCGTCAGTTATCGTCTCCACAGACTCACTGACTTTCGACACACATACTTTCACACACACACACAGACATCACTTCAAAAATGTTCGATTCATGATCAGGGATGCTTGAAACGTGCTCTCCCGTCGAAAACTCGATTTCGAATTTTCGACCCCGTCACAATACTTTCCTTATACATTATGTATATAAGGAAAGTAATAAAAGCATTAAAGAAAATGCTTTTATTTTGGAGGGGTCATTTTCACAAATGAAAAATTTGAAATTTTTAGTATTTTCTTTAATTTCTCTTCTTTTTCTTTTGCTCATCATCTTTTTAAGGCTACACTAATACTTCAATTTTTGTCAGCCATAATTAACTAAATGAAATTTTTTCCGAATGTGTTAAAATAGTTTGAGCATCTATTCCCTGCTTTAGCTTGTATTAAAAAGCTGTTATAACGTTAGATCATTCACACTTCGCTTGCTATTCCCTGCTGTGAAGGGAAGGCAATTGCGACATGAAGCCATCATTAAACACACTCGCATGCATTTGGCTTCGTCCTGGCGCCCCACTTTTTTCCATCTTCGAGGTACATTTTTATTCACATTTAACAAGTGATATATATTTTGAGTAAAAATGTTTTTGTATTTATCATAAACATCAGTTTAATAAGGCATATATAGCTTAATACGCATAATTATTACAATAACAGTAAAATACTATAATATACGTAACAATAATATAATACAATAATATATTTAATAATATATAATAATAATGATATATCACAATAATATATTTAATAATATATACACTACCAGATACAGAAAATGCAACATCATTAAAAAGCGAATAGAGTGTGATAATAAAGGACACACAGACAGGGATGACATACATGAATAAGTGATGATAATTTCAGAAGGATAATGCAATACAGTAATGACATAGACAAGGTGATCAGTAGGCAGTAGATCCACCTCTTGCGGCGATACAAGTAGCAATCCTTCGAGGAACGCATGCGATGAACGTGCGGATAATTTCCTGAGGGATGGATGACCCTATGCCTTCAGCCATCCTCCACAGGTCGTCCTCTGATTGAGGCTGGGACAGGGCAGTCAAACGATGGTCAATCATGTACGATACGTGCTCAATGACCGATGTGGTGGCCGAGCGGTCAAAGAGGCAGGCGTTTCCTCGTGATGGCTCGGTTGCCAGATTGCGGGTTCGAGTCCCGCCTGCGGGCATGGATGTTGTGATGTCTTATTGGGGCAGAAGTCAGACTTCTACCTTCGGGTGCCCCGGGTCTTTGACTAAACAGAAGCAGTGCACACATTCTTCCTTAATAAATATGTTAGGGACACACCACCACGTGCTCAATGGGTGAGAGATCTGGAGACAGCGGAGGCCAAGGAAGCACCAGGATACCTTTCAAAGCTTGTCTGATGTTTGCCGTGTGCGGTCGTGCGTTATCGTGCTGGGAAAACAGTATTTTGCAACGGCTGAAGGTAGGGCAGTGCAACCGATCACAGCACCTCATTCACATATCGTCGTGCCTCTGATACGAACCAGAGGTGACCGGCTATAGAAACCGATGGCACCCCAAACCATGATGTCGTGTGGTCAAGCAGTATAGCTTTCAACAGTGGCAGCAGGATTGGATTTGTTTCCACGTCGCCTTCATACCCTCATACGGCGACTGTCATTCGACAAACAGAAACTAAACTCGTCGCTGAACACTACCCTGCCTCATTCAGTCGTCCAAGGGGCTCAGGCCCGACACCATTGCAATCTCACACGTCGGTGTCTTGTCGTCAATGGCAATCATCGTAAAGGACGGTTTGAGTGCAAGCCGCTTTCGGCCAATCGTCGAGAAATCGTCGAACTCGCTGATATTGGAACATCCAATTTACCCTGTAAATTCTGCAGAATGTCGACAGTCATCGTTTGTGAGGCCGCCACCACATGCCTTCGAATGCGTCGATCAACACGTGGTGACGTACGGCTGGATGGACCTGTACCATTGCGACGATTCACACTTTCTTCAATCGATATTCTCCAAATCCATTGCACAGTGGACGCATCTACGCGTCTTTCTACGGCGGTACGACCACCCAGTAATACGTAGGCCTAAAAGGAATCCCTTTGCACGATCGTCCAAATGCTGAAACGGACTTCGACGTCGTCGGCCAGGCATCTCTTCAACAACACGTGTCTTCTGAAACGAAAACGGGTTTCCGTAGGCGATAAACAGTAAAAACTGTTGGCTTATCTGCAGTTTCCATTCCTTTAATTCCGCGCTCTAATCACATGACTTACTTGCATTTCAGATCATTTGCATACATAGGCCAGCTGCGTTTGTCTCGCAATTTCCAAAATTATACAGCTAAAGCTTCATGGCGTCGCATTTTATATGTCGGGTATAGTGTATATAACAATAATATATTTAATAATATATATATAACAATAATATATTTTTTAATTAAAATGTTTTGCTCTGGATCCGTATGTTTCTTGTACGTTTTCGAATTGAATATTTATCTATCATAATACAATTTTTTATACGACTCCTAAAATTTATGTTTTCATTTATTTTGATTCGATCAAAATGGTTTAAGTCCTATAACTTTGAGATTTTTTTAGGGCCAATTCTGCATATTAAGAACTGGATTTATTTTCTGCTTCTTCTTCTCATAAAATATCATTAAATGAATACGGAATAATTTGATAATTGGAACTTCTTTTATAGAACGCAAGTTAAACGTGCCAGAACGCAAGTTAATTTTGTGCATTTAAAGTAAAAAGTTAAATTTTGTGCATTTACAATTTTGTGCATACTAAAGCGTGTCGCGTGGCAAAAATTGTTGTCTAAAAGTCTATCTTAATCGAATTGAATTATTTCTTAAATTGGAACTATAGATCGACCAATCAAACCAACATTCAAGGGCTATTTAACTGTGCAATGTTATTGAAACATGTTGTATAAAACAGTAATCAGAATCTGCAAATAAAAAGCTTCATTAAAACGCATCTTATCATAGTTGAAAAAAATATATCAACTAGTTTTGAAAAGTGAATTTTTTTTATAGTAATGACATTTTTTTTATTATATTACTTTTTAAAATATTAAAACAGTTAACACATTGTTTCGATAACCGGTTTGGCGTCAATTTCGTTATCGTCTGCTATATTGATCTATTCGAATTTCGTGAATCAGCTGGTCCAGATATCAGTAACTTATCAATACTTTTGTCTTCCTCCAGCAGGGAATCCTGTCCTTCAGATAGGATGATCGAACTTCTGGCTTTGTTCTTTTGTGTTTACAATGGTCTATTTAATGTTTTATCCTTATCACTAATCTCACATTCATCGTTCACTGGTTGACCAGTGTTAGTAAATTATACTATCTATTACTCACAACAATGATGCACAATTATAAAATAGGACGAAATATACTACTTCAATCGCCAAGCCAGAAAACAGACGCGTTTTTGACGGCAACTAATTATTTAAAATAATATATGGATATGATTCGAAAATTTATATACACAAATCAAACTAACGGAGAAAATATTGTTTTCCTAAAGATTTTCTAATCTTGGCAATTTGAAGAAAATAATCAATATAAGACCACCTGAACATGTTTCTATCATTTTTTGAGTCTATCTTTATCCATCAACTAGATACAATTTTCGTAATATGTAAGACTGGATGATAGACTTCTTTGATATTTAAGAGTTTCATAACAGGGAATTGACATTGATCTTTAAATTGATCCCCAAAATAAATTAACTTGAGTGTGGCCCAACTCAACTTTTTCATACCAGAATCCATTTTTGAGTAGCTTATGATTTTTTTCCTTTTACTTCCTTTTTGAAAATTTTGCAAGAAAAATTCGAAACTATGTATTGTTGGTCCAAATGATTACAATTGTAGTATATTACCCTTCAATTTAAAGGGCTTTACTGATTTATGCGTTCTAACCGGACGTGTGGTTAAAACCCACATAACACCAAACTTGACTATGTGCCTCTCGGTGTGTGTGTGTGGGGGGGGGTGTATCTCCCCCTCCCCAACTCCATGGAGTTAATGACGTCACAAACACAAAAATGCATCGCGGCTATTTCTCACTACAGTTACTGAAACTGCTAAGTATCGTGATCTTGATTCACAAGTAACTCATGTTATGAAGAATTATGTCAAATTTTGTCCTATGCTACTACGTTAAGGAAATATAAAATTTAGAATAAATTTCGAAATTTCTTCTCGAATTTCAAAAAATTCTATCTCTAGATTTTTCGATAACAAAGCCGGATGTAGAGTTTCGTAAAAATCCATAATTATTTCTGGCAGCTATCGCGTGCACAAGATATCGACCATAGACAGACGGGCATCAATCTAAAAAAAAAACTGATGTGGACAGCACATGACTTTCCCTGCAGACTTATATCCACGTTCTCTTTTATTTTAATTAAATTTATTTCACTTTTAACTCAATTTTCGTTCTCATTTGGTAACTGGACTTATTTTCAAAGGTGGGGTAGAGAAAATACGAAGAAACTAAAATATCTCGAGAACGGCTAGTGCTAGTATAATGGGACTGATCTTATTCTTTTTTTCGTTAAAAATTACGTATAAAACAAGCATTTAATGAATATATTTGAGCATACGTAGTTTTTTAATTTAGATTTTGACGATTTTTGAGGGCCATATTGCAAAAAAAGCAGATTATTTATTTTTGAATCGTACCAAAATCTAATCAGCACCAGGATGACCCACAAGCGACTTATATACCAAATTTTGTGAAATTCAGTCCATTAGTTTTTCAGCAAGAGTGGATACAGGCTTTAGAGGACCATTTCACAAAAAAAGACGGGTTCTTTTATCCTGAATCGTACCCAAAACTAATCAGCACCAGATTCGACCATAAGCGACTTACCTACCAAATTTTATGAAATTCGGTCAATTAGTTTTTTAGTTCGAGTGGATACAATCTAGACAGACACACACAGACACACACACAGACGTCACGCTAAAAATAGTTTTTTCGTATTCTAGAGGTCTCGAAACGTGTAGATCCGTCGAAAATTCAAGTTGTGATTTTCGACATGATTCCAATGCTTTCCCTATACATTACCATGTATTACAGGGAAAGTAATAATTGAAATGTTCATATTATAGTCAATTTTATATGAAAAAATAAAAGTACTTTAACTAATCAAAAAAAAAGTTGATTTATATAATGAGTTGATTTATAAGTCGAATCACATTTTGACTGGTCCCAAACATAAAAATCTGATGTGGGCAGCACATGACATTCCCTGCCGACTCATATTCATATTCTCTTTATTTCCTTTATAATTCATTATATTGAGTTTAAATGTACAAAATAACACTAAATTTGTATTTTTAATTTATTTTTTGTTTTTATTTGGTAATTGGGCATTTTTCCGAAATCGGCGTAACAAAAATGCAAGAAATCTCAATTATCTTGAGAACGGTTAGTCCTAAACTATAATGGAGTGTATTATATTCTTCTCTTCGTCAAAAATTGCTTATAAAATAAGAATTTAATTGATACATTTGAGCATATACTACTTAGATTTTTTTTTTTTTTTTTTTTTTTTTTTTTAAGATTTGGGCAATTTTAGCAGGCCATTTCGTAAAAGAAAGGCAGGTTGTTCTTTTCCGAATCGTATCAAAATCTAATCAGCACCAGAGTATCCCACAAGCAAATTATTTACCAAATTTTGTGAAATTTGGTCAATTAGTATTTTAGCTAGAGTGGATACATGAAACTTTTGCTGGCCATTTCGCAAAAAAAGGCGGATTCTGTTTTTACGAATCCTACCAAAAACTAATCAGCACCAGGGTCTCCCCAAGTGACTTACATACCAAATTTTATGAAATTCGGTACATTAGTTTTTGAGTTAGAGTGGATACATACACTGCACAGACAGATAGACAGATACACACACAGACGTCAAGCTAAAAATATTTTTATCGTATTCTAGAGGTCTCGAAACGTGTAGATCCGTCGAAAACTCGAATTGTGATTTTCGGTATGATTCCAATACTTTCCCTATACATTACAATATATTGCAGGGAAATTAAAAGAATACGTCGAATTATATAGGTCTAATCGTATTTAAACTGGTCCAAAAAATAACAAGAAAGATCAATCATGAATAAAATATTGATTATGAAACACTTTCCAGCTGAAATGCAATTTTATTTAAATATCTCTAAAATGCGACACATTCAGTACTTATGTTTATTATCACAGAACTACAGTAATTTATTATACTTGAAAACTTAAAACTTCAAAAAAGACAATGCTAGTAAAATCAAATTAATTTTATTCAAATGACGTCATCGATATATGAATCGTCTGCTTCTCTGTGTAAAATCGATGAATATTTCATTGATATCAGTTATATTCCAGACTCCAGAGTAAATAATTTTTCATGAAAAATTATTCACCAATTCTTATACAACTCACAATCACTGTATTTGTTAACATTCTGTATGCTAGCATTAAATTTAGGCTTCGTTATATAAATAATCAAAGTTTAGGGATTATTTAAAATCCAAAATATTGTAATTACGTTATCACAGAATTTAGATACACAGATAAGACGCAAAAATAAAGAGTTTTTATAATAGATGCAACACTAAATATAAATTCAAACGATCTTCAAATATTACGCTTTTACACATTGGGGAAAAAAATGGATGCCATATTTTATTTTGCAATGAGCCATGTGATCTCTTCGTATATCATGTGTGGAAGACCCAGACCACACGACCAACCCGAAGGTTTATGGTAGCTAATTGTGTGGCCGGCGTATATCATGTGTTGTTGTTGAGACCCAGACCGTCCGACCTACCAGAAAGGTGTAAGGTAACTGTTTGGACAGCCGGGAAGTGCCACCCAATTTAGACCGGAACCCAGTGGGGGAGGCATCCACAGGGACCGTACCCTCCTTCCCCTACCACCAACCTCTCGGAAGGACTTACGGACCCACATGTTTAACGTGATCGTACTCCGCGTGAACACGGCGGCAGTTTTGGCAGTGGCTGGAATCGAACCCGGGCCTACCGAGTGCAACTCCAGCGCGCTAACCAATGGGCTACCGCGCCCCCGTATATCATGTGTGGAAACCCCAGACCGTCCGACTCATCCAGAGTATATCATGTGTGGAATTATTATTTTAATTTCTATTTAAAAACTACCAAACATATTTTACTGAAATTTATTTTACATATTTTATGTGATAATTAGAATATTTCCTAAAATTTTCGAAGTAATTTAAGAATTCTAACTTCGCTTAAATATATTTGAAAAATTAAGCCCAATAGGGTTCAATGTATTTCATTTTTTCAACGCGGGTTCAATCCGAAATTAATTGGGTGATATTATTCATTTTCATTTTCATATGTCCCAGAAATCATCTCAACAACATACTAAAATTTCATTTTGATAAAGCCGTTTTTACGGCAGTTATCGTGCGAACGGACAGACAGACAGAATGAACAGAGTCATAAACAATTTTTAACTATGTTGGAAAGTGTTAAAAAATACGTCTAATTATAAAAGTCGAATCATATTTCAATTGGTCCACAGAATAAAGTATACGTCCAATCGTATTGGTGTAATCGTATTTAAACTGATTCAAAAAATAAAAAGAAAGATCAATCATGCATAAAGCATTGATTATGAAACACTTTCCAACGAAATAAATGAACTTCATTCAAATTAAGTCAATTAAATATAAATTGCCTGGCTTCTCTCTAATGTTTTTAAGATTATCATAATACTACAATAATTTGTTATATTTGAAAACTTCATTAAAAACCACTGGAATTTATTCAAATGACGCCATCGAAATATAACATGCCTGGCTCTCTCTATAAAAGCAGCATTTCATACATAACATTTTCCCATTCATTTCATTCATCACAATACTATAAAAAAATTTATTTTATTTAAAAACTTAAGACCATGGAGGAACAAATAATTAAGCTCTATGCTTAAAACTTCATCGAAAAAATCGTCCTTCTCTCTGTAAAATCAATGAATATTTCAATCATATCAGCTATGCAGACTCCATGAGCTAAATAATTTTGCGTTAAAGAAATGCAGTAATTCTTATACAACTCATTCTACATATTTTGCTGTTTACATTTTACATAAGGGAAATATAGGCTTCGTTGTAGAAATAATCAAATTTGGATGATCATTTAAACTCAAATATATTGTCATTGCGTTGTTTCAGTATGTAGATGCACAGAATATAAGCAAAAATAAAGCGGTTTTAGGACAGATACAACACTCAATATGAATTAAAAAGAACTTTAAAAATCACGATTTTGAGACAAGATGGATGCCATATTTCATTTTGAAGTGGGTCACGTGATCTTTGGTAACGTGATCGCTTCATATAAGAGATGTAATTATTATTTTAATTTGTATTTTAAAAACGATTGAATATATTTTGCTGAAATTTTTTTTATATATTTATTTGAATATTACCTAAAATTTTCGAAGCAATTTGTGAATTTTAAATCCGCTTAAAAATGTTTGAAAAATTAGGTCTCATAGGGTTCAATGTATTTCATTTTTTCAACCCGGGCTCAATCCAAAACTAATTGGGTGATATTATTCGTTTATATTCCCATAGGTCCCGCAGACCGTCTGAACAACATACTAAAATTTTATTTTGATTAAGTCATTTTTACGGCAGTTATTGTGCTAACGGACAGACAGACAGACAGACAGACAGAATGAACAAAGTCATAAACACTTTCCAATTTTGTTGTAAAGTGTTAAAAATACGTCAAATTATAAAGGGCTAATCATATCTTAATTAGTCCAAAAAGTAAAGAAAAATATGTCAATCATGATACTAGATCGAATCACATTTTAATTTGCCCAAAATAAAAAATACAAATATTTCGAATCACATTTTACTAGTCCAAAAAATAAAATAATACGTTGAATCATATAAGCCCCTCGAATTATATTTAAACTAGTCCACAAAATAAAAAAATCTGATGTGGGCAGCACATGACTTTCCCTGCAGGCTCAAATTCATTTTCTCTTAATTTCTTTAATAATTCATTAAAATGAGTTTAATTGCACAAAATAACACTAAATTTGCATTTTTAATTCAATTTCTGTTTTCATTTGGTAATTGGACATTTTTCCAAAAGTGGCATAACTAAATACGAAAAATCTCGAGAGCGGTTAGTCCTAGAGTAATAGAGTTGTTCTTATTCTTTTCCTCATCAAAAAATACGTATAAAACAAGCATTTAATGGATATATTTGAACATACGTAGCTTTTTTACAGATTTTGGCAATTTTTGAGGGCCATTTCGTAAAAAAAACAGGTTGTTCTTTTCGGAATAATACTAAAATCTAATCAGCACCAGAGTATCCTACAAGTAACTTATCTACCAAATTTTGTGACATTTGGTCAATTAGTATTTTAGCTAGAGTGGATACATGAAATTTTTTAGGGCCATTTCGTAAAAAAAGGCAGATTCTGTTTTTACGAATTGTACCAAAAACTAATCAGCACCAGGGTCATACCCAAGTGACTTACCTACCAAATTTTATGAAATTCGGTCTATAAATTTTTGGAGTTAGAATAGATACATATATTGCACAGACAGACAGACAGACAGATACACATACAGACGTTACGCTAAAAGTAGTTTTTTCGTATTCTAGAGGTCTCGAAACGTGTAGATCCGTCGAAAACTCGAGTTGCGATTTTCGACATGATTCCAATACTTTCCCTATACATTATCATGTATTGCAGGGAAAGTAAAAAATCGTCATATCATATAGGCTAAATCATATTTTATTGGTTTAAAAAGACCAAGCAAAAACTAGAATTAGATCGAATTTTCGTAATAGGCATGATTACATTTAAAGTTCTTCGATATTTGTGGTTTTTATAACAGCGAATTTATAAATATAATTTTTTTCATTCTTGCTCGTAAAAAGTTATTCAAAAATATTCCCAAGATACTATAAGTAAATTGATCTCAAAATATGTGTTTTTAGTAGTTTTGAGGAGAAGTTCGAAAAGGGATTTGAGAACAAAACGGGATTAAATGCATCAATAAACAAATCCAATGGTATTTTAAATATGAATTGATGATTTTATGTAATTATACACTGTAAGGTAGATTTTAATCAATATAAATTGAAAAAAATCTGATGTGGGCAACACATGACTTATATAAAACAACGAATTTACTACTTTTACAGTTAAAAGAATGTTATTCTTATAGTAGATACTTATATTCTTTCAAAGATATTGAATTTTCTTGAATTAGTCGTCATTTTCATTGATTTAGCTTCCATTTTATCCATTTGGCGAGATTTTCGTTAATTTGGCAACATTTTAAAATGTCGCCAATTTGGCGACATTCCGCTAAATTCGTCGCCAAAATCTTGCCAAGCGTTATGGACGGAGAAATAAGTTATTCTTACAGCGGATAAATGACTATTGGCGTTCAAATACAAAAGTATTACTCAAAGTATCTTTGCTCGTGAATGGAACGAGTTAGATCCACTAGAATGATGTCACCAAATGTATCGCATGATATTACATATGAAAAGTGACCATGTTTCTTAACAGTTAATATATATATTTTTTAATATATGGGACTTTTTGATAAATTTATTCGAAAAATGTGCAATATCTCGAGAACGGTTCATGCTAGCGTTCTAAAATTTATGTCAATCGTTTTCTAAGGAAAAATACATAATAAATGTCTATTTGCGTAACTTTATTAAAGGTTTTGATTTTTTGATGACTTTTTCAAAATTTCACTCGAAAATTTAGGAGGATTTTGAACATTCGATTGTGTTTTCAAACATTAGGCTTACGGTATTCATAGATTGTGATTTTTGTATCAAATTTCATTCGAATCGCTTCATACGTTCGTGAGATATCGTCTCCACACACACACACACACACACACACAGAAATCACCTCAAAAATGTTCGATTCTTGATCAGGGATGCTTGAAACGTGCTCTCCCGTCGAAAACTCGAACTCGAATTTTCGACCCCATCACAATATTTTCCTTATACATTATGTATATAAGGAAAGTGGTAGAAGCTGTTATTCTGTGGGAAAAGCATATACTCGAGGTTTTAGATTTACCAACGGACACGAAATAAACATTTAAAAGGTAAGCAAGAAAATTTCTGTTGTTCCACGTAGAAAATCTCTAGTTTTATCACTGAATCCCAAGCAAATTTTGATAATAATAAAGCCATACTAGTTAAACTGGAAGACATCACTTAATCATCTGTCCTTAATATTTTGATTGAATTAAGGATAAAGTAGAACCAGAATTCTCATATGTTACAGGCAACAAGTAATTAAAAAAATCTGATGTGGGCAGCACATGACTTTCCCTGCAAACTTATATCCACGTTCTATTTATTTCAATTAAATTTAATTCACTTTTAATTCAATTTTCGTTCTCATTTGATAACTGGACTTATTTTCAAAGGTGGCGTGGAAAAATACGAAAAAAACTAATATATCTCGAGAACGGCTAGTCCTAATGTAATGGGGTTGGTCTTATTCTTTTCTTCGTTAAAAATTACGCATTAAACAAGCATTTAGTGGATATATTTGAGCATACGTAGCTTTTTAGTTTAGATTTTGATAATTTTTGCGGGCCATTCTGCAAAAAAAGGCAGGTTATTTTTTCTGAATCGTACCAAAATCTAATCAGCACCAGGGTGATCTATACGTGACTCATCTACCGAATTTTGTGAAATTCGGTCCATTAGTTTTTCAGCTACAGTGGATACAAGCTTTTGCGGTCCATTTCACAAAAAAAGCGGGTTCTTTTATTCCGAATCGTACCCAAAACTAATCAGCACCAGCCCCGGCCACAAGTGACTTACCTACAAAATTTTGTGAAATTCGGTCCATTAGTTTTTTAGTTAGAGTGGATACAAAATCTGCACAGACAGACACACAGACAGACAGACAGACACACACACAGACGTCACGCTAAAAATGTTTTTTTCGTATTCTAGAGGTCTCGAAACGTGTAGATCCGTCGAAAACTCGAGTTGCGATTTTCGGCATGATTCCAATACTTTCCCTATACATTACCATGTATTGCAGGGAAAGTAAAAATATTTTTTAGCAAAAATTACAATTTATCTTTTTATTATTTAGCAAAATCATCCTTAATAAATTTCTACATAAATAAATAAATAAATGAATAAATAAATAAATAATAAAAGAAAATTAACACTGGAAAAAAAAATATGATCACAAAGTGAGGATGATGATACGATACGCATTGAAAGCTAATGTATCTATACAACAGAAATTATCGCATATAAGCATATAGAAACGAAATATAGATGTATTGTAACGTCATGTATTGATACATCTATACGGCCAATGTTTGTTTCAGGCATACATCGGGGGGGGGGGGGGGTGAAGCCCCCTTCCGGTGACAATTATTTGCCCTCCCCCCACCCCTAGAGGCGTTTTATTTTAACCTAGTTTTTATTTATGAGACAGCAATTAGATACA
The DNA here is from genome assembly GCA_951213105.1 of Amaurobius ferox. Taxonomy (NCBI): domain Eukaryota; kingdom Metazoa; phylum Arthropoda; class Arachnida; order Araneae; family Amaurobiidae; genus Amaurobius; species Amaurobius ferox. The sequence continues at coordinate 78,949,545 of OX578154.1, read as the reverse complement.
TTTATATAGAGCAAATTAAAAACTCCCCCACTAAAGTTTCATTCGACCCCTCCCCGGTCAGAAAGCAATTCAACAGCCTCAGAGTTACGAAACGTCTCATGATATGCCAGCTTCCTATTATCATTCTATTAGGTTATTTGCAAGCAGAGAATGGCAACTTTCCAGATTTTATGACGTCACGCTTTGATACATTTGCTAAATTATACTACGGGCTTCAATGGCCGACGTAGAAAATCCGGTGGTAAATCGCAGTCGGTTCTCCTTCGCCGTCAAAACAAAAGGATAAGATTTCCAGCATGGAAAATCCTTTATTGTTCAGTTTAAGAATAGCCATGCTCTGACGTAAATCAGCATTTATCTGATGACGACATTATAATATTTTGATTCAATACAGGACAATGGAATTCGAATCTGGGACCATTTAAATTGCTGGAGAATCCGGGTTACTTTTACCTTCCGGAATGAAGGTATACCTGGCAGATTATCAGTCAAATTCTGTTTAACGTTTTTCAGATGGAGTGGATAGAGGCGATTTTTGCGGGCTGGCGGGTTCTTTGATTTCGAATCGTAGATCAAACCTAATCAGCACCCTTTCATATACCACCAAGTACATCTCTACATGAAGTAGAGGATATATATCTACGGACTATGGTAGATTTGGTTACCTGCTTTGTGGCTGTGGCTTCCTTCACTTTTTTAGCTGCGGGTTGGATTACAGGGCTATTTGAAAAAATTATTTTTAAGGGTTATCCGTCATCACATTTTAACTTTCCTTATATACATAGTATAATGTATAAGGGAAGTATTGTGATGGGGTCGAAAATTCGAATTCAAGTTTTCGACGGGAGAGCACGTTTCAAGCATTCCTGAACACGAATAGAATATTTTTAAGGTGATGTCTGTGTGTGTGTGTGTGTGAAAGTATATATGTGTCTGTGTATGTGTCAATGAGTCTGTGAAGACAATATCTCACGAACGAATGGAGCGATTCGAATGAAATTTGGTACAAAATTTACAATCCGTGAATACTGGAAGTCTATTGATTTTAAACACAATCGAATGTTTAGAATCCCCTAAATTTTCGAGTGTAATTTTGAAAAAAATCATCAAAAAATCAAAACCTTTAAGGGTGAGCGTCAGTAAATTTCCTGCCCTATCCGCGCTTTGTTAACTTTCGCGGCACACATTTGTCGCCGAAATTCTGCTGAAACAGTTGCGAAATATTTTCTGTTAGATAAAATGCAATGCTTAAATTATATTAAATCTAAATTTAATACCCAATAAAACATAGAATATATTTTTTATTTTAATTCAAAATATTTTTGGTGCTGCCATCTGTTGTCGTAATTTAATTCATACCGACTATTATTATTCTTAAATGAACATTTTTAAATGTCTATTCCTTCTAATACGCTATTAAATACAACAATAGATCATATATAATAATGCCACAATCACGGAAACGTAATTGAACTTGGACTTGAAGATAAAACTGCAGTCCTCAGTGATATACATTCCGATCCCCTTATCAAGTTTATATAATGAGAAATTACGTTTCCGGAATTGTGGCATTATTATACATGATCTATTGTTGTATTTAATACTGTATTAGAAGGAATAGATATTTAAAAATGTTCATTAAAAAATAAAAATAAACGGTATGAATTAAATTACGACAACAGATGGCAGCACCAAAAATATTTTAGATTAAAATAAAAAATATATTCTATGTTTTATTGAGTATTAAATTTAGTTTTAATATAATCTAAACATTGCATTTTATCTTTCAGAAAATATTTCGCAACTGTTTGAGCAGAATTTAGGCGAAAGATGTGTGCCGCGAAAGTTAACAAAGCGCGGATAGGACACAAGATTTACTGACGCTCACCCTTAATAAAGTTACGTAAATAGATATTTCTTACGCAATTTTTTCTTAGAAAACGATTGACATAAAGTTTAGAAAGCTAGAATGAACCGTTCTCGAGATATTGTAAGTTTTTCAAATTAATTTATCAAATAATCCCATAAATTAAAAAAAAAATATTAACTGTTGAAAAACATGTTCACTTTTCTTATGTAATATCATACGATAAATTGGGTGACATCATTCTCGTGGATCTAGCTCGTTCCATTCATGAAAAAAGATACTTTGAGTAATGCTTTTGTATTTGAACGCCAATAGTCATTTATCTGCTGTAAGAACAACTTATTACTTCGTCCATAACGCTTGGCGAGATTTTGGCGACGAATTTGGCGGAATGTCGCCAAATTGGCGACTTTTTGAAATGCTGCCAAATTAACGAAAATCTTGCCAAATGGATAAAAATGACACTAAATCAATGAAAATGACGACTAATTGTAGAGAATTTAATATCTTGGAAAGAATATTAGTATCTACTATAAGAAAAACGTATTTTTTTACTGTAAAAGTAGTAAATTCATTGCATTATATAAGAAAAGTCATGTGTTGCCCACATCCGTTTTTTTTTTACTGTAAAAGTAGTAATTTCATTGCATTATATAAAGAAAGTCATGTGCTGTCACATCAGATTTTTTATAGGAGTAACTGGATAAATGCTTGAATGGAAGTTGTAAACTGTGAACAGCAGAAAATTGCACATATGCATTATAGAAATTTAAAACTACTAAATAGGATTAATTCTATTGCGGGCCGCAGATGGAATTTTCGGGTCACACGCTGTGGGTATGGGTCGACAATTTCCTTTGCTGCGGGTGCGGATCTGGTCAAATCCAAACCCGCGCTATGAGTACGAAAATATTTGCAAATATAGAGCCAGACCCGAAAACCCCTAAGTCTCGGCCCGATGCGTCCCAAAATAATTTATATTCCACAGTGTTGAAACATGAATTTGTAACATTTTTGTACGAAGATGAAAATCGGTATATTTTAATATTTATCTTTACGCAGCTCAAATCAACACAATTATTTCATGTACTCTATTAAAATTCATTTAAAATATTTCAAAACTAAATATGTTAGACCCGGCCTGACATGGCCTGACATTTTTACAAACTTAGCCCGGCCCGGCCCTAAACGTGCATGTTAAAAAATGAATGTTAAAAAAAACTCAAGGCCGGGTCTGAGCCCGTGGGTCAGGTCCCAGTCCGAGCAGACCTCTAGAGCAGGGTTCTAACCCCAGGGATACGCATACTGTAATTGCGGTGTCGGAAATACTGCCTTAAACAAACTAAAATATTTAAGTATCTTATAAAGGCCAGACATTGTCGAAACAGACGGCTTTCCAAATCATGATGCTATAAAATTGGTGAGAAACATCAACTGTGTTTCATTCCTGGATGTCATCATGTTAATAGTTTAGCGTCTGCGGAACAACATGACGACATCATCAAGTTATTTTAAAATGCGGGTATGTATAAAATTGTCAAAATCTCTCTAACTGTAAATGATTTAATAATACACACTTCGGACTAACAACTTCATTGAGTTAGTTCAACATCAGCTTCTTCATCGTAGTTTCTTAAGGTAAAATGTTTTGTTCTGTTTTTGTTTTTTAATTTCGTATTACATGAATCAGTAGAGCATTTAATACCTGGATCCGAAATTCTGTATTCTAAGTAAATTTTAGCAATATTTTAATAGCGGTACTGATATGAAAATGCCTGTAATTCGGTATTACGGTATGTCATATTTATCAGGTTTTTGAAACTGAAAACTGAACTAGATTTTTCCTTTTGAATGCATTATTTTAGCAGCAGCAAAATTTAAATTATTTGTTTCTTGTTGAGTGGCAATATTAGGTTATTTGTTATTACCAACAGATCTGTTTAGAATCATGGAGGTAAAAGTAAGGAGTTAAAACTTCATATTAAGAAAACACCAATATCGTTTGAGACAGTCATTCAGGTGACGCTGGGATAAGATAAGTAGCCCTGTATTGTATACTTTTCCATGGTAAAAGGCCTAAAATATTTATTTAAACTGCCAATTTTGTAAAAATAAATTATTAGCACAATGCAAATTTGAACTGAAACAATAAAAAATATCCCTGTTTATTCAAACTTATTTTATATTTCAATCATTTTTTTTCTCCATATATTCTATATTATATCCAAAGAGCTAGAATCACTAGAGGTAGCCTTTCCTTTCTTTATCCATAAGTCATGGCCAGTATGTCCCCCCTCGGTTCTACAAATGAGCGCCAGATTTGACACGGTCGCGCTAGAACGGCGCATTATAGTAATTCCAGAAAATTGAAAAAGTGTGCCATTGAATTGTTTGTTCATTGTTATACACAACTTTCTTATTTAAGAATATTATTCTACGTATTTTTAAATCTCTAAAATATTATCTTCAAAATACGTGGATTAAGATTCTGCAACACTTTCTCTTCTTACACATTTATTTTCAAATTTTGTTACGACTGTTTTAGCGTTCTTTTTCAAATTGTCATTGCAAATTATTTTTAATTAATATTTCAGTTTTTTTATCCTAAAACATAAATTATATCTATAGATAACATTTTGTTAATTTTGTTAGTGAGATATGGTAATATTTGAGCAAATAGTTGCAGTAAACAGACTTCTATTAATTGTTAAACATTTTCTATTTTAAAAGTACATTACATCCCAGTTCCTGTGCAGTACATATATTAGTACTCGTGCCATCAAAAGTCAAGGAAATCAACCCCTGGCTCATGTACTAGTTGTTATGAAGTTATTTTAGTTTTACAATATTTCTACTTTTAAAAAATGTAAGAAGGCATAGTATACCACTAATACTGATCTATTCTATGTAGTGAGAAGCAGTACTGTACCTTTAACTATAAAAAATTTAGGGGATTCCTTTCAGTTTTTTATATAATGTATTCGCACATGAAATTTCATGACGATACATACATGCTTTCGTAAATTATCTTACCCACATTTCACAGGCAAATACATATTCATATTACACACTAACAGAGTCAAATACATCTACGCACACACACAAGTGCATATACTCATACTCACACACATATACATATATGCACACACATAGACAAGCACACATACATATAGGCACACACAGACAAACACACACATACGCGCACACACACACACAAACACACATACATATATTTGCACAATACATACATCTTGCGGAGAATATTTGAACTTTGTTCATGAGGTCTTAAAACATACTTTTCCTATCCTTTATTTTATTTTATTTTTTTTTTTTTTTGCCGATTCACACCAAATAAAACATTAAAATAACTTGATATGAATTACTCAATAATTAACTTAACAGGCATGCGCTATGGCTAAACTACGAATTTAAAACAATTGTATACACATTGTAACATCAAAATGCGAGGAAAATTGTTAGAACAACAAAGTTTCGCATACTTCTTGTTTCAAAATAAGCTGCACAGTATGCGAAATACCTTTATTTACTTATGCCTTTAGTTATCAATTGCCAGTAATACCATTATTTCAACCATAGTTCAAACAATCATTTTCCCGCTTAAACTCAACTGTCACCCTATTGCTTACCAAAATAAATAATGTTACAAATATTTAAAACTTCTAATATTTTGTGTTTTAATCTTGGAATTTATACGAAACAAATGCCAACTCCTTCAATTATTTAACATAATGTATCATCATATGAAATATCACCCCGGTGCGTAAATTTGTTCATAAGTTATCTTACCCAAACTTTACATGCAAATACATTTACAAATACGCACTCACACAAACAAACTCATTTGCATATACGCATGCACACAAGAACACATACACATATACGCACACACACAAGAACACCTACACATACACGTACACACAAGAACACATACATATAAGCACACACACAAGAACACATACATATAAGCACACACACAAATAATCAAATATAAATATATGCACACACACACACACATACTACATACATACATATATGCACACAACTCAAACATCTTGCGGAGAGTGTTTTAATTGCGTTAATGACGTCATAAAACATACTTTTCCTACCACTTATTTTGCTTTCTATTTTCGATTCAGACCAAATAAAAACATATTAAAATTAACTTAATATGAGTTATTTTATGACTTTGACGGCAATGCGATATACCTAAACTACGATTTGAAAACTATAATTTGTTTCCATAGAGACGTCAAAATGAGAGGGAAGTCAGCGACGTACTGCATACCAACTTCTTCTATATAATAAAAGGCAATATCTGTCTGTGTGTCTGTGGCTCAGCGACCGCGCGTCGCAGAGCTACGAAATTTGGCAATCGGCGACCCGGGGAGGGGGGGACGGTGACACGTGCAAACCAATTTTTTAAATTTGAATTAGTTTTTTTGTTATTTAATGTTTTATGCGATTTCGACCGTTTTTCCCCCCTTTTTTCTCCACCATCCAGACATCGTAGAAAAAAAAATCACACGACCGGAAAAAGCAGACAATTCCGAGTAAAAATATATCAATTTCAAATCTCAGGGGCAAATTCTAATATTTTTTAAAGATTTTAAAACAAAAGTCACTTTTGGCACAAAAACGAACTTTCGTTTTTAAATCCTCGCGTCGGGAAAAGTATCGACAATTTCGAGTAATAATTACAGTTTTAGAAAGCTCAAAGATCAGCCTTTCTTACAAGCCCAATCTCGTCGAGAATAAAAAAAAGTAGCCGCACGATCCGAATTTTAAGGAAGTAATTATTTTCAATTTCTCGGCCACACCGCGAAAGTAGGGATCGATTTTTCACCCACATGCGCGCGCAGACGCACGGTGTTTCTATGGTGGAGGGGAGGTGGGCGAGGTTATAACGTCACGGTTCTGACGAGGTTCTAACGACATTCGGTATCTATGCCTGCCAAATAATGAATGTACGTCATTAAACTAAAACAAACCAAATTATTGGAATAAATTATTATTTTCGAAATAAATAACTTTCCATTTTAAATTTCAATTTGCTTGAAATGCATTTATTAATTTTTTAAAAACGTCAAATAAATCAGAACGTAAGATAATGAAAATATATCTTCTTCATCTATAAAATGAAGTAAAAGTATATTTTTAACCCTGCGGGAAACCGAAAAAAAAAAAATAATAATTTCTGATATGCCGGGATGTCAAAAATACCCCGGATTGCAATCTTAAAATTATATCTTAGGAAGTACAAACTATTTCTTGCACGCATCCAAAGCGCGCGGTCTCGCAGTTTCGTTTTTCCAAAACCGCCAAATATCGCCAAAATGTAGTAAAACGCAATTTAAGATGGTTTAATGAATATTTTTTGTAATTACATTGATGGAATAATTTCTTCACGAAGCTCAGCAATATATCCTACAAATTTTTTATCCTCCTAAGCTTAAAGGGAGCAGAAATAATTAAAAATATATATTTTTTCTTTCGAGAACGCTTTGCCATTCACTTTCTCCCATTGAATTACAGGGGAAAAGGAACGAACGCTCTGGGCGGCAAGAGTCCCTGAAGTCACATGACAACGGTTTCGGTCTTTCGTTAGGGTTGCCGAGGCTTTCTCTACTTGATTACTCCTCGAAGATTATATCCTACAGCTATGCAAAAATACTGTTTAATTATACTCATAATAAGGAAATTCTTAATTTAAAAATAATCAAAAATACATATACTAAATACTACGCCTTTCTGTTGTGTCAACTAATAATAACAGCTACTTTACTAACACTAGCGACACCTAGATATAATTCTCAAAGCATCATGACATTTTCAAACGTTTCATCCTTAAGAGTTCTATCTCATTCTTTCTAACTCCATGTTTAGAATATTCTATGCATGGAGTTAGAAAGAAGGAGATAAATCTCCAATGGTGAAACGCGAAGGTTATACATAAAACCTTATTATAATTGCAAAATTGTTATTATCTAAGAAATGTCAATCATGCATAAAGCATTAATTATGAAACACTTTTCACCTGAAATGTAATTTTATTTAAACATTTACTCAAATGACATCATCGAAATATAAATCGTCTGCTTCTTTATGTAAAATCAATAATTATTTCATTCATATCATTTATATTTCACACTCCAGAGCTAAATAATTTTGCGTGAACGAAAATTCAACAATTTTTATACAACTCACCTTACAATCGTTTGATTTGTTTACATTCTGCATCCGTTAAAATTAGGCTTCGTTGTAGAAATAATCAAAGTTTAGTGATCATTTAAAATAAAAAATATTATAATTGAGTAAGCACAGAGATTAGATACACAGATAATATTAAAAAAAATCTGATGTGGGCAACACATTAATTTCCTTATATAATGCAATGAATTTACTACTTTTACAATAAAAAAAAATGTTATTCTTATAGTAGATACTAATATTCTTTCCAAGATATTGAATTTTCTTCAATGAGTCGTCATTTTCATTGATTTAGCGTCATTTTTATCAATTTGGCGAGATTTTTGTTAATTTGGCAACAATTAAAAATGTCGCCAAGTTGGCGAAATTCCACCAAATTTGTCGCCAAAATTTCGCCAAGCGTTATGGACGGAGAAATAAGTTATTCTTACTATTGGATAAATGACTATTGGCGTTCCATTCATGAAAAGAGATACTTTGAGTAATACTTTTGTATTTGAACGCCAATAGTCATTTATCTGCTGTAAGAATAACTTATTTCTTAGTGCATAACGCTTGGCGAGATTTTGGCGACAAATTTGGCGGAATGTCGCCAACTTGGCGACTTTTGAAATGTTGCCAAAATAACGAAAATCTCGCAAAATGGATAAAAATGACGCTAAATCAATGAAAATGACGACTAATTGTCGAAAATTCAATATCTTGGAAAGAATATTAGTATCTACTATAAGAAAAACCTATTTTTTTACTGTAAAAGTAGTTAGTTCATTACATTATATAAGGAAAGTCATGTGTTGCCCACATCAGATTTTTTTTTATTGTAAAACTAGTGAATCCGTTGCATTATATAAGGAAAGTCATGTGCTGCCCACATCAGATTTTTTTGCAATGAGTTACTTGATCTCTTGATATATCATAGGTGTAATTATTATTTTAAATTTTATATAAGAAACTACCGAACATATTTTCCTGAAATTTGTTTATACCTTTTATGGGGTAACTTCAATCCCTAAAATTTTATTTTCCTAAAATTTTCGAATCAATTTGTGAATTTTAACTTTGCATAATTTTTTTTTTTTTTTTTGAAAATGAAGTCCCATGGGGTTTAATGTATTTCATTTTTCAACCCAGGTTCAATGTATTTCATTTTTTCAACCCGGATTCAATCCAAAACTAATTGGGTGATATTATTCATTTATATTCCCATAGGTCCCACAGACCGTCTGAACAATATACTAAAATGTCATTTTGATAAAGTCATTTTTACGGCATTTCTCGTACGAACGGACAGACAGGCAGACAGAATGAACAAAGTCATAAACACTTTTCAACTATGTTGGAAAGTGTTAATAAAGTTAAAAATTTTGCTTTTGTCTGGCTGTTTATTATCTCAGCACGGGATGTCTTATTTTTTTCCTTTTTGTGAGGTTTGTTATAAAATTTTAGCAAATTGTCAACAATGTTTCTTTGCATTATATATTCTGTACAAAAATCATGTATATGAAGCTAGTTTAGAACTATATTCTCAATTGATTTTAGAAAAATTTATCGGTATTTTAGAAAAATTTATCCTTTCTAAAACAATACTAATAGAATATCAATGTTAATAATCATTTCCTTTCTTTACTCTGTGGCCAACTTACCTTATTCTATAATATGTTAAAAATTCATTTCCTTCGGTTGAAAATTATGAATTAGTTAAAAAATTTTATCTAAGGGCTTTTTAACACTTTGCAACATAGTTTTAAAGTGTTTATGACTTTATTCATTCTATCTTTATTCATTCTTTAGGGAAATGTTGTATGTTTTACACCTTCAGTTATTTGTCGCTATTTAGTGGACTTTTTACAAATAAAGCAATTTTTTAAAATATTGTAAAATATTTTTAATTTTTTTCACATGATTATAATTTTTATTTACAGCGTGGATTAAAATTTTTATTTAGCAGTGTTGATTATAATTTTTTTCACTGTGTTTATTGTAATTTTTATTTACAGTGTTAATATGTCACAAGGCACAAAGAAACCTACTTACCATGTTCTTGAGAATGGATATATCATCCCTAAAGGACATGTAAAAGAATTCCAATCATCCCTGACTTACAGCCCAGAACCACGTGATGTGTTTATCTGCACCTACCCCAAATGTGGTACAACGTGGACTCAAAACATATTGTACCTCATGCTAAACAATGGTGATTCTCTGCAGCCTGGGCAAAGCATCCACCAATTCATTCCAACCTTGGAGAAAGTTGGTAAAGAAGCCATCCCTACTTTCCCCAAACCAAGAGTCATCAAGACGCATTTGCCGTACACCATGGTGCCTAAAAGTGAACTGGCAAAGTACATCTACGTCATCAGGAATCCCAAGGATTGCTGTGTGTCTTTCTACTTCCACACTAAAAGTTTTGTACAAATTTACGACTTCGCAGATGGTAAATTCGAAGATTATTTTGAGTTATTCATGACAGGGGAAGTTGATTTTGGGGATTATTTCGACCATTTATTATCATACCTGCAGCAAAAGAATGATCCCAACATGCTTTTCTTGTTGTACGAGGAGATGAAGTCTGATATAAAAAGGTGCATAGTGAAAATAGGTGAATTTCTTGGTGAACCGTTCTGCAAGTCTTGCGAAGATTCTGCCACTCTTGAAAAAGTGTTGCGGAATTCCGGCTTCAAAGCTATGAAAACCACGCCGATGGCATGGTCTCCGGAGCAGGCAAAAGGTTCCCCCGGTTTCATCAGGAAAGGTGAGGTAGGAGATTGGAAGAGATATTTTACAGAAGCACAGTCAAGAAGGATGGATGAAAAGATTAAAACTAAACTGGCTGATACTGAGGCTGAACATTTTTGGGACAAATATAACTGTTAATCAAATTACTATATTGCGTTTTGCCTTAATCTTGGGACTTTCTCAAGAATATATGAAGAATATATGTGCAGAGAATGTGCCCATATCGTTCATTATTACCAACTGAATTCCTTGCTGCTACAAAAAATATCTAGCCTGAACATAATGTATCTTGAAAGCTTTCTCGTGAAACTCTCACTGCTTAAACAATAACTATCAACGAATATTTGATGAAAATGTTTCATTGCTTTATTAATAGATGATGTCAAAATTTTAATAATGTTAATGTTTATCTTATTATAAAAACGTGAAACTCCTGACACGGGCTCAAGGAACCCTAGTGTTCTGAAGAACCCTTTTTGAAAACCCTTATTGAAACCTAGTGTTCTGAAGAACCCCTGTTGAGAACCCTTATTGAACTCTAGTGTTCTGAAGAAACCTTGTTGAGAACCCCCATTGAGAACTCTTATTGAACCCTAGTGTTCTGAAAAACTCTTGTTGAGAACCCTTATTGAACCCTAGTGTTCTGAAGAACCCTTGTTGAGAACCCTTATTGAACCCTAGTGTTCTGAAGAACCCTTGCTAAGAGTCACTGCTCTAGAGCTTGTTGCTAAAGTTTCACAATAAATCTGTACTGCTTCCGACAAAACACATAACTGGCTGGTCGATCACTAAATCCACCCCGAATCAAATTTCGTCCTGTTCCGGGTTTAAAAAAAAGCGTTTTCTAAGTAATCATAATAACATTTATATTTTTAGTTATTAAATATTTAACGGCTCAGTTCAACTAAAAACTGTGTCAAAAACTAATATGCAAATCGCAAATTTTTTTTATACTGTACTGTTCAGTTTGGAAATTTTGATATAGATTTACATTCGTTTTTGGAGCAATTCCTTTGTAGATCCGCTCGTGCATCCTGAAACTTATAGAGCCTAAGCTGGTAAAGGACCTTACTATAGTGACTGGAATACCTAGTGTCGCGTCGCGTTCAATGAAAAAAATTGGGCGAATTATTCAGGAAATGCAACAGATGGCGCTGCAGTTCAAACGGACCCGCTTATAGCAGACAACTCTGCTATTCTATGCAAGAAATATGTCATTTGAAATAAAAAATTTAAATAGACTAACTGTTTAAAATATGTTTTGACTTCAAAATAGGGTTTCAGGAGAATTATTTTTCTACAGAAACAATTCCCTTTATAGTTAACACGGAGATATTAATACTAAATATATATTTTTTTAATTCGTTTCTTGCAATAAAACAGACCGTTTCATCGGTCTGTGATACTTTGAATTTTTTTTTTATTTTATTTTCAGTATTATTTTGTAAGACATTTCATTATTATTTGGTCAGCAAACGTTATTTGTATAATTATATAAAATATATATAGAATCATACAATTTCATCTTACAACTTAGAGAGAAATACAAAACGAATGTAAATTTACAATAAGTTTGTTTTAAATAATGCATTTATAGACAGAAATGCATATAAACTTTCTTTTATACAAAAAATAAAATAAAATGCTCAGATAAGACTTAAATAAAATTTTTGTAAATAAGTCATTTTGTGAGTTATGTTTGGGGAAAGATAGTAAAATTTATCTTTATAACTAAATAACTTACCTGGCAGCCCATCTTTATAGCATATTACTGTAAATCCTTGAAGATTACCTTATATCTATACATAGCACTATTAAGATAAGAATATTCTATCTTGATTATCTTTTCATTACATCTATCTTGATTATCTTATAACTATATGCATATATTAAATCAATTTTGCATCGAATAATTTGACTGAGAACTTTTAAATAATTTTTTGCTACATGTTAGAATTCAAACTTCATTGAATTAATTTCATGATTTCAACAATAAATTGAAAAAAATGCCATATATAATGAAAAAAAAGACATACATAAATTGAACAAAATATTTACAGATAAGGTATTATTTCTTACCTTATATTACATAATACGTTTAATATGATACAATGTCTAATAAAAATCATCAGTATAATATAGATATATACATCCTTACAGAAAAATAAATGTTTAAAGTATATTATCTACTTTCGAGGGGACAAAAAACAAATTTAAAAATAAAAATATATTAATAACAAAAAAGTATCATTATTTTAATATTTTACATGCATTTCATTTATTAACATGCAGTATTTGCATTTACTCATCTTTGAAATTTTTACTTTGTTTCTTTGTGTACATTTTTCGCTGTTGATACCTTTAATATAAAAATGAAGTCTGGTTATTAAGTAAAATTTCAATAATGTTTTTGTCAGTTCGACCTTGTGGCTTTCACATCCTATAAAGTTTAATGTGGAGTTTGACAATGTGTCAAATAAGTCATTTATACTATCTCTGTGAATTAAATTTATTGAGAAACATGTTGCGTATGTAAATTTATACTCTAAATTTTTAATAAAATTAAATAAATTTATTGAGGGGTACATAAGACCTCCATCATCAAATGCTTTTGTGAATGATGAACATTCATTTGTCAGAGAGTGTCCCTGATCTTCTATCTGTATTTCACATTCAGCTCATCTGATTTTGCTTTTGAATTTTCTGACAACATAACCAGCTACGTAATAAATTAATCTGTCATCACTGTATTGCCCATCAGGTACATTATTAGATAAAGTTTGTGAAATATCTGAAATATTTCCATTCTCAACAAGTAAATCCACTTTAGATAAAATTGAATTTGCAGTGGAATTATCAGGGCATATTGTAATTAATGACTCAATCACAGATGGGACAGCATTTCCACCTCTTGGAGGATGCGCCAAATTATAAAATGACAAGCATTCTACAATTGTAAGGAGTTCTGCATTAGTAGGATGATCATTACACCCTCCACACTGTCATATTTAGCTAAATACATTTTCCAGTTTATCCTGTGATAAACGTGATGTCAGCAAATAATTAAAATTGTCTACTGATGTCTGGTACTAAATAAGAGATAAAGCACTGCTTATTGTGACTCTCAATCCAGTAGCTGTTGTTTTGCTCACGAAACCACCTATACCACGGCAATGGATATCCCAGTCATCCATATAACGAAGAAATTTCTTTAAAAACTCACTTTCTACACTTATATTCACACTGGATATAAGATTTTGACAGTAACAGACAAAAACAATTGAGAAAGTAAACAAATAACGGTACTAAAACGATTAATAAAAAATCAAATTACGATCTAGAGAAATTTAACTAATAGATCCAGCTAACAGCTAACTTCAACTGACGATAACAGATGGCGCTCTACTCTCTTGTACCGCATTTTACCGGATGTGTCCTGAATTCTTGGCCAAGTTTTTCAGCACCTTTTTCCTACGAACACCACACTAGGTATTCTAGGCACTGTAACCTTACTGTCCCAGACTGGCCTTAATCTGCGAATTTTTTTACTGGCATGGGACGGAACAACAAGCTCTTATCGTCGAAGTGGACTGTCTTCTCCTCCCTCTAATTTCAGATTGACGTGCAACTTAACAGTCTGACTGACCACCTGCTGCTATTTTTACCTCCGGTTAACTTCCTAATGCTGCTTTTATTCTCCAGGTTATCTTCCTGTCTGGTCGTTGGCCTCCCGATTTGAAATCGGTGCTCAAGTGGACTCCCAGAGTCCACTGAATCCGTTGTTTACGTTTGTGTTTTATTGCTAATATTCCAATTTTTCTGTGAGGTCGCTTCCGTAGTTTTTTTTCTAACTTTTCATGCAGAAAATAAACTTTATCTTGACAAGATTGTCGTATAGTCACCATTGATTTCAAATAATCACTTCAGAAACCTTTTTTTCATTTTTGCTATACAGAACTTTTCAATAAATGATCAATCTCAGGTATATATAATATAAGTAAATTATATATATATATATATATATATTCACTTGGTTTTTATTATTTGTCCATCCACTAGCCATTAGACAGTTCCAATGGTGTCCATAGGTAAATACTACTATCGCCATTGTCAGAAACTGGCTATTCTATCGGTTTTAATGTGAATTGTATGGCTGTCCTGACGAGAATGCAATTTCGAACTAACCGCCGTTTTTTGTGTAGTTTCAGTTGAGTGTTCTCCATGTCGTTATCTTCAATCTTGAGCTATTTATTATTACCTCTTCTCATTTTTGCCGCGTTTGCTTTTTTATTTCATATATATTTATATATATATACCTTATTAATTATAATTTTTGTATATTCATCTTCCCCTCACACCCTTTCCATTATAGTGATAAGTTACCTTCTATTTTTATCCTTAGTCTTGGTCTATAGTTACTTATTTGTAACAGATATGCTAGATATGGGTTTCTTTGTACTTACAGTAGTTTATGCATAGTTTTCGATTAAAAATTTCAATTTATATATATATATATATATATATATTATGAAAATTTTGCAAGAAAAATCTTGTATTATCTTTATCGTTGGTCCAAAATTATTCTAATTATAACATGTTACCCTTCATATTAACGAGCTTGAAAAAAGCTTTCGATTCATACTAAGTTTAACAATGCACCCCCTAGGGGGCGGCTAATGACGTCACGAATTCAATAATTGTATCGTGGCTATTTTTTACTAAAATGATTGAAACTGTTAAGTTTCGTGAAAAATGAACCGCATTTATGTAATCCATTTTATGCATAATTCTGTAATTATATCAAATTTGGACTTATACTGTCATGCTAAGAAAATATAAAATTTCGAATAAATTTCAAAGTTTTCGCTCTAATTCTAAAAAATTCTATCTAGTTTTGGATTTTTTTGATAACAAAGTCGTTCGCGAAAACCGATTAATACTTGTGACAGCTATCGCATATACAAGAAACCGACGAGAGACAGACAGACGGACACCACTCTAAAAATAGTCAAAAAGTGTCTAAAAATAGTCAGAAAGTGTTACGGGTACCACTTTAAAAGTATTCAAAACATGTTCAAGAGGTCCTAAAACATATATTGGCATCAAATTCTCGAAATCGAAAATTTTTGAGAAAACAATACTTTCTCTATACTATATTCTATATAGTATGAGAAAATAAAAAATTCAAATTGCACTTTTTTGTGTTATTTTTTCGCAAATTGTTAAGAATCGACGCGAAATCCCAGTTAATATCCACTGCTCTATATATTAATATGATAAAGTGAAAAATAAGGATCTATCAATGGATTGTCACACTTAGATGATTCACACATGGCCTGTCTGCCACCTGTGTATCGGCATTCTATCATTATCATCCAAATCACTACCTGCATATCTTAAAATAATTGGATATTTTATTTTTTTGTTTAACTCTTTTATCCTCTATACTAGTGCGAGGAATATCAAAACGCAGGCAGACGATTCTCACGCTAGCCGAACGGAGAAAGGTGAGTCACGGACGGACATTTTCACTGAAGATGAGTCACTCCATCGACGGAGGAACTCAGAAATCAGTCAATCGATAAATTGAGACACGTAAGCGGGAGATTTTGAAAGGTGTGTTTGCTCAATGCGATGGCGGTTTGTTTACGGTTTTTAACACTTTCCAACATAGTTGTAAAGTATTTATGACTTTATTCATTCTGTCTGTCTGTCCGTTTGCACGATAACTGCCGTAAAAATGACGTTATCAAAAATGAAATCTTAGTACGTTATTGAGACGGTCTGTGAGACGTATGGGAATGTAAACTAATAATATACCCAATTAGTTTTGGATTGAACCCGAGTTGAAAAAATGAAATACATTGAACCCTAATGGGCAAAATATATTAAGTAGTTCTTTAAATAATAATTGAAATAATAATTACACACATATTATATATCCGGCCGACCAAATGGCTGCTCATGTCCTTGTCGACGAGTCGGTCAGTCTGGGTCTTCAACACATATTATATAAAGCCAACGGCCCTACCGTGCTGAAAACACCGGTTCTCGTTAGATCACCGAAGTCAAGCAGCATCAGGCGCGGTTAGTACTTGGGTGGGTGACCACCTGAGAACACCGCATGCTGTTGGCACATCTCGGGTGCGGTAGCCCGGTGATTTGCACGCTGCCACAACTGCCGCCGTGTTCATGCGGAGTACGATCACGTTAAACATGTGGGTCCATAAATCCTTCCGAGAGGTTGGTGGTAGGGGAAGGAGGGTACGGTCCCTGTGGACGCCTCCCCCACTGGGTTCCGGTCTAAATTGGGTGGCACTTCCGGGCCGTCCAAACAGTTACCTTACACCTTTCTGGTAGGTCGGACGGTCTGGGTTTCAACAACAATAACACATATTATATAAAGAAATCATGTGACACATTTCAAAATAAAATATGCCATCCATTATTTTCCCTGTTTAAAAATCGTTTGAAGATCTTTTAAATTTATATTTAGTGTTACATCAGTCCAAATCAAGCGATTCTAAGATGAGTTGTGTAAGAATTGCTGATTTTTTTTCATGCAAAATTATTTAGCTCTGGAGTCTGAATTTGCAGATCTGAAGAATAAAACATCCTGATCTCGATGGTATATACTAAATGAAAACACTAAAATTGGATTAGAAGATATACCCGTTCTATTCTTATTCTGTTTCAACAATCAGCTAAATGAGTTTATTGGCTAAACACAATGAGTTTATCGGCTAAACGTAATATATGAGTTTGAAAACTCTTTGCCAAAATAAATGAAAGTGACGTACGCAATCCGCAATTAATATAATTAAAAGAAAAATCAAACCTTTCATTTATAAGGTATATTTTTATATCCATTTATTACTTTCCTTATATACATAATGTATAAGGAAAGTATTGTGACGGGATCGAAAATTCAATTCGAGTTTTCGACGGGAGAACACGTTTCAAGCATCCCTGATCACGAATCAAACATTTTTGAAGTGATGGCTGTGTGTGTGTGTGTGAAAGTATGTGTGTGTGTGTGTGTCAGTGAGTCTCTGGAGACGATAACTGACGAACGAATGTACCGATTCGAATAAAATTTGGTACAAAAATCACAATCCGTAAACACTGGAAGCCTATTGTTTTTATACGCAATCGAATGTTCAGAATTCCCTAAACTTTCGAGTGAAATTTTGAAAAAATTGTCAAATAATTAAAGCCACTAATAAAGTTACGCAAATAGACATTTCTTATGTCATTTTTTATTAAGAAACGATTGACAAAAATTTTAGAACGCTAACATGAACCGTTCTCGAGATATTGCACATTTTTCAAAAAAATTATCAAAAAGTTATATAAAATAAAAAATATATATTTCCTATTGAGAAACATGTTCCCTTTTCATATGTAATACCATGCGATAAATTTGGTGACATCATTCTCGTGGATCTAGCTCGTTCCATTCATGAAAAAATATACTTTGAGTAATACTTTTGTATTTGAATGCTAATAATCATTTATCTGCTGTAAGAATAACTTATTTCTCCGTCCATAACGCTTGGCGAGATTTTGGCGACGAATTTAGCGGAATGTCGCCAATTTGGCGACATTTTTAATTGTTGCCAAATTAACAATAATCTCGCCAAATTGATAAAAATGACGCTAAATCAATGAAAATGACGACTAATTAAAGAAAATTCAATATCTTGGAAAAAATATAAGTATCTACTATAAGAGTAACATTTTTTTAACTGTAAAAGTAGTAAATTCATTGCATTATATAAGGAAAGTCATGTGCTGCCCACATCAGATTTTTTATTATTCAAATCAAAAAAATAATAATAAAAATTAACAAACACATTCGATTTAATTGCATTTCTGAGCAACATGATAGAAGAAAGAATCTTCTTCATAAAATGCTGATAATTAAATAACCTTTTTAATTTCTTAATACTTTTCATTGTTGATTAAGAGCTTGTGAAAAATAAACCATGGTGATAGAGTTTCCATCAAAATTCATGTTTCAAATCTGCGATTCTGAAAAGTGACTGACTGATAAGCGCAATAAACTCCAACAAAACTCATAGATAGAGTTCTAATTCACTTTCAGATTTTAAACCAGCGATTTCCAACCTTTTTTGTTCAGAAGGACCATGGAGTTAGAGACTAGAACTCCTAGGGAAAATTTCCGTTTTTCATTAATATCTTGACAACCGCTGGTCTTTTAGAAACCCGAAACTTGGTATAAATTTTAAGTAGGGATATTTCAAGGCTACCCACAAAATTTCATTAAATTCAGTTAAGTTGCTTTCCCGTGATGATGTGACAAACATACAGACAGCTTTTTAACTTTATTTATATAGACTATAGCAGCATACCCGTTCTTCGTACGGAGTATATAATATAAAGAAACTTATAATTCGCAATCATGTGCAAATTCTATTAAAATATTAAATTTATTACTCCTAAAGAGAAGTTTAAGAATATATGTTCTCACTATGCAAAATTATCTTCACGGGCAGATATGAAGAATAAAACATTCTGGTTCCTTTTGTAAGCAAATTCATAAAAAAAAAAAAAAAAAAAAAAAGGAATTGAAACAATATATGCAACCCCGTATTACTTATACTGCCGCAGATTAGAAAATATGCCAGTGTGTCAGTAGAAGATTACCCGTATTACAATATGAGTCTCAAAAATCTTTGCCAAAATAAAAGAGATGACGTAATAAATTGAAAATATCAATAATCCTCGTACTCTTTATACCAGAAGGTCGTAATTGATTCCAATATATGCCAATATATAACAAAACATGTGCCAATATACCTGTACTACTTATATTCCCGTAGATTAGAAGATATACCAGTGTATTTGTAGAAGATTATTTGTACAACGTACAATATATGAGTTTAAACAATTTTTGTCATAATAAAACTATGGCATAATAACTTGAAAATATCAATAATCCCTGAATCAATAATTCCCGAAAATATCAATAATCCCTGAATCAATAATTCCCGAAAATATCAATAATAATAACGTTTAAACCTGAAGACCGTAATTGATATTATCCAATCAAAAATGCTATAAGAAAAATCAAATCGTTCTTTTCTAAAATATATTTTTATATCCATTTATTTATTATTCAAATCGAAAAAATAATAATTAAAATTAACAGACAGATTTAATTTAATTGCGCTTCTGAGCTACATGATATAAGATAGAATCTTCCTCATAAACTGCGAAATTAAATAACCATTTTGATTTCTTTATACTTTTCATTGTTCAGTAAAAGCTTGTGAAATATAAACCATGAAGATAGATTTCCCATTTAAATCATGTTTCAAACGATTCATTTTTTCAGAAAGTGACTAAATGGCGTAAAAAATCTCCCATCAAACTCAGAGATGAAGTTTTAATTCACTTTCAAACGATTTTCAAGCTTTTCGTTTGAATAAACCACGGAGTTAGAGAGTAGAACTCCTAAGAAAAAGTTTCGTTTTTCATTAATATCCCGACAACCCCTGGGCTTTGATACTCGAAACTTGGGCTAAATTTATGGGGGCTATTTCAAGGCTATTTACAAAATTTCATCAAATTCGATTCAGCCGTTCTCCCGTGATGATGAAACAAACGAAAATTCCGTTTTTTACTAATATCTCGAGAACCACTGATCGTAGATAATCCAAACATGGACTAAATTTTAAGTGGGACTATTTCCAGGCTACCCACAAAATTTCATCAAATTCGGTTCAGCCGTTCTCTCGTGATGAACGGGACAGACAGACAGACAGACATATTTTCAAGATTATCTGCGTCATGGGGTTAGAGAGAAAGCGGTAAAACTCCTATGGTTGATACGCTTTGAAATGCCATAACGCTTTGAGAATTATATGTAGGTGTCGCTAGTGTTAGTAAAGCACCCTTTGTTTCCATTTGACACAATAGAGAGGCATAGTATTGAGTATATGCATTTTTGTATTTTTAAATTAAGCTTTCCTAATTATGAGTATAATTAATCAGTATTTTTTCACAGTTGTAGGACAGATTTCAGAATACAGGGGATAAAAGTACATTGCAGTGTAAAATAATTTTGAATACGTAGGAATATTCCTTATTATTTAAGTTCTAATTTGCATTGCGCTACTAATTTATTTCTGCAAACTTGACGGTTTAAATAAATATTCTAAGCCTTTCACCATAAAAATACATGCATTGCAGGGGCTCTTATCTATGGCAGCCCCACCTGAATGATCGTCTCAAACAAAATTGGCATTTTTTCAGTATGAAGTTTTCACTTCTTACATGTACCTGCATGATCTGCGACGTTGAAAGGTGGGTATTTACACTTTAAGTCCCTTTGGAATGGATTTTTTCTTGATTTGGGAACTTTTGAAGGATATATATAAAATTCCTTGTAGACATATGAAATTTTGTACAGATTTCCTCTATTCTATTTTCAATAAATTGTCATCAGGATTTTTGATTTTTAGCAAAACTTATAAATAATTTCCTCAATGCAAATATCACTCTTAAATGTTTTTTGTTTTTTTTTTACTTTTAAAATTATTAAAAATTTCATAAATAATATTTTTTTTAAATCCTGAAAAAAAATTAACAAAAAACCCGTTCTGTGTATGAACATGAAAAAAATATGCAAATTAAGAACTTGATTTAGCAGTTATAAAAAAAAATAAAACATAAATTAAATTAACAAATGTTTTTAAATAAAATTTCAAAATGTTCAAGGCACAAAATACAAAAAATCAAAATTTTTTAGACAAAAAAAATCATTATAGAAATATATCTTTATGTAGACTTTATTACAAATATATCTTTATATAGAGTTCATACAAATATATCTTTATATGAACATTATGCAAATATATCTTTATATGATCTTTATATAGACAAAACATCTTTCGATCGCTAAACAGCCGACTTGTGTGGACACGATAGCTTTAGGCATTGGGACTCGAACCTGGGTCTACCATATGCAATTCCTACGCCTTAACCACTGGACTTTCCTTGCCCGAAGTAAAAGTTTGAAGTACTCTGCAGCTAGTACATTGTTCTATTCTATTTTAATACTCTGTCTCATACAGCTAGTACATTAAAATGGTTCACATTCCATCGTAAATTTATGCTGAGTGTCTAATCTAATCGAAATAAAATGTTGAAGTACCTTGCAGTTAGCACATAAGTTTATTATATTTTAAAGCGCTAGTTGTTCATTAAAACTTAGAACTATAGATGTCCCATATAGATAGTACATTAAAATAGCTAGACGTCGTACTATCCCGCATATTGACGTTATACAGGCCCAATCTAATCAAAGGCATATTATAGCAAACGCAACATAGGCAGCTACCTAGAGAGGAATATTTTAGGAGGGGGGAGGAGGGAACACATTTCTATTATGAATCAAATTTCGCCCATCCAAGCGTTATTTTCAGCAGCCCCTTGAGGGGATGAATTCTGAAGTTATTGTGATTTCAAAGCTAATTATTTTAATTCTAATTTTATTGAATTGAATTCTAAATGATTTTAATCCTAAAGCTATATTCAATGCGAAAGCTACTCTAAAGCTACGTTTGTCATAATAAAAAATTTTATTTTAAATATGAAACATTTTATATTTAAATATAATTATAATTAAAATATAATTAACTAGCAGCATACCCGTTCTTCGTACGGAGTATATAATATAAAGAAATTTAAAATTCACAATCATGTGCAAATTCCTATGCTATTCTAAATGACATTGTTATTTAAAGAATTCTATTAAAATATTGAAATTAATGCTCTTAGAAAGATATTTAAAAATCTATGTTCTTACTATACAAAATTATGTTCCCAGGAAAATCTGATGAATAAAATATCCTGATTCCGCTTGTAAACAAATTTACAAAAAATATGAAATTAAATCAATATATGTCAAAATAAAAGTTGTATGGGAAGATATACCTGTATTGCTTATATTCTCGAATATTAGAAGATATATATACCTGTGTATCAGTAGAAGAAACATATTTTCCAAAAAATAATAGATAACGTAATAAATTGAAAATATCAATAATCCCCCTAATCTTTAAACGCAAAGGCCGTAAACGATGCCAGTGTATGACAAAATGAAAGTGTTAAATTCGTATGGGAAGATACACCCCTAATACTTACATTCTCGTAGATTAGAAAATCTCTATTCTCGCTATACGAAAATTATCTTCACAGATAGATCTGAAGAATAAAACAGGTCTGGTTCCGTTGGTAAACAAATTTTCGAAAAATATGAAATTGAATCAATATATGCCACAATAAAGGCGCTTAAACTGTATCGGAAGATATACCCGTACTACTTATATTCCAGAATATTAGAAGATATACTCGTGTATTAGTAGAAAATTACCCGTACTACAATATATGAATTTCAAAAAATACAACAGATTCTTGCCAAAATATAACAGATGACGTGATTAAGTGAAAATATCAATTATCTTTAAACTTGAGAGCCGTAATTGATTTCAATATACACTGGCGGAAAATAAAATTCCAACACCAAGAAAAAATTAGTTTAGAGGAATGAAATTTAGGCAAAGCAATTGTGTAGGTAACATATTTATTTGCTTAAAGTTTCAAGGTCACATGTTAAAGTATGCGCGAGAAGATCCATTTCAAATGTGAAATGGTGGTACATTAATAACCGCTGTAGTCGCCGCGATTTTGAATGCAAACTTGCAAACGTGCATGCATATTGTCGTACAGGTGCCGTATGTCATTTTGCGGGATGGAGTTCGATGGCTGTTGTACTTGGTCAGTCAAATCAGCAACGGTTAATGCTGGTTGTGGATGGCGCTGGATTTGTCTTCCAATAATGTCCCATACGTGCTCGATGGGAGAAAGATCTGGTAATCTCGCAGGCCAAGGCAACGTCGACACTCTGTAGAGCACGTTGGGTATGAGGACGGGTAGCGGTATGAGGACGAGCGTTATCCTGTTAGAAAACACCCTCTTGAATACTGCTCATGAATGGCAGCACAACCGGTTCAATCACCAGTCTGATGTACAAATTTGCTATCAAGGTGCTTGGGATAACGACGGTGTGCTCCTGCTGTCATAGGAAATGGCTCCCCAGACCAGAACTCCTGGTGCAGGTCCAGTGTGTCTCCAAGCGCTCACCTGGCCTCCTTCTTACCAACATACGACCATCACTGGCACCAAGACAGAAACTGCTCTCATCTAGGAATACAACAGATCTCCTCTCCGCCCTCCAATGAGCTCTAGCTCGATACCACTGACGTTGCAGATGACAGTGATTCGGAGTCAGTGGTATGAATGCTACAGGCCGTCTGGCTCGGAGCTGTCCCTCAAGTAATCGATTTTTTACAGTTCGCTGTGTCACTCTGGGGCCAACAGAAGCTTTAATTGCTGCTGCAGATGCAGTACGATCCGCCACAGCCATGCGGCGAATACGGCGGTCTTCCCTATCAGTAGTGGCCCGTGCGCGACCGGACCCAGGTCTTCTTGAGACAGTGCCTTCCGGTGATTACTGCTGCCAACAATCATGCACAGTGGATACATCCCTGCCAAGTCTTTCTGCAATATCGCGGAAAGAAAATCCACCTTCTCGTAGCCCTATTATACGGCCACGTTCAAACTCCCTAAGCTGCTGATACTGCCTTCTTCCCCTCCTTAAAGGCATTCTTGACTCAAACCTAACTCACAACGTCCAATCCGGAAGATAAATAACGCTCACGAAGTTTACATCGCGCATGACCATAATGGCGCTACTAGCGCCACTCTTATTCTTCTAGCGCGAAATTTGAATAGACGTCATCTTTCATGTGCAAAAATGCGCCTCTCAAATTTCGTTTATCTAGCACAACTTCTTCTTGGTGTTGGGATTTTATTTTCCGCCAGTGTATGTCAAAATGAAAGCGCTAAAATTGTATGGGAAAGTATAACCGTGCTACTTATATTTTAGAAGATATACCCGTGTACTAATAGAAAATTACCCGTGCTACAATATATGAGTTTCAACTGTTTTCCCCAAAATTAAACAGATGACATAATACATTGAAAGTATCAATAATCCCAAAGTAATCTTTAAACCTGAAGGCCGTAATTGATATAATCTATTCAAAAATGCAATTTCGATAAAATTTATTTCATATACATTTCTTTATTATTTAAATTGTCAGATAAAATTTATTTCATATACATTTCTTTATTATTTAAATTGCAAGATAAAATTTATTTCATATACATTTCTTTATTATTTAAATTGGAAAAGATTTCATAAAAATCGTCTGCCGCATGAACACCTTGGATTTAAACCCGTTGCTAAGCGACATGATATCATTTTTAACACTTTACAACAAAGTTGAAAAGTGTTTATGACTTTGTTCATTCTGTCTGTCTGTCTGTCTGTCTGTCTGTCCGTTAGCATGATAACTGCCGTAAAAATGACTTAATCATTAGTATGTTGTTCAGACGGTCTGTAGGACCTATGGGAATAGAAAAAAATAATATCACCCAATTAGTTTTGGAATGAACCCGGGTTGAAAAAATGAAATACATTAAGCCCTATGGGACATAATTTTTCAAACATTTTTTAAGCAGATTTAAAATTTACAAATTGCTTCGAAAATTTTAGGTAATATTCAAATTGTTCCATAAAGTATATAAAAAAAATTTCAGCGAAATATATTCAGTAATTTTTTAAATAAAAATTAAAATAATAATAAAACCTCTTATATAAAGCGATCACGTGACCATGATATGAAAAGATCACGTGACCCACTTCAAAATGATATATGGCATCCATCTTGTCTCAAAATCGTGATTTTTAATGTTCTTTTTAATTCATATTGAGTGTTGTATCCGTCCTAAAACCACTTTATTTTTGCTTAAATTCTGTGCATCTACATACTGAAACAACGTAATTACAATATATTTGAGTTTAAATGCTCATCCAAATTTGATTATTTCTACAACGAAGCCTATTTTTCACCTATGTAAAATGTAAACAGCAAAATATGTAGAATGAGTTGTATTAGAATTGCTGTATTTCTTTAACACAAAATCATTTAGTTCATGGAGTCTGCATAGATGATATGAATGAAATATTCATTGATTTTATAAAGAGAAGGACGATTTTTTTCGATGAAGTTTTACGCATAGAATTTAATTATTTGTAGCTCCATGGTCCTAATTTTTAAATAAAATAAATTATTATAGTATTGTGATGAATGACATGAATGGGAAATTATTTATGAATGAAATGATGCTTTTTTAGAGAGAGCCAGGCGTGTTCTTTTTTCTATGACATCATTTGAATGAATTACAGTTGTTTTCGATGAAGTTTTCAAATATAATAAATTATCGTAGTATTATGATAATTCTAAAATTATTGCCGAGGAATGTATCACATTTTAGAGATGTTTAAACCAGGCAATTTATATTTCAATGCCGTCATTTGAATGAAGCTCATTTTTTTCGATGAAGGTTTAAGTTTTCAAATATAATAAATTAATTTAGTATTATGATAAGTTTTAAAATATTACCGAGGAATGTATTGCATTTTAGACATGTGTAAATAAAATTGCATTGAAGTTGGAAAGTGTTTCATAATCAATGCTTTAAGCATGATTGATCTTTCTTGTCTTCAAATGAAATTACGGGAAAAAATATGTCTGCATAATGCTATGTCTATGGAAGGTTTAACTGTGCGTTTTTAATTAATATCTAGACCCTGGTCATAGAAACTCGAAACATGGACTAAATTTGAAGTGAGGCTATTCTAAGCCTGCCTACAAAATTTCATCAAATTCAGTTCATCGTTCTCCCGTGATGATGAGACAGATAGACAGATTTTCAATTTTACTTATATAGATTATAAAATATAATTAATTATAAATGTAATCAAATTAATATTAATTATAAATATAATTTAAATTAATTATATTTAATTTAATTATAATTTAAATTAAATGTAATTAACTTATAAATATAATTTGAATTAAATATAAATATTTTTAAAAAAATGTTTGAAATAAAAAGGAGAAATTATGAGTTGTACATAATAGGGCGTACGCCTGATAAGAGATATCTGTCGGAAGTGGGTACGGGAGGGTTGCCCGAAGGTAGCAACACTTTTATTTAATCCGCCCCTGAATCTAATCGAAGGGTAAACTAGAACATCTCGATTGAACAAAAGTGATTTACGTCACAGCTACAGCAAATAACATCGCGAAGTGAGTTAGTGACTCCACTCAAGAATGAATTTTGAGACGCTTATTGTAAAATAAAGAATGAGAAAGCAGAATGGTAGCGGTCGTGTCGCACGGAAGCGAAAGAAACTGTCAAGTGCTCTTCATTGAAGTGGTATTAGGTGTGTTTAAGCAGTGTATAGATGTAAGAAAAAAAGCTTGACTTTCCCGACAATCTTACATTTGTTTAATTTATTTCTTTACATACAGGGTGTCCGTTAAAGTCATTTAACGACCTTTATTTCTCCGCGACCGTTAGTCGTAGCTATACAGGGTGTCCCAAAAAGATTGAAACGCGCTTTAATTTTTTGTTGGAGATAAGTGGTCAATGTAAATTGCAAAAATGCTGAAAATAAGGTAAGAAATAAGACTACATTAATGAAATAGTCCTCCCATTCGTATTCAAAATGTTACACGTTTTAAATTTTTATACGACTCCCTTAGACGAATTGGGTCAATCAGAAAATTTTTATTTTTAATGCAACAAGATCATTAAAAAAACCCACATATCTGTATCTTTGAAATCAACTGAATTATGATAAAGGAAAAAATCTGATTTATGCTACTTTTTCGTACCATGTGAAAGGCTGTTTCATCAGTGAAAATAGGGATCATAATCAAATTGACGATGGAAATTGTTTAGATCAAAATCAATACGTTAATATGTGTCAAAATTTTTTATCACAAATGCATCTAAATAAAGCATTACACAGACAGATATCATATAAAGCAGTGGTACTCACTACGCGATTGGGTATCCTAGGTATTTATCATCCAGTTTTATCTTTTTTGTGATATGTCACAAATTTACATTTATAATTTGATATAAGGTCCCCATTCATAATGTTCATTTTTAAATTAAATATAACTCTCTCAATTTTAAAGATACAGATATGCGGGGTTCTTTTTAATGATCGTGTTGCATTAAAAATAAAAAATTTCTGATTGACCAAATTTGTCAAAGGGGTTATAAAAATTTATAAAGTGTAACTTTTTGAAAATGAATAGAAGGACTGTTTCATTTATGCAGTCTTATTTCCTACCTTACTTTCAACATTTTTGCAATTTACATTGTCCACTTATCTCGAACAGGTAAGGAATTAAAGCGCGTTTCAATCTTTTTGGGACACCCTGTACACTTCCAATTATAAAAAAATCTGATGCGGGCAGCACATGACTTATATTACCGTTCTCTTTATTTTAATTAAATTTATTTCACTTTTAATTCAATTTCTCATTCGGTAACCTGGCTTATTTTCAAAGGTGGCGTAGAGAAAGTACGAAAAACTAAAATATCTCGAGAACGGCTAGTCCTAGTGTAATGGGGTTGGTCTTATTCTTTTCGTCGTTAAAAATTACGTATTAAACGAGCATTTATTGGATATATTTGAGTATACCTAATTCTTTAGTTTAGAATTTGACGATTTTTGAGGGCCATTTTGCAAAAAAGGTAGGTTATTTTTTTCCGAATCGTACCAAAATCTAATCAATCAGCACCAGGGTACCCAACAAGTGACTCATCTACCGAATTTTTTGAAATTCGGTCCCTTAGGTTTTTAGTTCGAATGGATACAAAATCTCGACACATACACAGACGTCACGCTAAAAACAGTTTTTTCGTATTCTAGAGGTCTCGAAACGTGTAGATCCGTCGAAAACTCGAGTTGCCATTAGATTTCCAGCTAGAGTGGATACAAGCTTTTGCGGGCCATTTCGCAAAAAATGGCGGGTTCTTTTATCCCGAATCGTACCCAAAACTAATTAGCACCAGACTCGCTTACAAGTGACTTACCAACCAGATTTTGTGAAATTCGGTCCATTAGTTTTTTAGTTAGAGTGGATACAAAATCCGCACAGATAGACAGACAGACACACAGACACATACACAGACGTCACGCTAAAAATGGTTTTTTCGTATTCTAGAGGTCTCGAAACGTGTAGATCCGTCGAAAACTCGAGTTGCCATTAGATTTCCAGCTAGAGTGGATGCAAGCTTTTGCGGGCCATTTCGCAAAAAAAGGCGGGTTCTTTTATCCCGAATCGTACCCAAAACTAATCAGCACCAGACTCGCTCACAAGTGACTTACCAACCAAATTTTATGAAATTCGGTCCATTAGTTTTTTTAGTTAGAGTGGATACAAAATCCGCACAGACAGACAGACACACAGACACATACACAGACGTCACGCTAAAAATGGTTTTTTCGTATTCTAGAGGTCTCGAAACGTGTAGATCCGTCGAAAACTCGAGTTGCGATTGTCGACATGATTCCAATACTTTCCCTATACATTACCATGTATTGCAGGGAAAGTAAAAAATATTCCAAATGAGGTAGCAATTTATCGTATAGCAATTTTAAATTGAAAAGTACATTTTCCGAAGATATACGAAATCTAATTTTTTAGTCTCTTGGTCCCCAAAGTTCCAATAAGCAAAATTTTATTCGTACATTAACATGCGAAACTCAAAAAAGTTCGTATGAGCAAAGTTTACCGAGATAAATATTGAATTTTGGAACTTTAATCACTTTCCCTCGTCTGCGAATGCACCATTTCGGGCTAGAGTTGAAGGACCGATCATATTAAACTAAAATAAAACATTTCAAGATATTTGTTTCATACACAGGCGCCAACTTGAAAAATTATTAAGGGTTTCGGATTTAAATTACATCTCTGTCAATTTTGTTTGTAAAAGAATCGAACTTTTGAGTTTTGCATGTTAATGTATGAACAACATTTTACCGATTGGAACGAACTTTAGGGAACGAGAGCGCCGTATAAAAAGTAAGATTTCGTATATTTAAAAAAGAAAATATTTTTCGATGTAAAACTGTTACACGCATAAATTGTTACCTCATTTGAAACATATTTGTAATTAGAAGTATATTGTTACGATGTATCATCCTCTGGAGTTGTGAGTATGCGCTCAGAATACAAAAATGAGTTCAAATTTCTGGATGACTAACACGTTTATCCACAAGCACAGCGTAAACAGTACAGTAAAACAGCACTTAAATGCTAATTTCACAAAATAACTGATACTATACTCAAAATGTTGACAAAAATATTTGCACAAAACAACAGCTACTATTCTCATAATATTGACGAAAGTCACATTTCAATGTAGCTCGTATCTCGTCAACTTTCCAACTGAGGAATGACTCCTATTTATAGCCTCTGCATAGAAACTTCTGGAAATCTCTCATATCACGTAGAATGTTGGTTATTTAGCGTTGTTTCTCGAACCTTCAAAAAATCGCCACATCTGACAACCCATCTTCGAACTTTGACGTGTGGCAACCCTAGTCTCACGTCATAAAAAAAAGATGTTTGTACGGGCGTTTTCTCCGCCTGGTAGTCGAAAGAGACGGAAGTAAGGATGGGGAGGGGGATATGCCACAGCATTTTACAAGTTTGCAACAATATACCTACGACTAACGGTTGTGGAAATAAAAGTCGTTAAATGACTTTTATTTACGCTACGACTTTTTTTACTTTCCTTATATACATAATGTATAAGGAAAGTATTGTGACGGGGTCGAAAATTCGAATTCAATTTTTCGACGGGAGAACGCGTTTCAAGCTTCCCTGATCACGAATCAAACACTTTTGAGGTGATGTTTGTGTGTGTGTGTGTGTATGTGTGTGCGTGTATCTGTGTGAAAGTGTGTGTGTGTGTGTGTGCGCGCGTGTATCTGTGTGAAAGTGTGTGTGTGTTCGTGTATCTGTGTGAAAGTGTGTGTGTGTGTGCGTGTATCTGTGTGAAAATGTGTGTGCGTGTGTGTGTGTGTGTGTGTCAGTGAGTTTGTGGAGACGATATCTCACGAACGAATGGAGCGATTCGAATGAAATTTGGTACAAAAATCACAATCCGTGAAGACTGGAAGCCTATTGTTTTTAAATGCAATCGAATGTTCAGAACCCCCCTATATTTTCGAATGAAATTTTGAAAAAATCATCAAAAATTCAAAATCTTTAATATATTTACGTAAATTGACATTTCTTATGTAATTTTTCCTTAGAAAACGATTGACATAAACTTTAGAACGCTAGCATGAACCGTTCTCGAAATATTGCACATTTTTCAAATAAATTTATCAAAAAATCCCATAAATTAAAAAAAATATATATTAACTGTTGAGGAACATGTTCATTTTTCATATGTAATATCATGCGATAAATTTGGTGACATCGTTTTCGTGAATGTAGCTCGTTCCATTCATGGGAAAAGATACTTTGAGTAATACTTTTATATTTGAACGCCAATAGTCATTTATCTTGTATAAGAATAACTTATTTCTCCTTCCATAACGCTTGGCGATATTTTGGCGACGAATTTGGCGGAATGTCGCCAACTTGTCGACTTTTTTAAATGTTGCCAAATTAACGAAAATCTCGACAAATGGATAAAATGACACTAAATCAATGAAAATGACGACTAATTGACGAAAATTCAATATATTGGAAAGAATATAAGTATCTACTAGAAGAAAAACCTATTTTTTTTTACTGTAAAAGTAGTAAATTCATTGCATTATATAAGGAAAGTCATGTGTTGCCCACATCAGATTTTTTACTTACAGAACGCTCTGTATATTAATTTGAGAAATAACAAAGTAACACCATTAATTACAAAACAACACCAGAAATAAATACTTATTTAAAATTACATCAAATTTTTAGTTTAACTAGGGGCTCACCCGCTGCTCGCTACGTTCACTAACCCTGCAGAACTCTCTACGCTTTTTAAAAAACCTAATGCATTAAGAATTATAAATAAGCATTGTAATATCATTAGGATTGTTATAGCCATAGAATTAAGAGAGAAAGAGATAAAACTCCCACGGATAATAAGCTTGAAAATACCATAATGGTTTGAGAATTATATATATATGGTTAAATTACAATAATTAACGATAACAAGCGATGAGATTGATATCCAAGAATGTGTGATGATATAACTATAATTAAATATGTTGTTAAAACTCAATGAAAAGAGTAGATGAAGCTTATAATAACGTATGTGAAAAACCTTAATTTAGCTAAAGACCAAGTGATAAAATTATTGGGAATGAGTTATCAAAATCTATTCCAAAGTATCTAAGAGGTATGTTTCAATTTTAAATGCAATTTAAGAACATAAAAATGATAATATTAGTGATAAGTAAATATGACCACACCAATGATAAATATAAATATAAATTTTATAAATATATAATATCCAATTTAAAAAAAATAACAACTGCTTCATTTTCATTGGTATTAATTTTGGGGCACTTGTTTGCTCTATCAAGTGCAAACAAGAGCGTAAAATGATAACCTCACTAGCAAAAAATCAAGCACACAACTTTGATAAAAGGCCTTTATTACACTTCTTATAAGACCTACAAAAATGATAAAGATCAGAGCGGTTTCGAGCGTAAATGCGCTCTTCATCGGTGGCTACATGGAAATTAAAATGATCGTTCATATATAGACCAGAAAAGATGACAAATTTGCATAAATATAATAGTAAATGAACTTTCGATTATCAAAGGAAAATTACACAAATAAACATAAAATATTTTTAACAGATTCAAAAACGAGTATATCTCAGGAAAAGTACAATTAAAAATACTATTTTTTTACAGGAATGCAAATTCAAAAACGACAGTCAGGCCCAATCCCCAAGAGGATGACGTCAAAGATAACTATGAAGAGACTTGAATTGCATGGAGTCGAGAATGAGTCGCCAAGCATAACTTAAAATCTGAACGGGGCCAAAATTACATATCGACGCGCGGTAGATATAAATAAAAAGGGATTCAAAAGGAGAATATTACGGGGGTTATTACAACGCATTAAAAGGAAAGTTTTTTCAAAAATAGGCAGACAATTACCCCTAACAACATAATGTGCAAGGGCTGTAGAAAGTTTACCACCTTTGACATTCCGAGCGTGTTCTGCTAAACGGATGCCAGCATTGCGTTTGGTACTACCAATATAAAATTTATAGTTACCATCGTTGGACAACAGGGGAACCACATACACCCCAGCAAAGCTTTTAAAGTCATCCATATCCCCAAGTTTATCATACCGAACACTGTTAAATAAAGAAGTAATATTAGAGTGAGCAGGCCTGAAACCAAACTCATGACAGAACTAAATGAAGGGGAGGAAAATCTTAGGATGATACGGAAAACTAGATTTATAAGTTAAACGATCTTTTAAAGCAACAAGCTTAGTATCCATTTGAGTAAATTTACAGCGAACATGGGCGAAAATCTTATGTACAAACTCAAAAGAATAGGCGCAGCCTCATGACCAAGATTAAATATAAAATGAATTTCATCACTCAAAGCAGAGATAGAAAAACAAACATTGAAGGCGCGATTAAAATAAGCGTTAAAAGAAGATTTTTTAAAGGAAATAGGATGCTAAGAATTAGCGGGTATACAGGAATTAGTAAAAGAGGGTTTACGGAAAACAGAAGTGTGAAAACCAACAGCAGAACGGGTAACCAGAACATCAAGAAAAGGCAAGGAACAATTATTTTCGTAAAAATCATTAACCTTGGACAAAAGAAGAAGGAGATTATTTAAATCACCATCCCAAATAATAAAAACATCATCAACAAAACGGCACCAAAGAGAGGGGGGATGGGCAAAAAAGGCAAAATTTTATTCTCGAGCTCTTGCAAAACCGCCTCTACCAAAATACCAGATAAAGGGCTACCCATAGGTGCACCACAAGTTTTAAGTAAATAGCATCACGGAAGCCAAAATAATCTGTCTCCGCAACAATGTTCTAAGCAGAAGTGATTGCGTCGATAGTAGGGGTTTTAAAATTGTGATTTTGAAGTTTTTTGACAATAATTTTAATAGCTATGTCAACAAGAATGCTAGGAAATATAAAAAAAAAACTTTCCTTTTAATGCGTTGTAATAACCCCGTAATATTCTCCTTTTTTAATCCCTTTTTATTTATATCTACCGCACGTCGATTTGTAATTTTGACCCCGTTCAAATATTAAGTTATGCTTGGCGACTCATTCTCGACTCCATGCAATTCAAGTCTCTTCATAGTTATCTTTGACGTCATCCTCTCGGGGATTGGGCCTGACTGTCGTTTTTGAATTTGCATTCCTGTAAAAAAATAGTATTTTTAATTGTACTTTTCCTGAGACAATTGGTTACAATTAGCATGCGGACACGTTTTACATCTGTTAGAATTACATTTTTTAAATTCCAGAGTGCTTTTAAGAGATGCATGGTAGTAAGATTGATAGTTATAGGAAGAGAACAAATATTGCTGGCTAGATATACTAAATGAAGATGGAATAGTCATTGACGAAAATGGAAATAGTTGGTTGCAGGATTTCGATCTAGGAGAATCCCAACCAGTTCTCGAATACCGAGCTTGAATGTCAGAGAATATCCAGTTGTCAGTCGTTAAATTTTGATAATAAGATATCATGTAATTAGGGTTAGATAGTAACCTTTATTCCCGCAAAATAAAGGAACTTGCATTTAAAATTAGAGTCATCAGCTAAGTATGAAACCAATGTCAAATACAAAATTGGATACATAAATTAATTCAGAAGAAAGATACCAATATTTTTTTCAAAATAAAGGATTTTCTAAATCACCTTGATAATAAAAAGAACTAAGGTGTAAAAACATTAAATCTAGAGTAATAAATGCTCAGAAATAAGCAAAACTTGGATAGATAGTTGAAGAAATGTACATATATACATAGATTATTCCATAAAGAAATTAATTCAAAATAACATCCAACAAAACAGGAAATCAAGAATTATCATTATCATGAGGCGGGAATCCTAAACTGCACGTAAAGTTCGAAAAAAAATTTGAAAATTTTGTAGTGTTAGTCCAAATGATGACAACTACAGCATGTTACCCTTCATTTTGAAGGGCTTCAAAAAATTTTTGATTGATATCACTGTTGATAATGTATAACTACTAGCCCCCTCCCCCCAAGGGGAGTGGGGATAATTGAGTCACGAACACAAAAATTGTAATGCTACTATTTTCCCCTAAAATGATTGAAATTATTAAGTTTCGTGATCATGCATCATAAATAACCCTTTTATGCGAGATTATGACAAGTTAAGTCCAATGCTGCAATGTTAAGGAAATATAAAATTTCTAAATTTTCACTCAAAATTCAAAAAAGTCTATTTAGTTCTAGATTTATTTTTATCACAAAGACGAACATAAAGTTTCGTGAAAATCCAATAATATTTATAGCTCAAGAAATCGACGACGGACAGACGGGTATCACTCCAAAAATAACCAAAACGTGTTCAGGAGGTCCTAAAACATATATTGGCATTAAAATCGCGAAGTCGAAAATTTTCGTGAAACTAATTTCTTTATACTTTGCATAGAAGGGAACTTTTTTGATCGAAGACTTAATCCCTTTCATTTAAAATAAATAAAAATATAAGCGAAAAACAAAAAACTTTTTTTAAATCGCACAAAATACTTCGCAAATCAAAATATATAATGCAAAACACTGAAAAATTCAAAGTCGAATGCATAAAATATTACTAGCAGTATACTTGCCATCATAGGGAACATATAATATAAAAAATTTAAAATTCACAATTATGTGAAACTTTCTATGGAGTATTCTACATGACATTGTTGTTCAAACATTCTATTAAAATATTTAATTTAATTCTCCTAGAAAGAAGTATAAGAATGTTTGTTGTCGTTAGGCACGTGTTTGTAAGCAAATTTACCAAA
Organism: Amaurobius ferox; assembly: GCA_951213105.1. Lineage (NCBI taxonomy): Eukaryota > Metazoa > Arthropoda > Arachnida > Araneae > Amaurobiidae > Amaurobius > Amaurobius ferox. Next base: position 78,913,700 of record OX578154.1, on the reverse strand, counting down.
AATATGAAATTTCATCAATATATGTTAAAATAAAAGAACTATGAAATGTGATCAATATATGCCAAAATGAAAACACTAAAATGGTATTACGAAGATATGCCCGTACCATTTTTATTCTGTTTCAACAATTTGCTAAACTTAATATATCAGTTTGAAAAATATTTGAAAAATAAAACAAATGACTTAAATTGAAAATATCAATAACCCCCCTTAACTTTTGAATCTGAAAGCCATAATTGATAATCCAGTCAAAAATGAAATTCCCATAAAATTAATTTTTATATACACTTCTTAATTATTCAAATCGGAAAAGATTTAATAAAAATCGCCTGCTGTATAAACTCATTGGGTCTCATTATGTCGCCTAGCAACATGATATATTTATATTTTTTTTTTTCAAATAAATTTAAAGAAAAAATATCGTCTGCATAATGCTATCTCTCAACAATTTTATTTATATAGATTTTTCGCATAGATGGGATTGTTCTTCAAACTTTCAACCGTAGCTGTTAGCATATCGTCATTACTTTTTTCATTTTTATTTCGCATATGTCGACGATTCATATTTCTTTTATAATTTTTGCTCGATTACATTTATTCATTATATTAAATTCATTTATTTGAGAAATCTACTTCTATTATTATTTCTGCCGTTGCCAATGAAAGACATTCAAAATATCGACCGCGGTTCCTGTAATGAATGTAGTGTCTCAGAATGCATCGAATACGACACTAACGCTTGAACTTATTGTGTACGTTCTCCAGCCAAACATCAAAAAGGTAAATATATATATATGGTTTCAAGTTCAGTTGCAATTCAATACATATTTTAATACTTATAGTATAATGTACAACCACCATCTTCTCTTTATTTTTGGTTAGTTTCGGAGAATCTCTGACAAAGGATATTGGCCTGCTGCTGCCTGAACGTGAGATATGTTATTCACAAGAGAAATAAGAAAATGTCACTGAAACTCTGATAAAGTGAGAAATTTTTATAATTAAAACTGCTTAATTGTGTTTATTTTAAATAAATTGCTTTTTGTTTCAGTATTATTTAATTAGAATTCATTACATTTGTTGCCATATATATTAAACGTATTGTAGTCCTGGTTTATGTTTTTATTTAGAATATTCATTTTATAGCGAACAGCATATTTCTAAGAACAACAATTAACAACAATTTAATATTGATACTTTTCACGCAGCTTGTTGTTATTCTTGTTGTTACTACTAATGTTGTTATTTTTGTTGTTATTACTAATGTTATTACTTTTTGGCCTGCAGTGAAAACACATATCTATTTCGCCCCGGCGTGGAGATTTATTCTGGGCCCATTTTCTTAAGCGATACCTAGACTATAGATGTAAAATGTTTAACTCCCTATTTTCAGATTAATTTATTTATTTTCATTTTTTAGTTAAATTTCAACACTGCTTTAATAATTTCTCTGGCAGCAAAGCGGCTGTGCTTTTAAAGAATATGCCATACTTTATGTATAAAATAATTTTATATCGTGCCTTTTAAAAATATGTCGCATTTGTGTCAAGTACTGTATTTATTTCCCTTTCCTCTCTGCCCTGTTCTTAGTTGATGTTAATTCGATTTTTTACAGAGATATTCTGTGTCGGGAGATAAGGTTTATGCGTTTAAAGATTAGTGTTTTTTATTACCTTCTAATATTATTATAGGATTATGTTTATGTTTTCCTTAAAAGTTACACAGTTTTAATAATTTGATTGAATGATGATACAAACAGCCTTTCTCGGGAACAACATGCTATTTCTTGTTCATAACTTCATATCTTCCGTCAAAATATGCTTAAATACCAAATTTTGTTAAAAACGGATATTAAGCTTGTGAGTTATAACTTAATAACATACTGAGATATGTAATTTAAAAAAAATAAACATAACGTTTTTATCACAATTTCTTTAAATATCACATGATTAAGAAGAATTTTGTTTGAAATTGTGTCATTTAATGTGCAAAAATATATACATAACAAATTTCAGAATTAAATTTTATTGTTCTAAAATATAGTAAAAATTAAGAGGTTGAAAAAATAACGTACTATAACAAAAATTATTTATTGCACTTTGATTTTCATGTAATAAAACTTCCAATATATTAGTACACATTTTTCCAGTAATATTTGTAGATAAGGATGTTTAAATATTTGTAGTGCTTACTGGAACTAAATCAAGAAAGCCACACTTTTATACTGGATACATCATAGTTCCTGATAGTTACAGTTAAAGTATTGAAGCAAAATTATTCTAATAGTATTTCAATATATCTCATCTTTCTAAAAAATATCCTATTTCAAAATATTACCAAAGAAAAAGAAGTAAGATGAAAATTCCATATTCAGATGTTTTTTTCTATGGTAATTAAAATACAATAAGCATTTCTTCCATGTTAAAACACATTATATTTTCAACCTACTACTATTTACCATATTTTAAAAAAATAAAATAAAAATAAACTTATTATATTAACGTTTTAAGAATAGTAAATTATATATTTTAAAATAAATCACGTCTTATCATACAATATTTGTTGAGACATAAAAATCACAATTTAAAACAAGAAATATCAATCATGCATAAAGCATTGATTATGAAACACTTTCCAACTGCAATGCAATTTTATTTAAACATCTCTAAAATAAGATACATTCAGCGATAATATTTTTAAAATTATCACAGTACTACAATAATTTATTATATTTGAAAACTTAAAATTTCATTGAAAAAGATGAACTCTATTCAAATGACGTCATCGAAATATACATCGCCTGGCTCTCTATGTAAAAGTCGTAAATAAGCCTTTCATACACTTTTATTCCATTCCTTTCATTCATCACAATGCTACAATAATTTTTTTTACTTAAAAACTTAAAACAATGGAGGAAAAAGTAATTTAACTCTATGATTAAAACTTCATCGGAAAAGTCTGCTATAAAATCGTCTGCTTCTCTATGCAAAATCAAGGAATGTTTCATTCACATCAACTATATTGCAGACTCCAGAGCTAAATAATTTTGTGTTAAAGAAATTCAGCAATTCTTATACAACTCATCTTACAGCTTGATGAATTTACATTCACCATAAGTGAAAATTAAGCTTCGTTGTAGAAATAATCGTTGTAGGAATAGTTTGAGGATCGTCGAATTCGTTGTAGGAATAGTTTGATGATCATTTAAACTCAAATATATTGTAATTGCGTTGTTTCAGAATATAGATGCACAGAAATTAAGCAAAAATGAAGCAGTTTTAGGACCACTCAATATGAATTAAAAAGAACTTTAAAACTCAGGATTTTGACACAAGATGGATGCCATAAGTTATTTTGAAGTGGGTGTGGGTCACGTGATCTCTTCATATAATATGGATGTAATTATTATTTTAATTTTTATTTAAAAACTACCAAATATATTTTGCTGAAATTTTTTCATATTTTTATGGGATAATTTGAATATTTCCTAAAACTTTCGAAGCAATTTGTGAATTTTAAAATCTCCTTAAAAATATTTGAAAAATTGGGTCCCATAGGGTTCAATGTATTTCAATTCTTTCAATCCGGATTCAATACAAAACTAATTTGGGTGATATTATTCATTTATATTCCCATATGTCCCACAGACATTTTCAACAACATACTAAAATTTCATTTTGATAAAGTCATTTTTACGGCAGTTATCGTGCGAACGGACAGACAGAATAAACAAAGTCATAAACACTTTTTAACTATGTTGTAAAGTGTTAACAAAGCCATGAACACTTTTCAACTATGTTGCAAAGTGTTAATTAACTAGAGTGTGACTCAAATCGACTTTTTCATGCTAAATAATTTTTAAGTAACTTTTTGTTTCCCTTGCAAATTTTGAAAGAAAAAATATTTGAAAAATATGTATTGTTTGTCCAAACCATCACAGCATGTTACTCTTCATTTAAAAAAGATTAAAAAAATATTTCGATTGATACGAAGTTTGAAAACGTCACGAATACGAAAACTGTATTGTTTTTCACTGCGATGATTGAAACGGTTAAGTTCCGTGATCATTAAGTAATAGCCTCTTTTATGCATAATTATGCCAAATTTCGTCGTATGCTACTATCTTAAAACATTTCGAATAAATTTCGAAGTTTCCGCTTGAATTTAAAAAAAGTTCTATGTAGTCCTAGGTTTTTCGTTAACAAAGCCAGAGAAAATGTTTCGTGTAAATCCATTAATATTTGTGGCAGCTAACGTATACACAAGCAATTGTCCACAGATAGACAACAAACCGACAGACGGGCATCACTTTAAAAATATTCACTTTAAATCATTCAATGTTCAGGAGGTCCTAAAACATATATTGGCCTCATATTCTCGTAATCGAAAATGTTCGTGAAAACAATACTTCCTCTATACTACAAAGTGATTAAAAAAAGATGGGCCAAACTTTACGAGGTGGTAGCACACACCAAACCAATAATTTTTCGTCATAGTTTACCAGGTAGGAAATAAAGCGTAAAGGCGCCAGTGGGCGCTTAATGGTGAAACCGATAAGGTGAGTCGAAAACACAAGAATGACTTAGAAGTTATAAAATGACATTTAATGACCAATAATTACAGTAATGGCTCAAAATAGCGATCGTAAAACTACCTCGTAAAATTTGGCACGTCTTTTTTTAATCCACTCTGTATATTCTATAGTATGGTAAAGTAATAATATAAATTGCTTAATTAGAACTCGAGATATTCAAGGTGTAGCTTGTGTGTGTGTGTGTGTTGAAGACCCAGACCGTCCGACTCGTCCAGAGGACTTAGAGTAACAAGTTGGACGGCCGGGGTGTGTGTGTGTGTGTGCCAACTGAACATTGTACAAACATTTTTTCTGTTGAGTTGTTGTTTCAAGTACATAAATTATTTGATTTTGTTTATTTCTTGCTGCACCCATTTTTAACACTTACAACAAAATTGAAAAGTGTTTATGACTTTGTTCATTCTGTCTGTCCGTCCGTTATCACGATAGCTGCCGTTAAAATGACTTTATCAAAATGAAATTTTAGTATGTTGTTCAGGTCTGTGGGACCTATAGGAATATAAATGAATAATATCACTCAGTTAGTTTTGGATTAACCCGGATTGAAAAAATGAAATACATTGAACCCTATGGGACCTAATTTTTCAAACATTTTTTTAGCGGATTTAAAATTCACAAATTACTTCGAAAGTTTTAGGAAACTATCAAATTATCCCATAAAATATATAAAAAAAATTTCAGCAAAATATATTCAATAGTTTTTTTAAATAAAAATTAAAATAATAATTACACCTTTTATATGAAGCGATCACGTGACCATTATATGAAGAGATCACGTGACCCCCTTCAAAATAAAATATGGTATCCATTTTGCGTCAAAATCGTGATTTTTAAAGTTCTTTTTAATTCATATTTAGTGTTGTATCCGTCCTAAAACCGCTTTATTTTTGCTTAAATTCTGTGCATCTACATACTGCAACAACTCAATTACAATATATTTGAGTTTAAATGATCATCCAACTTTGATTATTTCTATAACGAAGCCTAATTTTCACTTATGGAAAATGTAAACAGCAAAATATGTAGAATGAGTTGTATAAGAATTGCTGCATTTCTTTAACGCAAAATTATTTAGCTCATGGAGTCTGCAATATAGCTGATATGAATGAAATATTCATTGATTTTACAGAGAGAAGGACGATTTTTTTCGATGAAGTTTTAAGCATAGAGTTTAATTACTTGTACCTGCATAGTCTTAAGTTTTTAAATAAAATAAATTATTATAGTATTGTGATGAATGAAATGATTGGAAAAATGTTATGAATGAAATGCTGCTTTGATATAGAGAGCCAGGCGTGTTATATTTCGATGACGTCATTTGAATACATTTCATTTGTTTTCGATGAAGTTTTCAAATATAATAAATTAATGTAATTATCTTTTAATGTAATTATCTAAAATTTATTTAATTGATTAACGCTATTATCCGATTTATTTCACTGGACCTATTAGTAATGTCTCTTTCTGTCAGAGAAGCAAGATGAAATTATGTAGAATATAATTATAGCCTAGTGCCTGGCTATTACCATGCTTTAAATTTATTTTTTACGCTACCTTTTCGATCTAATAAAACCTAGGAGACCCTAACTTCAAAAATTGTATATGGGTCCTCCTTAGGGTGACCAACTTTCGGCCATGAATTTAAGGGAGATTTAGTCTGGACAAATTTTTTGCAGCGCAACGAACCGTCGCTCCAGAAAATGTTTTGAAATGGATAATAATAAGTAAAACAATGAATTTACATTGTATATTATATACAGGACACAATATGAAATACAAATGTACAAATTTGCATGTTTCTTAGTACAACCTATATGTATTTGTCCACTGATGCTGCAGAACTAAGCATTTTGTTATTTTCTTGTGCAAATTTTAAAAACACTTTACAACTATAGTCATAATTAATTGTTATCATTAGCTCTGACTTAATCATTTCTAAACTGCTTTGATTTCTCTGATTAGTCTATTTGTTGCTCATCAGCGAAAAAACTCCTTCAATATGGGCATTTGAGCCTGGGATGCTTAAAAAACAAAGCCTAAAATCTTATTAAGTTTAGGCACATTTATTTGTTTGTTCTTTATTTACACGTAAGTTATTTACACATAGTCGAGCCCACGTCTCCGACGATAAACAAAGCGGAAATAAATCCCAATCCTACAATTTATACAGGAATGTCTTTCGCGGGAATAATATATAATTCAAATTTTGCGTTCTTGTATTTTAAAGAAATATACGGGAGAAATAGAAGGTCAATACGGGAAGCGGAAGGATAAAAAAAAAAAAAAATCTCATATACGGGAGTTCCCGGGAAATACGGGATGGTTGGTCACCCTAGTCCTCCTTTAAATATGGCTTCTTTAGGCCTATTACTGACATAACAGCCTTACCAAAGATATGCAATTAGGCTTACTATAAACTATATACAGTATCTTCGTAAATTAATGCCGAATGCCCAAAAATGGCACTGGAGCTAATGCGAATCCAGTGTTTGGCCCCAAGACTTACTCTATATTATGGCATGCTACAGTTATATGCCAAGAGAGGCTGACCCAACGAGCCCTGAAAAAATACTAGTGTGCCGTTCCAAGGAGTGAAAAATATAACGGTTTCAACAACAACGTAAATTTTGTATTCCAAAGACCTCATGTAAATAACTGTGGAACAGCTGGAACAGAATGCTAAGATGCAAGTGACCGCAGAGGGTACTACCAGAATGGTAGTGGACTCGGCTTTCTACGACGTAAGTGACCTCTATTATCGTCATCGGATCCAAGTTGTTTTTAAAATTGATACAACCCTCAATATCGACAATTAAGCTTGAAACAATATTTTACAAACCTTGCATATGCGGAGTCCGCTTCGGCAACAAGAGCTTGAACTTTCGTCTAAGTTGCTCAACGGTAGAGAATCGGCCGACCAGCTCGGAAATCCAGGGTTCGATTCCCAGTTGAGGCAGCAAAGTTCTTAACAAGGTTTTATTATTATAGAGTTTCGATATTTTTTCAGAGTGAAAAATTCGACGTATGGAATTTTTATTTTTCAAAAATATGAGATGTTCTTCTCAAATATACAGATGCTTTAACAGAGGGGGTTATATACCCAAGAGCTGGGCCATCTTGTGTATACAGTATAACCCCCTATTTTTCTTTTATTTGCGCCCATACCTCACTCGTGTGACAAGTTCCAGGCATTCTTTTACCCCCATTACGGAGCGTTCCGAAAACGGACAGGAGACAACGCTCGTGTGTCATAGTCTTAAAATTTAATAAGAACTTTCATTTAGAAAATCGTTAAATTATAAAGGTTGCAAAATCTCCTTCGGCAATAAGAGTTTGCGATTTCGTCCCAGTAGCTCAACGACAGAGTGTCTGCTGACCAGTTCGAAGATCCAGAGTTCGATTCCCGGTTGGGGCAGCAAGGTTCTTTACAATGGCGCCCGAACAAATCAACACTATAGGTTGGTGCAACGATGTCGGAAGTCTGAAGATCCCAGACCGTGCGACTCACATAGTGGGTTTAGAGTAGCTAGTTGCACGGCTGGGAAAGGATACCTCCTGTATTCAGGAAGCACCCAAGGTCTACCATCCCGCCAAACGAACTTTTATTTAGGTCTAAAAATATAACAATTTATGAAAAATATTGTGATTAAACAGACAGTTTTACATTATATTTGAACTTGACAAGTACGTCCATTTTACAAAAATGGGAAAATGGTTATTGCGAATATAGATAAAAAGATCATTGAAAAATAAAATTTAGAATGAGGTATAATAACATAATGAAAAAGATTAAAATGAAAGAAAATAATACAATTTTAAAAGTAAAATTTAGAAAAGAAAAATAAGAAAAAATACAAATAAAAAGGGTCAAAAGAAAAAGAAAGATCCAAGAAAATAAGAACAGTTAACATAGGGTTTTTTTTTTTTTTTTTTTTTTTTTTTTTTAAAGAAAAAAATGGAGGGAACACAAAAAGTTCATATAAGTTAATAAGAATGAAATAAAGGGATTCATTGATCAAAATTAATTGAGAGCATCTACTCATAAGCTTAGGTCACTTTATTAGAAATTTACATGGCAACAAGAATACAGTTTTTAATTTTATCTACTGAAGAGGGATTTGAACGAACTTTGGAGAACCAAATTGGTTCATTAGAGGGGGAAGGTTTGCAGAGATGAAAATTTTTAGGAAAAGGACAATCGAAAATATAATGGTCAACGTCACCGAATTTATTGTTAGAGGTTATTACAGTTAGAGGTGGATATAATTTTGAAAAAGTATAAGTAATCAAGAAAGGGGCCATGACCAGTAAGAAAGTAAATGAGGTATTTATTAAAAATTTGTAAATTAGAATTCACGATAGGGAGGTAAGACAGGATTCTAGCCGGATCACCAGTCCTGGTGGAAATATAATTATTAAGATAATTTTGCCAAAGATTAAGGATATGAGATTTACAAAATTTTGAGAGGAGAGAGTAAGGAAAGAGAATAGTAAAAGGGGAACCAGAGATAGCAGCAATTTTGGCATGGTAATCAGCAATTTCATTTCCAGATATGTTATTGTGAGCTTTTACTCAAGAAATATTGAGGTTTTTGGCAAGGAGAGCTTTGTATTTAATGGAGTTAAGATAATTAGATTTATTTTTTATTGAGTTAAGAGCTTGAATGGAAGAGAGGCTATCGGAAAAATATTAACAGGGGTATTATTAGAAGAAGCCCAGTCAATAGCAAAGGAAATAGCAGTAAGTTCAGCTTGAAATACTGTATTCCTGTTGTCAAGTTTATAGGAGAGAATCTTTTCCAGAACATCATGTTTAAAAATACAGACTGAAAAACCAGTGTTATTGTCAATATTTGAACCATCGGTATATATATTATAAATGGCAGAGTTTTTATCCATTCTGTTAACTAAATTTACGGATTAGAGGGGTGAAAGTTAGAGAAAGGAACAAGGAAATCAAAATCAGAGGGAAGCAGGAGGGAGGGGGAAGAAAAGAAATCAATTTTTTGTTTCCAAAAATTAAATTTATTATAGAGGGTAGAAATTGTAAAATGAGGGGGGGGGGGGAATACCAGTGAGGGAAAATAAGGAGATATTAGATGTTGTACGGTAGCCTGGGCAGATTTTTAGAAGGAAGATCCTTTGGAGTGAAAGAAGTTTTTTAATTTGCATGTTTTTTAGTTTTTTACCCCATATAGCAGAACCGTAAGTAATAACTTTTTCCACAACACATAGATACTAGCATTTTAAGAAACATTTTTTGATCCCCAATTTTTCCCAGAAATTTGGCCAAAAGTAGTACAAAATTTTAGACATTTTCCTTGGAGATATCGAATATGAGGGTCCCAATTTAATTTATTATCAATGATTAAACCTAAAAATTTTAAATGATTTTTAATTTTAATGGATGTATTATTAAATTTGAAAATGGGATTTCTTTTCATACTAAAATAAATTTTTGGGAAAATAACGGAGCAACTTTTATCAATAGATATTTCTAATATCAGATTATTGAGGGAAGTAGAAAGAGAGTTAAGGAGGGAATTGGTATTAGTTTCAAGGACATTTCTATTATTGCCAAATGTAATAATAGCAAGGTCGTCCACAAAGGCTTGAAGATAAAATAAATCACTATTAAGGGAAAGAATTTGATTGAAGTAAAGGTTCCAAATGAAGGGAGCGATAACTGAGCCTTGTGGAGCGCCTTTCGAAATAAATTTTGAGATAGATAAAGACCCTTCAGAAAAAGTAACAGTTCTATGGCTAAGATAAGTATAAATAAAAATTCTATAAGGAATAGGAATATTTAATTTGACAAAAGTAAGAGGGAGGGTGTTTCAATTAAGATTATCGAAAGCTCCTTGTATATTTAAAGTAGTAAGTGCTACGTGATGTAATGGTCTAAGGTTCTCAATAGTGAGTAAAAGTTTATGAGCAGCGTCTTCACAACTGTGAAGCTCGCGAAACCCAAATTGCAAGGGATGGAGTATATCTTCAGTTTTTAACCAAAAGTTAAATCTATTAATAAAAATTTTTTCTATGATTTTGCCAAGAGTAGGAAGGAGACAAATAGGTCTAAAGGAGGATAAATTAGAAGAGTCCCTACCAGGTTTTAAAAGAAAAAAAATTTTTGCATTTCTAAGACAGACCGGAAGAGAAACAAAATTTAAAGCATAAGTTAAATAATTTTAAAAAGAAATTTGGATTAAATAATAGATCAATTTAGATTAATACCAATAGATCGCTCAATAGACTTTATTTGTATTCAGGAACCCTATACTATTAAAGGCAAAATTTTGGATCCGCCTTTTGGCCTTACTCAATATTGTTCAATTTCCAATAAATCCTCCATTATTATTTGCAACCCTCTTCTCGTTGTTAATTTTAAATTTAAAACCCTTTCTTCCGTTTTTGTCGAAATTATTCTTCCAAATAATATTAACTTTACTCTCTCTAGTATTTATTTCCCCCCTAATGATGATATCTCCACTAATATTTCTGAATGTTTCTCTGATCGGATGTCGGAGGTCTGAATGAGGATGTCGGAGGTCTGAAGACCCCAGACCGTGCGACATACCTCCTGCATTCAGGAGGCACCCAAGGTCTACCATCCCACCAAACGAACTTTTATTTAGGTCTAAAAATATTACAATTTATAATAAATATTGTGATTAAACAGACAGTTTTACATTATATTTGAACTTGACAAGTAAGTCCATTTTACAAAAATGGGAAAATGGTTATTGCGAATATAGATAAAAAGATCATTGAAAACTAATATTTAGAGTGAGGTATAATAACATAATAAAATATAGATTAAAATGAAAGAAAATAATAAAATTTTAAAAGTAAAATTTAGAAAATATATAAAAAGAAAATATATGAAAAGGAAAAAAAAAAATTGCCGTATGAAAACAAAAACAGAAATTTAGAATAAAATTTAGAAAATAAAAATAAGAAAAAATACAAATAAAAAGTGTCAAAAGAAAGATCCAAAAAAATAAGAACAGTTAACATAGCTTTTTTTTTTTTTTTTAAATAGAGGGAACACAATAAGTTCATATAAGTTAATAAGAATGAAATAAAGGGATTCATTGATCAAAATTAATTGAGAGCATCTACTCATAAGCTTAGGTCACTTTATTAGAAATTTACATGGCAACAAGAATACAGTTTTTAATTTTATCTACTGAAGAGGGATTTGAACGAACTTTGGAGAACCAAATTGGTTCATTAGAGGGGGAAGGTTTGCAGAGATGAAAATTTTTAGGAAAAGGACAATCGAAAATATAATGGTCAACGTCACCGAATTTATTGTTAGAGGTTATTACAGTTAGAGGTGGATATAATTTTGAAAAAGTATAAGTAATCAAGAAAGGGGCCATGACCAGTAAGAAAGTAAATGAGGTATTTATTAAAAATTTGTAAATTAGAATTCACGATAGGGAGGTAAGACAGGATTCTAGCCGGATCACCAGTCCTGGTGGAAATATAATTATTAAGATAATTTTGCCAAAGATTAAGGATATGAGATTTACAAAATTTTGAGAGGAGAGAGTAAGGAAAGAGAATAGTAAAAGGGGAACCAGAGATAGCAGCAATTTTGGCATGGTAATCAGCAATTTCATTTCCAGATATGTTATTGTGAGCTTTTACTCAAGAAATATTGAGGTTTTTGGCAAGGAGAGCTTTGTATTTAATGGAGTTAAGATAATTAGATTTATTTTTTATTGAGTTAAGAGCTTGAATGGAAGAGAGGCTATCGGAAAAATATTAACAGGGGTATTATTAGAAGAAGCCCAGTCAATAGCAAAGGAAATAGCAGTAAGTTCAGCTTGAAATACTGTATTCCTGTTGTCAAGTTTATAGGAGAGAATCTTTTCCAGAACATCATGTTTAAAAATACAGACTGAAAAACCAGTGTTATTGTCAATATTTGAACCATCGGTATATATATTATAAATGGCAGAGTTTTTATCCATTCTGTTAACTAAATTTACGGATTAGAGGGGTGAAAGTTAGAGAAAGGAACAAGGAAATCAAAATCAGAGGGAAGCAGGAGGGAGGGGGAAGAAAAGAAATCAATTTTTTGTTTCCAAAAATTAAATTTATTATAGAGGGTAGAAATTGTAAAATGAGGGGGGGGGGGGAATACCAGTGAGGGAAAATAAGGAGATATTAGATGTTGTACGGTAGCCTGGGCAGATTTTTAGAAGGAAGATCCTTTGGAGTGAAAGAAGTTTTTTAATTTGCATGTTTTTTAGTTTTTTACCCCATATAGCAGAACCGTAAGTAATAACTTTTTCCACAACACATAGATACTAGCATTTTAAGAAACATTTTTTGATCCCCAATTTTTCCCAGAAATTTGGCCAAAAGTAGTACAAAATTTTAGACATTTTCCTTGGAGATATCGAATATGAGGGTCCCAATTTAATTTATTATCAATGATTAAACCTAAAAATTTTAAATGATTTTTAATTTTAATGGATGTATTATTAAATTTGAAAATGGGATTTCTTTTCATACTAAAATAAATTTTTGGGAAAATAACGGAGCAACTTTTATCAATAGATATTTCTAATATCAGATTATTGAGGGAAGTAGAAAGAGAGTTAAGGAGGGAATTGGTATTAGTTTCAAGGACATTTCTATTATTGCCAAATGTAATAATAGCAAGGTCGTCCACAAAGGCTTGAAGATAAAATAAATCACTATTAAGGGAAAGAATTTGATTGAAGTAAAGGTTCCAAATGAAGGGAGCGATAACTGAGCCTTGTGGAGCGCCTTTCGAAATAAATTTTGAGATAGATAAAGACCCTTCAGAAAAAGTAACAGTTCTATGGCTAAGATAAGTATAAATAAAAATTCTATAAGGAATAGGAATATTTAATTTGACAAAAGTAAGAGGGAGGGTGTTTCAATTAAGATTATCGAAAGCTCCTTGTATATTTAAAGTAGTAAGTGCTACGTGATGTAATGGTCTAAGGTTCTCAATAGTGAGTAAAAGTTTATGAGCAGCGTCTTCACAACTGTGAAGCTCGCGAAACCCAAATTGCAAGGGATGGAGTATATCTTCAGTTTTTAACCAAAAGTTAAATCTATTAATAAAAATTTTTTCTATGATTTTGCCAAGAGTAGGAAGGAGACAAATAGGTCTAAAGGAGGATAAATTAGAAGAGTCCCTACCAGGTTTTAAAAGAAAAAAAATTTTTGCATTTCTAAGACAGACCGGAAGAGAAACAAAATTTAAAGCATAAGTTAAATAATTTTAAAAAGAAATTTGGATTAAATAATAGATCAATTTAGATTAATACCAATAGATCGCTCAATAGACTTTATTTGTATTCAGGAACCCTATACTATTAAAGGCAAAATTTTGGATCCGCCTTTTGGCCTTACTCAATATTGTTCAATTTCCAATAAATCCTCCATTATTATTTGCAACCCTCTTCTCGTTGTTAATTTTAAATTTAAAACCCTTTCTTCCGTTTTTGTCGAAATTATTCTTCCAAATAATATTAACTTTACTCTCTCTAGTATTTATTTCCCCCCTAATGATGATATCTCCACTAATATTTCTGAATGTTTCTCTGATCGGATGTCGGAGGTCTGAATGAGGATGTCGGAGGTCTGAAGACCCCAGACCGTGCGACATACCTCCTGCATTCAGGAGGCACCCAAGGTCTACCATCCCACCAAACGAACTTTTATTTAGGTCTAAAAATATTACAATTTATAATAAATATTGTGATTAAACAGACAGTTTTACATTATATTTGAACTTGACAAGTAAGTCCATTTTACAAAAATGGGAAAATGGTTATTGCGAATATAGATAAAAAGATCATTGAAAACTAATATTTAGAGTGAGGTATAATAACATAATAAAATATAGATTAAAATGAAAGAAAATAATAAAATTTTAAAAGTAAAATTTAGAAAATATATAAAAAGAAAATATATGAAAAGGAAAAAAAAAAATTGCCGTATGAAAACAAAAACAGAAATTTAGAATAAAATTTAGAAAATAAAAATAAGAAAAAATACAAATAAAAAGTGTCAAAAGAAAGATCCAAAAAAATAAGAACAGTTAACATAGCTTTTTTTTTTTTTTTTAAATAGAGGGAACACAATAAGTTCATATAAGTTAATAAGAATGAAATAAAGGGATTCATTGATCAAAATTAATTGAGAGCATCTACTCATAAGCTTAGGTCACTTTATTAGAAATTTACATGGCAACAAGAATACAGTTTTTAATTTTATCTACTGAAGAGGGATTTGAACGAACTTTGGAGAACCAAATTGGTTCATTAGAGGGGGAAGGTTTGCAGAGATGAAAATTTTTAGGAAAAGGACAATCGAAAATATAATGGTCAACGTCACCGAATTTATTGTTAGAGGTTATTACAGTTAGAGGTGGATATAATTTTGAAAAAGTATAAGTAATCAAGAAAGGGGCCATGACCAGTAAGAAAGTAAATGAGATATTTATTAAAAATTTGTAAATTAGGATTCACGATAGGGAGGTAAGACAGGATTCTAGCAGGATCACCAGTCCTGGTGGAAATGTAATCATTAAGATAATTTTGCCAAAGATTAAGAATATGAGATTTACAAAATTTTGAGAGGAGCGAGTAAGGAAAGGGAATAGTAAGAGGAGAACCAGAGATAGCAGCAATTTTGGCATGGTAATCAGCAATTTCATTTCCAGATATGTTATTGTGAGCTTTTACCCAAGAAATATTGACAAGGTTTTGGGCAAGGAGAGCTTTGTATTTAATGGAGTTAAGATAATTAGATTTATTTTTTATTGAGTTAAGAGCTTGAATGGAAGAGAGGCTATCGGAAAAAATATTAACAGGGGTATTATTAGAGGAAGCCCAGTTAATAGCAAAGGAAATAGCGGATGTCGGAGGTCTGAAACTGACCCTAGTACGATTAATGCAGATTCAGTGGACTCTGAAAGATTGAGCGCCGATTTCAAATTGAGAGGAAAACGACCACGCAGGATACTAGGCTGGATAAAAATAGTAGTAGCAGGAGGCTAACCTGAGGTAAAAATAGCAGGAGGTGATCAGTCAGATTGTCAGCTGCCCGCCAATCTGAAATTAGAAGATGGAGAATGCAGAGTTCACTTCGATAATAAGAGCTTGCAATTTCTTACCAGTAGCTTAACGGTAGAGTGTCGGGTGGCCAGTTCGGAGATCCAGGGTTCGATTCCCAGTTGGGGCAGCAAGTTTCTTTACATATCATGAGATGCTATTAACGTTAAACTATTCATTGTCATAATACATTAATTATGCTAAATTTATATTAATAAATTTCAATTAATAACATATAAAAGAATCTCCTTATTTAGACCTAGGAAAAATATATTATGTGTTATTTTTTTATACTATGTCTACACAGGTACACATGTCTATATAGAATTTGATGCAATACAATGATAGAATGTCCATGTGAATTTTATAAGAAACATGATGTTAATTTTACAGTGCTAATATCAAAATTAGTTTTTTGGTTAAGTACAACCGTTATACATTACGAATTCTAATGAATTATATATAATATATAAATAAACCTTTTTTGGATCCACACCTATCATTTAGATTGTCTTTCACTTTTGGATTTTAATTATAATAATAATTGATTTTCATTACAGCTGATATAGATAATAAGTCATAATTTTAAATCTGAACCACTACGATATTTTTACTTGACTAACAGACCTTTGATAATAATAGTGATTTTTTTTTAATTTAATGATTTGATCGTGCTCCTTGGTCTGTATACTCTTTTTCATGTGTCAGGGGTAAGACGGCCAATACTCTACTGACACTTTCCATTAAATTACTTAAGACTTAAATATACGCAATGAGAATTCCATAACTCAAAAGTGTTCCTAGTATGGTAAGAATAAGATTCTTCTTCAAGGGTAGAACTCCTGCCATTAGGACAACGGGTTTCCGATATAATAAAGAACTGATGGTATTTCTTAAAATACTTGGTTGTCTAAAATGCGGATCAGACGATATATTTTCGTGCAAGCACACTAAATCGGATCTCAAATTTTCAAAAGCAATTGGAATTTCGGATGCAAACATCACATTTCCTACAAGCGAAATGATGTCAAAAAAGTATTGAATTCCAAAGAGTACCTTAGGAAAAACTGAATATACATCACTCTCTTTCAGAAAAGTATAGGTCATGCTAAATACCTTTAGAACTTGCATAGAAAATAAGGAAAATAAGACAGGCGAAAATACGTCATTCAGCAATTGTATGCTTTCCCAAGTTTTTCTGCATTTGTGAAGAAGTCTCTTTGATGAAGCCGCTTCAGTCAGATAAGAAATACAATGCTCCTCGTGATGATGAAAATTCGGCAAGTGTATTTGTTGTAAAATTATCTTCCAATTATAACATAAAGGGCAGAAAAGGCAACTAATGACCGTAGGAGTTGTAGTTAATAAGAAATTCCTTAAACTGTAACTGACGATAAAGGCAACAGTCCACACGGCTCCAAGGTCTTCAGGGGTGAAATTAAATGTAAAAAGGTAGCAAACAGAAGAACAATATCTTGCTGTCACAATGCTGTTTATAATCGGAACTATTAAAGCTAAATGTGATAGAAGAGCAAATAGCCTTTTGGAACATGCCCCATTGGTGTTTGATGCTTGCGTGAGTTTTTTAAGATACATCACGTGTTTTCGTTTCGAATATAATGAACACCAAGCATGCCCTATTAATGCCATACCAAAACCATAGCAAACAGCCTCCTTTATGTCCAATTGTGTACTGAAATAAGCAGTTGTAATAAAGGAATACAAGAAAGATGAAAACGTTACTAATTTCATCAGAATGGTAAACAGCTTCATAGCCTTGCCTTCATATTCATTAAAATCAGTAGGTATACCAATGATTCGAAGCGACAGACACATTTCTTACAAACGACCGTTCGAAAGTATTTTTGATGAGACATAACTTCGTTAGAATTTATAATACACTTTTTTCTTTCATGCAGCTTTTACACACATTTTTCCCATATGCCGCTAGAATATAATTCTTGAAATTAAATATTCTACACGATGAAAGAAAAGTAGAAGATATCGATTCTTCCAAGCAGTAAACAGTTACGAAAATAATTTCCTAAATTGCAGAGTTCAATTAAGTAATAAGACAACGTGAAAAAATGATGGTAACATTTGTATCAGAAAACTCATACTGGATCGTTTTTATAATGGATTTTTGGCGTAATTCTCTGGTTCTAAAAAAATCAATTTTTAATCCGATAGAAGATGAAACTAAACAGTTGGAAACTGAATGTAATGTCAACCATTGTTGAAACATGATGACACATTTGTGTTTACAAAAACAAGCTTAAATACTCTAACAACAGATTTGAAGTAATTGGAAGATTTAGATCAATATTACCAATATATCCTTAAATTTCCAAATTTTCAATCGTTTGAAAAGTGGTTGTTTTATCTATTTTGTGAATATTTATCATTTTAATAATTTATTTCATCGGTAAAGCATTTAAAGTTCAAATTTGGGTATTTTTAGAGTTCGAGTTTAAAGTTCGAGTTGTAAAGTTCTTGAAATGAACTAATATAACGATTGTAGGTAATAAATCATTGAAAAATAGTAGATGAATAAGCTTTTTCTCTTTTTATTTATACGAGTACATCCCAACAAAGCAAACTTAACAATAGAGAGGTTGGAAAATTGTTTTGTTATAACCGATGTTAGCAATAACCAATAAAAGTTTGGGCATGAGATAAGCAATAAGAAAGACCTATCTGACTGCACTTTGTGAAACAAAAATAATTTTAGTAAGGTTGAAATATATTGCTCTTTTATTTACGTCAAAAAATCTGCAACTTTTATTTTAACATATAAATTTACAACCCATTTGCATATCATTCTTGCTATTGTATCTAAATTGTCACTGATTATAACATTGTGAATTTCGAGATGGTCACGCAAAATTTGTAAACGTTCCACAGCAATTTTTGATGTTATCCTCTCTATTTTTAAGTCAGTTTCGGTTCCTTCGATTCGGATTCACCAGACGAATTATCATCAACTGTAGCAATAACGGAATTATCGGTCTCATTGCATGTGCTTCTGTTTCAAATCAATCATCGCTTGCAGCATTATCGTCAACAGTAACATCAATTGACAAAGCTCCTTTTTCTGATAACCTATTCCACACTAAACTATTTTCGTACACACGATCAAAAATAAACCATTTTTGGATTTCTCATAAGAAAGCAGCAGTTTTCAGCACATCAGGCATCGTCGAAACTTTCGCAGGCAATTTTTATATGTTTCGGTTATCTCAGCATATCTGAAGATGTGTTCAGAAAATTTTTAAGCTCAGCGTATCTGGGGGTGAATCTTTGTTACCAAATTAATTGTTGCTCCAAGGATTTTGCTTTTCCTCCAAGTAATTTCATGAAAAAACTTTTTTTTTATTTATCTCTTGTTCTTTTACCTCTTCTTTTTTCCGTATCCTATTTCCACATTAAGTTGTTTTCATATTATGGAACAGGAAGTGAAGTAATATATGATTTCTCATAAAAACTCAGCAGTTAAACATATGAATTAAAGTAGAAATATTGAAGAAATGTAGTAAAGCATCCAAAACAAACAAAATAATTCAATTGATTTCCAGTTAAGAGTCAAGAGAATAATTGTCATCAAAATGAAAAACCAGAAACAACCCGTATGATTAAAAACGAATTGTAAAAATGGAGTAAATTTGTTCATCACTCCACTGCGAATTGAATTCCTTTCACAATACTGATTCCTATGAGAAAAAAACTCTGTATGTAACGGAACGCATGTTAACAGAAACCCACTTCTGTCGATTGCAAATTGTCTAAACCCACTTCTGTCGATTATTACTAGTCTATCATAACTAATCTTTACAAATTATAGTAAATAGTTGGACAATTCTAAGAATTTGACGTGTTGTTCTCATGTGATTCAATAATTGTTCACATATTTGTTTCATTGTTCTCCATGGAGATTCCCCCTTTTTCCTTATAACCTATGCGCTGGGGTATCTGCCGCAGAAATGTCACCTGAAACGTAACTATATATATTTAATTACACTCTAAGACAAAAAAAATTGACGCACTCCGCAAAATAATCCGATAGTAATGAAACTTTACATGCAAACACCTGTCGACCGAATATCAAATGATCGAAAATTCGCAGCCAATGAATGAATAGTCGGAACTACAGCTCATTCAAACTGAGCACCATGGTGGTGTATATAAGTAGCGAACCTCGCTTTCTGGAACAAAACGCGCAGTGGATTTCGATTGCGTTTACGTACCTTGATTGTAACAATGCCGTGCCGGTAAATTCGAGGTCACTACGAGCATATAAAGGAGTTTGAAAGAGGGCGTGCGGTCGGACTGCATGAGGCTGGATGGACACACCGACGAATCGCTCGGCATTTGGGTAGGAGCGATGCAACAATTAAACGACGTTAGCAGGAATGGGTCCGGAATGGCATATTTCAGAGGCAAACGGGTAGCGAACGACCTAGAACTACGACAGAATGGGAAGATAGAGCGTTTATCAGAGCAGCTGTCACAGCACGATATTCGTCGTTATCAACCATTCAACGCGTGACAAACATGGAAGTGACCACCCGGACCATTAATAGAAGACTACGGGAGCGGAATCTATACTCGCGACGCCCATCACGCTGCCTACCACACTGACCAATATGCACAGTCAACAGGGATTGCAATGGTGTCGGGCTCGATCAACGCGGAATTGTTCGATTTGGGAACGAATTGTCTTCAGTGATGAGTCCCGTTTTGAACTGAGTCCCGACGACCAGCGCAGACGTGTCTGGAAATAGTCCGGGCATTGTCATGATCCTGCTCTTACTGTCACATGTCATACGACCCGACAACAGGGAGTTATGGTCTTGGGTGCCATTTCGTTTGATGGCCGGACTCTTTTGATAGTCCTCCGTGGCACCATCACAGCACAGCGGTACGTTGCCGACATTCTACGACCCGTTGTAGTGCCATTCCTTTCACGACACCCCGAACACACTTCCTTGGCCTGCCAGATCCCCGGATTTCTCGCCTATTGAGCACAGTTGGGCTGAGGTTGGGCGTCGTCTGCGACCATACCAGAATGTAGAAGAATTAGCTCATCAATTGGCGGCCAGTTGGAATGACATCCCTCAAAGCATCGTCCGGCAACTTTATGCATCAATGCCACGTCGGGTAACAGCTTGTATCAAGGCCAGAGGTGGATCGACGCCGTATTGACGTGCTCACTTTGTGTAGATCCTTCGGTGCAATAAATCATCCAATTATTCTGAAATTCTAATCATTTCTTTTTCTGTACATCCACATTACACGTACCAAATTTTGTCTGATTTGGATGATTCTTTCTTGGTGCGTCGATTTTTCTGTCTTAGAGTGTATTTAAATAGCATAATGATCATTCAATACTGCTTGTAGGGGGTATCATGCTGTGAAACTTCTGTATATAGACACGCCCTTTAATTCAATATTTTTAGCCTTGTGGTGTCAAGTTATCGAGGTTCTACTGTGTATAACTTACATGTGTGCAATGAGAATTCCATAACTCAAAAGTGCTCCAAATGCTGTTAGAATAAGACCTATCTTCAAGGGTAGAATTCCTGCCATTAGGGCAACAGGTTTCCGATATAACAAAGAACTGAGAGTACATCTTGAAATACGTGGTTGTCTAAAATTAGGATTAGATCTTCGTGCAAGCACACTAAATCAGATTTCAAATTTTCAAAAGCAATTGGAATTTCAGATGCAAACATCGCATTTCCGACAAACGAACTGATGTCAAAAAAGTAATGAGTACCAAACACCATTTTAAAAAATCTGATGTGGGCAACACATGACTTTCCTTATATAATGAAATGAATTTACTACTTTTACAGTAAAATAAATAGGTTTTTCTTCAAGTAGATGCTAATATCCTATCCAAGATATTGAATTTTCGACAATTTGTCGTCATTTTCATTGATTTATCGTCATTTTTATCTATTTGGCGAGATTTTCGTTAATTTGGCAACATTTCAAAAAATCTCCAAGTTGGCGACATTCCGCCAATTTCGTCGCCAAATTCTCGCCAAGCGTTATGGACGAAGAAATAAGTTATTCTTACAGCAGATAAATTGGCGTTCAAATGCAAAAGTATTACTCAAAGTACCTTTTTTCATGAATGGAACGAGCTAGATCCACGAGAATAATGTCACCCAATTTATCGCATGATATCATATATGAAAAGTGAACATGTTTCTCAATAGGAAATATTTTTTTTCTATTTTATATGACTTTTTGATAATTTTTTTGAAAAATGTACAATATCTCGAGAACGGTTCATGTTAGCGTTCTAAAATTTATGTCAATCGTTTTCTAATGAAAAATTACATAAGAAATGTCTATTTGTGTAACTTTATTATTGTTTTGATTTTTTGACGATTTTTTCAAAATTTCGTTCGAAAATTTAGGGGGGTTCTGTACATTCGATTGCGTATAAAAACAATAGGCTTCCAGTGTTTACAGATTGTGATTTTTGTACCAAATTTAGTTCGAATCGGTCTATTCGTTCGTCAGTTATCGTCTCCACAAACCCACTGACACACACACACACACACACACAGACACAGACATTACCTCAAAAATGTCTGATTCGTGATCAGGGATGCTTGAAACGTGGTCTCCCATCGAAAACTCGAATTCGAATTTTCGACCCCGTCACAATACTTTCCTTATACATTATGTATATAAGGAAAGTAAAAAAAATGCATGTGCATTGCTCGGTTTCATTAATGAATAAGTCATTCCAAACACCTTGAATATTTGCTGAGAAAATAAGGCAAATAAAACAGGCGAAAATACATCATTTAACAATCGTATGCCTTTTAAGGTTTTCCTACATTTTCGAAGGAGTCGTTTAGCAGAAGCCGTTTCAGCCATGGTTGAAAAAAGATACTCCTCATAATAATGAATCTTCGGCAACTGTATTTGATGTATAATTGTATTCCAACGAAAACATAAATCACAGAAAAGGCAACTCATGACGGTAGGAATTGTGATAAACAAAAAAATCTTCAGACTGAACCCGACGATAAAAGCAAAAGTCCATACGGTTCCAAGGTCTTCAGAAGAGAAATTAAATGTGAAATTTTTGCAAATAGAAGTACAATATCTTAATGAAACAATGCTCTTTATAATTGGAAATATTAAAGCTAAATGTATAACAAGAGTAAATAGCTTTCTGGAATATGACCCACAAGGTTTTGATGTTTGCGTGAGTTTTTTAAGAAACATCACGTGTTTTCGTTTCGAATATAATGAACACCAAGCATGCCCGATAATTGCCATGCAAAAAACATACGCGACAGCCTCCTTTAAGTCCCATTGTGTAGTTAAATAAATAATTGCAATAAAGCAATACAAAAAGGATGCAAACGTTACTAATTTCATTAAAATAGTATACGTCTTCATAGCCCTGCCTTCATTTTTATTGCAATCAGTAGCGATGCCAATAATTCGAAGCGACAGATATATTTCTTGAGAGAAACCGTTCGAAAACATATTCGATGAGATATAACGTCTTTAGAAGAATTGCTAACACCCTTTTTTGTTTCATGCCATTTTTCGCACTTCCCTATGCAACGCTAGAATACAATTGAAATTAAATGATACAGGTAATGACAGGAAAGTGAAAAATATCAATCCTTTCGAGCAGTAAACAGTTTTGAAAAAAAAAATATTCCACAGAGTTCAGTCAAGTTTTAAGCAAATGTAAAATTATAATAAGAAAACTTTGTTCAAAACACCTCATGATGGATCATTCTCATAATGGATTTTTCGCGTGATTCTCTAGTTTTGAGAAATCCTTTTTTGATCTGATAAAAGGTGAAACTAAATAGTTGGAAATTGCATGTAATGTCAATCATTGTTGGAACATGATAGCACATTTGTATTTACAAATACAAGCTAAAAATCTCTGACAATACCTAACTTCAAAGTAACAAGAAAATTTAAAATCAAAATTGCCAATATATTCTTAAAACTCCCATAATACATTAAAACTACCTTTCAATCTTTTGAAAAACCTTTATTTTATCCATTTTGTGATCATTTATCTCATTTGAATAATTTATTTCATCCGTAAGACATTTGAAACTCGAGTTTGGAAGCTGGAAAAAGTTCTGGAAATGAAGTAATATAGCGATTATTGCATATAGGCAATAAATCATTGGAAAAATAGTTGATGAATTAGCTTTTCATCTTTTAATTTATATGAGCTCAAAGCTGACTTGCAGTGGAGCCCGCATATAGCGAAAGCACAAGGGATAGGAAAACATTTTCGTTATAACCGATGTTCGCAATAACTAATAAAAAGTTTAGGTGTGAGACAAACAATAAGAATGACCTATCTGATGGCATATTGTGAAATCAAAAATCATTACAGTAAGGTTGAAATGAGTTACTCTTTTATTTACGTTGAAAAAAATCTGCAATTTTTTTTTAACATATGAATTTACAACACATTGACTTATCATTCTTGCTATTGCATCTAAATTGCCACTGCATTCAACATTGTGGACTTTGAAATGGTCATGCAAAATTTGGAGATTTTCCTCAGCAATTTTTGATATTAACCTCCCCATTTTTAAGTCCGTTTCGGTTTCTTCGATTCGGATTCACCAGACGTATTATCATCAACTGTATTAATAATGGCATTACTAGTCTCATCGTAGGTGCTTCTGTTTCAACGCAATCACCGCTTGCATCATTATCGTTAAAAGTAATATCAACTGGCAAAACTCCTTTTCCTCGTAATCTATTCCACAATAAACTATTTTCGTATACACGATCGAAAATAAACGATTGTTGGATTTCTCCTAAGAAATCAGCAGTTTTCAGCACGCCAGGCATCAACTAAAATTCGCAGGCAATTTTAATATGTTTCGGCTGTCTCAGCATATCTGAAGATGTGTTCAGAAGATTTTTAGGATCAACGTATCTGGATCAATGTATCTTGGTAACCAAACTAATTGTTGCTCCAGGGATTTTGCTTTTACTCCAAGTCGTTTCATGAAAATAATTTGTTTCTACACTAAAATATTCATAATAACTGATACTATGGGCGTTTTGAGGGCGTTTTGAGCCCTCTTTTTCACGTGAGATGTATTTCCTATGTAAATGTAGGTAAGCAAAAGTTTACTTGCCTTCTAGATCCAGTATATATCCCCGTATTGAACCAACACCGGTGTGATGATAAAAGGTCGGTAAGGTAAACTCCTTTTAATCAAATCCACCTTGATGAGGAATGTACCCTAAAATGAACACTCTGGATTCATAAAATTTAACATATTTCTACAGATTAGGTTTATTGAAAACACCCATTTATATTCACCTAAAAAACCATTACATTCCACATACAATCATAATTTTAAATGCTATGCTACAATCATAAACAAACACGCGCCATTAAATAGTTTCTGTTTCATTGTTTTTCCTTTCTCTTCACTCGCAGTTTTTAAGTCTAAGTCAAAGTTTTGTTTTTATCCACTAGGGGGCAGTTGCATTTCTCTTGACGTACTGCCTCCTTTGAGATTCAAGCGGCAAGGAGCGCGCAATGTTCGTCCTTACCTTTTAAGTATAGGAGGTCTGGTGGACGGTCTAGTTCATCAGATCCAGATAAGGCACTGGTATCAGGCTCTTGTAGAACTGAATCAGAGATTCCAGTGGATTCTTTCTTAACGAAAAAATTTGTTGACCTTGTGATGGTTTCTTTGATATCTTCATCTTTAAGGGAAGTCACTTCAACAGGATATAATCTTTGAATAGGACGAAGGCAATCACCTAATTTATAACGTAATTTCAAAGGCGTACTGTGTTGAACTTCAATGAATTCAGTTAAAAAATGTTCGAAATGCGAAATGGTTAATAAGTATACTTTATAATGAGATAGAGCCTTTAAATTTGTATAAAGGTAGATTTGTATAGAATGTATAGAAAGAAGGAAAATGTTGAATTTCACATTTCCAATATTTACTTCTTTAGGAGTGCTATACACCAA
Source organism: Amaurobius ferox (assembly GCA_951213105.1). Taxonomy (NCBI): domain Eukaryota; kingdom Metazoa; phylum Arthropoda; class Arachnida; order Araneae; family Amaurobiidae; genus Amaurobius; species Amaurobius ferox. Next base: position 78,887,983 of record OX578154.1, on the reverse strand, counting down.
AATGTTCGATTTACAGAATAAATAAGAAAAGCCTTATATTAAATGAGAAAGAGACTTGCAATTTTGTATACGGGTTAATTGTTCAATAAAACCCACTGGAAAAATCGAATTATTCAAAAATGTTCATTAGAAGGCGGTGCTCCACACCAAAATGTTCGAAAGGTCAAATGATAGAAGAACATACATTGCGATGAGATAGAGACTTTGAATTTGATTTAAGGCTCGAAAAGAAATTAGTGTACAGTTTCAGTTTTCCAAGATTTGCTACTTTAGAGCAGTTGAACAAAATGCTCGATATGTCGAATAAATGATAAACACATTCTTAAATTGAGTTACAAGCTTGGATTTAAGTACATTCTTCAATCGTTTCATAAAACCCCCGGGAAAACGGAATTAAAAAAATCATTCGTTAAAGGTAGGAATGTGTTGGAACGTTTTGTTATGTGCTCCACAACAAAACGTTAGAAAAGTAAAATGATACAAAAATATATTTTGGGATGAGATAGATAGAGGCTTTGAATTTAGTGTAAGGGTTGATAGTTCGAAAGGAAGAAAGTGTGCAGTTTCAGTTTTCCAATATTTGCTACTTTTGTCGTGCCACATATCAAAATGTTCGATTCTCCGAATAAATGAGGAACACCTTCAGTTAAGTGAGATATAGACTTGCAATTTAGTATATAAGTCTAATATTCAATAAATACCTCAGGAAAAATCGAATCTTTCTTTAAATGTTCACCAGAGGGAGTGCTCCACACCAAAACGTTCCAATCGTCAAATTATTATGAAAAAGAGATATGTTTTGCAATGAGATAGAAACTTCTAATTTGGTGTAAATATAAATCGTTTGAAAAGAGAGAATTTTTCGATTTCAGTTTTATAATAGTTGCTAATTTAGGAGTGCCGCACACCAAAATATTTTATTTGTTGCATAAGGAAGGAACACTTTCGTTTAAGTGTGATAGTTGCTTGAAATTTGATACATGCACCAATTGTTTGATAAACCCACCCCCGGAAAAATGTAATTTTCAAAAAATGTGCATAATAAAATGTTCGAAACGCGAGGTGATAAAAAACCGAACATTGCGATAAGATACAGACTTCAAAATTGACGAAACTGCAGATTGTTCGATAAGAAGAAGAGGAACAATTTCGGTTTTTCAATATTTATTCGTGCGGCAAACAAAAATGTTCGATTTGCCGAATAAATAAGAAACGTCTTTTTCTATGTGAGACAGAGTTAAATTGTGGTTTACGAGTCAATCTATCAATAAAGTTCCTGGTTAAAAATTGAATTTTTCAAAGATAGTTCAATGAGGCAATGCAAAAAGAGGGCAATCAAAAGAGGGCAATCAAAAGAGGGCAATCAAAAGAGGGCAATGCAAAAAAAAGGTCAATCAAAAGAGGCAATCAAAAGAGGGCAATGCAAAAAGTTCGAAATTTGAAATGATACAAAAATATATTCAGGAATAATATAGACTTAAAATTTGGTGAAGAGTTAGATCGTTCGATAAGAAGAGGATGGACAGTTTCTGTTTTCAAATATTTGTTACTTTAGGGTGCCACACACCAACATGTTTGACTTGTGGAATAAATAAGAAACGACATTATTTAAGTGAGATAAAGACTTGAAAATTAGTACACGACTTAATCGTTGATCCGTCTCTTTTTAAGCACTTGCTGAATAAATAGAGATTTGAAATTTGATATAGGAGTCAAGCGTTCAATAAAACCCCAGAATTTTTTTAAAAGTAGTAAAGGGGGAGCTCTGCACCAAAACGTTCCAAAGGCGAAATGATGGAAAAGCATATTTTGTGAGGAGATAGAGACTTTAAATTTGGTATAAGGGTAGATTGTACAAAAAGAAAGTGCACAATTTCAGCTAGCTCCACTGTACTGATAGATTTTTCCAAAGAAAGGAAGTGTACTGCTTTAGTTTTCCAATATTTGCTACTTTAGGTGTGTCGCGCATCACAATGTTCGATTTCCCGAATAAATGAGAAACGACCATACACGGTTCATTAATATAAGGTTGTGCCATCAGCACCGCAACCAATGAAAACGTTGTTATCTTGACGAAATGAGAATTAAGATTCGTCATTCATGATGTCATGGTCCAGAGTAAACTTTGAGAGTTGTTGCCAAACTACACGCATTATTACAGTTAATAGTTTAGTAATTTTGAAGTTGCAATATCCATGCGTAAACAACTTTTTCAAAGATTTTAAATTGTACTGTGCATAGAGGGTCCAGTGACTTCCAAAGAAATTTAGTGACGTCATTGGAGTTAGATAAGAGTTCACAGTTAACATTTCGGTCCCTCTTGAGAGCTCGAGAACAAAATGCGTGAGTTCTTAATTTCTATGTCGTCATATGTGCAGAACCAGGTAAAAATAATTAAGTCAGTCATCCCGAGATGGAATCCCCTTGGAAAGATAGGTACTTGAAATATGATACAAAGGTTGATCGTTTGATTAAATCCCATAGGAAAATTCGATTTTTTCAAAAATGTGTGCTTGTGTGTATATGTATGGAGACGGGGAGGGCGATCTATTCAAGGGTAAATCGTTCGATTAGAAAAGGGTGTGCAATTTCATTTTTCCAATATTTGTTAGGTGCCGCACAGCAAAATGTTCGATTTGCAGAAAATGGAGAAACACCTTTTTTTAAGTGAAATAAAATGGACGCAGGGGTGAATAATACGATAAGTTACACTGGAAAAATATTCGAATATATCTCTGAAAATATATCCCTTTTGGGTAATGTAAGTTGAACAATATTGTTGATGATTATTAGAACGCTAGTATTGAAGGCTTCCTCTTCAGAAATCAGCGTATCTTACTATCCGACTATCTAACTATGTATGTTTTTGATATTATAAACTTCAAAGGAGTTAACTAAGTTTTCGTACTGCTTATCAGTGCGATAGCAGGGCAGGATAAACTAACGGGTAGTTGCGACAATGGTGTATTTCTGCAACGAGTAGAAAAAGTAGTTAAGCCGTTCCAATAATATTAGTGATGATAACTAACTGTGAGAAGATATTTTCTTGTTGCTTCCCTTATATAGATATAATGCATAAGGAAAGTATTGTGACGGGGTCCAAAATTTGAATTCGAGTTTTCGACGGGAGAGCACGTTTCAAGCATCCCTGATCTCGAATCAGACGTTTTTGAGATGATGTCTGTTTGCATGTGCGAAAGTATGTGTCTGTGTGTGTGTGTGTCAGTGAGTCTGGAGACTATAACTGACGAACGAATGGACTGATTGGAACAAAATTTGGTACAAAAATTACAATCCATGAATACTGGAAGCCTATTGTTTTTATACTCAATCGCATGTTCAGAATCTCCCTAAATTTTGAAGTGAAATTTTGAAAAAATCATCAAAACATAAAAACCTTTACTAAAGTTACGCAAATAGTCATTTCTTATGTAATGTTTTATTAGAAAACGATTAAAATGAATTTTAAAACGGTAGCATGAACCGTTCTCGAGATATTGTGCATTTTTCAAAATAAATTATCAAAAAATCATATAAAATTAAAAAAAATATTACCTATTGTCGAGATATGTTGATTTTTCATAAGTAATATCATGCGATAAATTGGGTGACATCATTCTCGTGGATCTACCTAGTTCCATTCATGGGAAAAAATACTTTAGATAATACTTTTGTATTTGGACGCCAGTAGTCAGTTATCTGCTACAATAATAACTTATTTCTCTATCCATAACGCTTAGCAACGAATTTGGTGCAATGTCACCAACTTAGGGACCTTTTTAAATGTTGTCAAATTAACGAAAATGTCGCCAAATTGATAAAAATGTAGCTAAATCAATGAGAATGACGACTAAATGATGAAGTAGTTATTAAAGTATTTTAATATATGGACTCTATCGCTTATTGAGGATGTTATCAATATTGACGTTTTTAGAGGTGCGCGAAGTATAAGTTAATTGAGTATTTTGAAATAGTTTTACATGTTGTCATCTTGAAAATCGCCCAATGTACAATTTAACGATAAAAACACAGCACCGTGGATCTTATACATTATTTTTTTACTGTAAAATGAGTGAATTCATTGCACTATATAAGGAAAGTCATGTGCTGCCCACATCAGATTTTTTGCAATAGGAACGTGATAGTAAAGCATCCACTTTCAAACCCTTCTGTTGAAATTTCTAGTGATTGCAATTCTAATAAACTTCTAAACGAATAAACAATTGTACAAAAATATGAATAAAAAAATCCCCAAAAGGGGAAAATTGTCTCTGAAGGACGGCTCAAAATAGTCACCTCTGAGAATTGTTATGTAACTTGCTTTGTAAAATAAGTGAAGAAAATCTTAATAATAACTCAGATTAAAATATCAAGAGTTAGAGTCTCCACTTTACTTTCTCATACATTTTATATTATTTATTTATTAATTTTAAATTTCGCTGCTAAAGTGCTTTCATTTTCTGTGGTTCCCCATCGCTATGTAATGGGTGTGGCATCTGACGTCACAACCTGTTCATTGCTACGGTAGTGACGCACTTATAGAATGAGCAATGGATGACATTTTTCGAACGTAGTTTTTAATTAAATTACGGAAGTTTGTTAATAATTTCGAATTAATTGTACCGATATAAGAAAATTTGCTAATATAATTGTTTACTGATAATACTGAATGAATTCGGCTTTGCAGTTTTGATTAAAGTTTTCGATTTTTTTTTTGGGGGGGGGGGGGGGGGGAAGAGGGGAATTCGGTGTGATTGCTCTCGGTGTGAGATATTTTGAAAGCAACGTGATGATATGAATTTTGACCTCCATCCTAATTTTAGACATTTCACTAATTCGATCATATCTCAATTTCTATTGATGCTAGAGTTTAGTTTTAAAGACTATGCTTTTTTGCCTCAGCTAAAGAAGTCCGTGTAGTCGTAGGAAATTCGCCTCGCTTGCTTAATTATGACCTATTACGCCTACGTGGCAAATTATTTGATTTTGTTGTAAGTGGGTTTACAGTAAAAATGTTGTTAGGTTTTCGTAAATTCACTGTATATTCCGATGTAATATAAATCAGAGGTTAGCAACTCATAGTATAATGTATTAGGAAGTTTTAAATTTTATTGGGTTAACTTCACATACTCTGTTTGTAGAGATGGCCAATCTTCATCACTTTTCTCACATACTTACAGTGGTATGCATAGGGAAATTTTTAAATTTGATGGTGTTATCTTCACTTACTCTATTCGTAGAGGAGACCTATCCTCTTCACCTTCCTTACATACATGCAATATAATGTATATGGAAATTTTTTAATTCTATTGTGTTATTTTCACTTACTCTGTTTGTAGAGAAGACCCATCCACATCACTTTCCTCAAGTACCTACAGTGATATATATAGGAAAGTTCTTAAATTTGATGGTGTTATGTTCACTTACTCTATTCGTAAAGGGGGGTTAATTCTTTTCATCTTATTTACATACATATAGTATAATGCAAAGGTTCTCAAACTTTTTATAATTGTATACCACCAAAACCAAAATTCCAAAAATTTCAGTACCACCAACAGAAGGAAATCAGGACTATACATTTAATTAAGTTATTATCCCACATTTACTATCTCATACTATCGAATATAATATAGAGAAAGTATTGTTATCACGAAAATTTTCGATTTTGATATTTTGATGCCAATACATGTTTTAGAACCTCCTGAACACGTTTTGACTATTTTTAGAGTGATGTCCGCCTGTCTGTCTTTCTGTGGTCAATTTCTTGTGGTGCATGATCGTTACCACAAATATTAATGGATTTTCACGAAACTATATATCCGACTTTGTCATCGAAAAATCTAGAACTAGATAGAATTGTTTGAAATTCGAGCGAAAACTTCGAAATTTATTCGAAATTTCGCATTTCCTTAACATGGCAGCATATGACAAATTTTTCATAATCATACATAAAAGGACTTAACGATCACGAAGCTTACATCGTTTCAATCACTGTAGTGAAAAATAGCCGCGATACAAATTTTGTGTTCGTGACATTATTAGCCAACCTCGGGAGGGCAAGTTACACCCCTCTCCGAGGGGGTTTTCTTGAAAGAAAAAGAAAGGAAGGGGAGGGAGAGCGAGATTTTTAGTGGTGATGAAATAGTTTGGAGATCTGGAGTTGTGAAATGGTGTCTTTAAATATGATGCTGGAGTGCCTAAAAGCCCCTGATTGTCGCTCCGACAACCAGCAGATATAGTATGCCAATTTTACCTTTCCTCCGCAGGAACCCCCCTCTCTCTCTGGCCATAATAGTTCCAATGTGTTCAATATTATATGGTCACTTGACAAAGGGGGCTAATCGGTAGATAAAGTACTCGAAGTTCTTGAGCACTAATTTTTAAATGTTAAACAGTAGGATAGGAAAATTAGAATTTGTATGAATTTGAAGAACCTATATATACTAATTGGCAAGTGTCCGTCTGTCTGTCTGTCATGCTTTTTTAAGCACTTCCCGAATAGATAAAGACTTGCAATTTGGTACACGGCTAGGTCGTTCGATAAAAAACCCTGGAAAAATCGAAATTTTCGGAAACGTTCTCTAGAGGGGGGGTGCTCTACACCAAAACGTTCTAAAAGTGAAATGATAGAGAAGCATGCTTTACGATGAGATAGAGACTTCAAATTTGGTTCATGGGCAAAATCGTTCGAAAGGAAGAAAGCGTGCAATTTCAGATTTCCAATATTTTCTACTTAAGAAGGTGTCGCACACCAAAACTTTCGAAAAGTAAAATGATGAGGAATTTTGCTTTGTGATGAGATAGAGACTTCAAATTTGGTGTATGGGTAAATCGTTCGAAAGGAAGAAAGTGTGTAATTTCAGATTTCCAATATTTTCTACTTAAGGGAGTGCTTCACACCAAAATGTTCGATTTACAGAATAAATGATAAAAGGCTGCTTTAAAATTTGATAGAGGCTTGAAATTTGGTATATGGGCTAATCATTTGACGAAAACACCCAAGATGCATATAGTTTTTCATAACTGTTCGTTTAAGGGCGTGCTCCAGAGTAAAACGCTCGAAAAGTGAATTGATAAAAAAACCATGCTTCGGAATGAGATAGATATAACAAATTTGGTGTAAGGGTAGATAGTTTGGAAGGAATAAAGTGCACAATTTCAATTTACCAATATTTTCTACTTTTGGGGGTGCCGCACACCAAAATGTTCGATTTTTGGAATAAAGGAGAAAAAAAACGTGATAGAGACTTGATATTTGGTATTTGGCGAATCATCGCGATGAGATAGAGTCTTCGAATTTGGTGTACGGGTAAAAAGTTGCAAAGGAAGAAACTGTGCAATTTCAGTTTTCCAACATTTGCTATTGTAGGGGGTGCCGCTCACTAAAATGTTCGATTTGTCAAACAAATGGAAAACGCCTCCTTTACAATGTGATAGAGGCTTGAAATTTAGTATATGGGCTAACCATTTGACAAAAAAACCAAAGATGAATACGGTTTGACAAAAATGTTCATTAACGGGGTGCTACACAGAAAAAAGTTCCAAAGGAGAAATAATAAAATAGAGGTACCTTGGGATGATATAAACTTTAATGTGGTGTACGGGTAGATAATTCGAAAGGAATAAATGCGCAAATTAAGTTTCCCAATATTTTCTTCTTTAGGGGGTTCTGTACACCAAAATATCCGATTTGTCGAATAAATGTGAAACGGGAATTATTAAAACATTTTCATTATTCAGGGGTTGCTTATTTCGGGACCGTTGATTTTCAACGGGTCTTCGGCTAGTTTGTTTAATAATTACCCTAGAATACAGAGAACAGTTGAAATTACGTTAAATATTGTTGATTGCATAGTGTCTCTGATTTATGCGATTTTATTCAATGAATGAATAATTAATTTAAATCTCTCCTAATTTAAGGAATAATTATTTTACTTGCGGATTATTACAAAATAGCGACCTGGCTGGGCGTGTGGTAAGAGCCACACAACAATACCCTTTTAAGTTTGTAGTGGATTTGGGTGGTCGCAGGTTTCTTAAATACGATAAAATGTTTTCATTATGCTCAGCAATTTGCCAATTCCAAGAAATCATGTTTCTCCTCTCAAAAAGCTTTTAACTAACTTTTAATTACAAAATTTCCTCCAAACTTTCAAGTATTCTTTATCCATTTTAAAGTTCTCGTTTGATTAATAATGCAAAGTTTGCGAAATGCGTTGCAATTATTGCAAAGACTTACGTTTTCCTTTTCTTTTAAAATCAGCCTGAAGAGCAGTACTTAACAAGGCCCTCAACTCAATTTTCAAAATTTCTGACGTCTGGACTTTTCTGTTGAACCATCACATTTGTCTTACAAATTCAACACTGATAAACATTCTGCTGCACATAAGTACTTTGAACAAAATGACATTAAAATTACAATTTCTAATTCTGAAAAAAGTTGTTTTCTCTTAAACCTTTCTTTTGTTTAATACAGAAGTATATGGGTCATTTTCTGTAAAGGGGAGTTTTACATGTCCCAGGTGTTTTAATAAAAGTTTGCATGACTTGGGACTGATTTTGGACACCGATCACTTTTACTATATTAAAGTTCATATTTATCATCCATTAGCTAAAAAAAAAACAATTTATATTTTTAATATGTAGTCTTTTTTATTAAATGTCAATCTCCTGTGCCAACAGCCAAATAATAAAATCCCAACTTCATTTACAGTTTTCTAGTTTTCTTTTAATTTGATGTTCTGTATTAAATTAGATAATTTAAAATAAAAACAGTAATAAAAAATCCGTTATGCTTTAGAGCAATATTTTAAATTAATTTTTTACAACTGTCTCCTAGTTACTTTCCTTATATACACAATGTATAAGGAAAGTATTGTGACGGGGTCGAAAATTCGAATTCGAGTTTTCGACGGGAGAGCATGTTTCAAGCATCCCTGATCACGAATCAAACATTTTTGAGGTGATGTCTGTGTGTGTGTGTATGTGTGTGTGTATGTCAGTGAGTCTGTGGAGACGATAACTGACGAACGAATGGACCGATTCGAACGAAATTTGGTACAAAAATCACAATCCGTAAACACTGGAAGCCTATTGTTTTTATATGCAATCGAATGTTCAGAACCCCCCTAAATTTTCGAGTGAAATTTTGAAAAAAATCGTCAAAAAATCAAAACCGCTAATAAAGTTACGCAAATAGACATTTCTTATGTAATTTTTCATTAGAAAACGATTGACATGAATTTTAGAACTCTAATCTGAACCATTCTCGAGATACTGCACATTTTTCAAAAAAATTATCAAAAAGTCATATAAAATAAAAGAAAAATATTTCCTATTGAGAAACATGTTCCCTTTTCATATGTAATACCATGCGATAAATTTGGTGACATTATTCTCGTGGAACTAGCTCGTTCCATTCAGGAAAAAATATACTTTGAGTAATACTTTTGTATTTAAACGCCAATAGTCATTTATCTGCTGTAAGAATAACTTATTTTTCCCTCCATAACGCTTGGCGAGATTTTGGCGACAAATTTGGCGGAATGTCGCCAACTTGGCGACATTCTTAATTGTTGCCAAATTAACAAAAATCTCGCCAAATGGATAAAAATGGCGCTAAATCAATGAAAATGACGACTAATTGAAGAAAATTCAATAGCTTGGAAAGAATATAAGTATCTACTATAAGAATAGCATTTTTTTAACTGTAAAAGTAGTCAATTCATTGCATTATATAAGGAAAGTCATGTGTTGCCCACAGCAGATTTTTTTTTCCTTTTTTTTGTAATCCACCTATCTTTAAATTTTAAAACCTCTTTCTGTACATAGATGACAACACAATAAAGTATTATTCTTTTTTTTTTTTTACTAAAGTCCATATTCACAATTTCAAGAGTTCGACTATGTCCTATCTATCATTCTGTGCAAGGAAATGTTATAAAACTGAACAATTTGGGGTAAGTATTTTTATTCATTGTCATTCACCTGTCTTTAATTATTCTCAGAATAAAAAAGTAAATATTTTTTTTAACATATATGTGTGCCTAGTTAGTGTAGCAGACTGAATATCAAGTTAGGCTTAAATGCAAATAAAACTCATATACGCAGAAAGTAAAATCACATGATTTGTCATTCCCTTGTCATCATTCACCTGTCTTCTTGGTAAACAAGGAAATGACATTAGAACAGGTGAAATAAATTTAAACTAGATTTTTTTCTTTTAGAAGATAAAACAAATAAGAAATTAATTCCAAATATAAGATTTCAATTAAAGTAAAACAATTTTTTTATTTTTCCAATGATATATATATATATATATATATATATATATATATATATATATACTAACAAAGCAGTTGCCTATATTGAGTGTCATTCCCCTGTCATGCTTGTCATTCATTTACTTGTTTTGAAAATAAAAATTTGCATTTTCTATTTAATTTACCTAAAATTATCACTGCTACTGTTTGTTTTTTTTGTTTTTTTTTTAAAGTTCAAACCACACGTAAAGAGGTTGAAAAATAGAAAAATATACTTATTTGTAACAAGAAAGATGAAAAAGTCCATTTAGAGAAAATTGCCCATATACGCTTTTTCCACTCCACGTCAATTAATCACAGTTGAGGGAATCGCAAATGCCCACATTGAATATATATATATATATTTATATATATATACAAGGTAAGATCAAAAAGTTCGGAGACAGTGCTGATATCTCCAATCTTGATTGGAGGAGAAGGGAACTATTTTACCGTGGCGTAGAGGAGCATGTGACGCGAGATGTGAAAAGGAAGAAGCAGGACCACGGTGCAGGGTTTTTCTAGACAATGCGTATCAGTGAACTGTAGTCGTTCGCTAATGGAAATGGCGTTTGAAGAACAACGTACGAATATCAAATTCTGTCAGCGTTTGGGGGGAAATCAGCAACAGAAACATTGCATAAGAAATAATGTTTAATGAGAATAAATGTTTTAATTCCATAAGAAAAGATGGAAAGGGACCGGGCCATCCTCCTCCCAGAAAACCAAAACATCGGAAAGCAACAACCAAGTACTTAGTCAAAGCAACAATGTGTGAATTCATAACAAATAATTTATTGCATAACAGACAATTTTCTTCATTAAATACACTAACAAATAGATAAGTGCTATCCAATAGGAAATCTGTATGCAACAAGTAGCAAAGCATTCGACTTCCGTCACTGTTTCACGAAGTGTGGGCTTATCTCCCTCGCACGTCATTTGTGTACTCTGTGGAATCAGCATAAAGCCCGACATTTGAACTTTATGTAAATATGCCCCGGACGCAGTGAATTTAACTGCTTTCCGCTATTTCTTTTTTTCGCATTTGGAGTCTCCTTTTCCATCTTCTGTTATGGAACTATAATATTTTTTTACTAAATTTAACTCACTCTACAACTTTCTAATTGACTTCTGCAAAAAGGGCCGAGATGGTCCCCCCTCCCCCCAAAAAAAAGTCGGGGGCCACGGGGTTCCCCCTGATTACATTGTGTAGGTCATAAAGAGTTTCCTAGACAATGGCACAAAAAGTACATAGCTAGCAGCCATAGTTCGTGAGATATTGGCCGTAGAAAGGACTTTCCTTGTAGCCCTGGTATATATATATATTATATATATATATATATACACACACACACACACACACACATATATATATATATATACTCATGTCCAAAAGTTAAGCATAGTTGCTTTTATGTGAAATTTTCAGGAAATCTACATCGGAATGGAAGGAAACTCGGTATGCAGGTGTAATAGGGTTATAGAATGAAAAAACAGTGCAAAATAAGGATAATAACGACTTTTATTATCCAAAGAAAAGGATTAAAAGAAAAAGGGTCACAATACGAGTGTCAACCTCAGTGAAACAGAATGATTAAAACAATGTGAAGCTGAAGTTTAATACGGTGGGAACCCCGGGTAGCCATGCAAGCTGCACAACGATTTCTCATACTTTCGATGAGGGTTTGGATGAGTTGCGTACTCAAAGAGTTCCAAGTCTCACGGAGAGCAGTTTTCCATCCCGGAACGGAGCTTGGTGGGTAGCGGACGGCTGCAAGCTGTCTCTCGAGCACATCCCACACATTCTCTATTGGATTCAGATCAGGAGATTCGGCAGGCCACTGCATGTGCTGAATATCTTCAGTTTGAAGGAAGTCGTCCTGCAAGGCCGCAAGGTCAGGAGGCGCGTTATCATCCATGAATATGAAATCAGGGCCAACAGCACCTTGAAACAATCGAACGGTAGGCTCAAGGACTTCGTCTCTGTATCTTTGACCGGTAACCGATCCCGTGTCAAAGATGTGGAGGTCTGTGCGGTCGTCCATCATGATGCCTGCCCAGACCATGACTCCCCCAAACGGAAAAAGATGTCTCTCCGTGATGTTTCCCGGGTGAAAATGCGTTCCACGTTCTCTCCAGATCGTGGTGCGATGACCAGTTTGTAGGCTGAACCTGTACTCATCACTGAACATGACATTGCCCCTCTGTTGTCCACTCCACTGCCGATGTTAAAAACTCCACTGTAAATGCGCGCGTTTCTATGCAGACGTCAGGGGAATGCAAACTCTTGGTCGTCTGGCATAGAGACCAACGTGTCGGAGTCTCCTGTAAACAGTTTGTCTCGAAACAGTGACTCCTGTGGCGGCTGTCTGGGCTGAACCCAGTTGTCTGGCAGAAAGGTTCCAACGACGTCGCGCAGTTATCACCAAATATCGGTCTTGTCGAGCAGTTGTTACCCTTGGCCGGCCTGGTACTGGTCGTCGGGTAACATCTCCAGTGGTTTGGAACTTCTGCCACCGTCTGGAGATCACACACTGAGGCACATTCAGATTTCGAGACGCTTCGGTTTGGGATCGACCGGATTCCAGCATTCCAATAATTGGTCCCTTCGAAAACATGTCCAGTTGGCATCTTTGTGGCATCTTTCGTCCTTTTTAACACTTTACAACAAAGTTGAAAATTGTTTATGACTTTGTTCATTCTGTCTGTCTGTCTGTCCGTTAGCACGATAACTGCCGTTAAAATTACTTTATCAAAATGAAATTTCAATATGTTGTTCAGACGGTCTGTGGGACCTATGGGAATATAAATGAATAATATCACCCAATTAGTTTTGGATTGAACCCGGGTTGAAAAAATGAAGTACATTGAACCCTATAGGACCTAATTTTTCAAACATCTTTTAAGCGGATTTAAAATTCACAAATTACTTCGAAAATTTTAGAAAATATTCAAATTATCCCATAAAATATATAAAAAAAATTTCAGCAAAATATATTCAGTAGTTTTTTAAATAAAAATTAAAATAATAATTGCACCTTTTATATGAAGCAATCACGTGACCACTATATGAAAAGATCACGTGACCCACTTCAAAATAAAACATGGCATCCATCTTGTGTCAAAATCGTGATTTTTAAAGTTCTTTCTAATTCATATTGAGTGTTGTATCCGTTCTAAAGCCGCTTTAATTTTGCCTAAATTCTGTGCATCTACATACTGAAATAACGCATTTACAATATATCTGAGTTTAAAGGATCATCCAACTTTGATTATTTCTACAACGAAGCCTATTTTTCACTTATGGAAAATGTAAATACCAAAAGATGTTGAATGAGTTGTACAAGAATTGCTGTATTTCTTTAACGCAAAATTGTTTAGCTCATGGAGTCTGCAATATAGCTGATATGAATGAAATATCATTTGATTTTACAGAGAGAAGGACGATTTTTTCGATAAAGTTTTAAGCATACAGTTTAATTACTTGTATCTCCATAGTCTTATGTTTTTAAATAAAATAAATTATTATAGTATTGTGATGAATGAAATGAATGGAAAAATGTTTATAAATGAAGTGCTGCTTTTATAGAGAAAGCCAGGCTTGTTATATTTCGATGACGTCATTTGAATAAATTTCATTTGTTTCCGATGAAGTTTTCAAGTATAATAAATTATTATAGTATTATGACAATTTTAAAAATATTATCGAGGAATCGCATTTTAGAGATGCTTAAACCAGGCAATTTATATTTCAATGCCGTCATTTGAATGAAGTTCATTTTTTTCGATCAAGTTTTAAGTTTTCAAATATAATAAATGAATGTAGTATTGTGATAATTTGTTGTTGTTGCTAATCTCCCATCTGGTCAGATCAGTAAAAGTCAGTCACTGGTAAAAGTCAGTAAAAGTCAGTCAGATCAGTCTGGTCAGACCAGTGTTTTCAACGCGGTAGGGCCGTTGGCTGGTTTCAAGCGTGTATTGTGCTTAAGACAATTATAATAAGACTTTTCCTGATTACAATTATTTGATTTGCGGTCCCTAGTACCACAGTGAAAACAAATTTCTGGATTAAGACATAATTTCCTTATATGGCCTTATCTCCATTTGTAGCATCTATTTGGCCTAGTGTATTCTTTACAGTCTATTCCACCTCAATTTTGACTTCTCTCTATATCCTAAAGGTAGTTGGATCAGCAGAGATGATCCAGTTTTCTCTTCGCTTCGGATGATCGGATTTCAGTGTAACTTCCTCCGTGGAAAGTTCATTTTGGACAATACCTTTTTCCTTTATTTCCTCGAACAATTTAGGTGCAAATAAAACTCTGACTTGTACATGTTTTCTTTGATTAAAGTTTTGCATGACTAAATAACTGTTCAGACTATTTTTCTATAAAATTTGGAGTCGGTCGTTAAAGAACTTCATGCAATATGTACGATTTACTGTTTCGAGCTTAACTTTTGGAAGAAGTGTACTTATCCTATCTAATAATTGTAAACGTGAGACTTGTATTTTCCTTTTTGCATGGGAGTTCATCAAGCAGAGGCTACGTCGGGCCTGCCTCCTATAAAAAATTAAACAAATTGAAAATCCTGATAATCTATATAAATAAAAATTAAAATCTGTCTGTCTGTCTGTCTGTCTGTTTGTCCCATCATCACGGGAGAACGGCTGAACCTAATTTGATGAAATTTTGTGGGTAGCCTGGAAATAGTCCCACTTAAAATTTAGTCCATATATGGAGTTTCTACGATCAGTGGTTCTCGAGATATTAGTAACAAACAATATTTTCGTTTGTCTCATCATCACGAGAGAACGGCTGAATCGAATTTGATGAAATTTTGTGGATAGCCTTTAAATAGCCCCCCATAAATTTAGTCCAAGTTTCGAGTATCTAAGCCCAGGGGTTGTCGAGATATTAATAAAAAACGAAACTTTTTCCTAGGAGTTCTCCTCTCTAACTCCGTGGTTTATCCAAACGAAAAGCTTGAAAATCGTTTGAAAGTGAATTAAAACTGTATCTCAGAGTTTGGGGGGAGATTTTTTGCACTAATTAGTCACTTTCTGAAAACATCAATTGTTTGAAACATGATTTAAATGGGAAATCTATCTCCTTGGTTTACATTTCACAAGCTTTTACTGAAAAATGAAAAGTATAAAGAAATAAAAATGGCTATTCAATTTCGCATTTTATGAGGAAGTTTCTATCTTATATCATGTTGCTCGGCAACGGAATGAAATTAAATGTGTGGTTAATATTTATTATTATTTTTTCTATTTGAATAATAAATAAATGGATGTAAGAATATATTTTTAAATGAACGGTTTGATTGCTCTTTTAATTATATAAATTGCCGACTGCGTACATCACTTTCATTTATTTTAGCAAAGAGGTTTCTAGCTCATATATTGTGTTTAGCTAATAAACTCATATATTGTGTTTACCCAATAAATTCATTTAGCCGATTGTTGAAGCAGAAAATGATTAGAACGGGTGTATCTTATAATACAATTTTAGTGTTTTCATTTAGTATATACAAACGGGATCAGGTTACTTTATTCTTCTGATCTGCAAATTCAGAGCTACGAATTTAGCGGAATATCTCTAAATAACTTGGTAACTTCTCTTAAACTTTACCAAATTAGAGGAAATGTTTCCAAATTTATAAAATTGGCGCAAATCAATGATTTGTTTTTTAGAATAGAGTACTGAAATGATGATTCGGTAGCATTTGTCGGTCAATCCATCCATCTTACTTAGTAACACATTTAACGAATTTTTTTAATATCACGAAATTGATAAAAGTATTTGTGAGACCATAAAAATATCATGGAATTGATAAAATCGCGCTTAATAATTGAAAATAATTGTGTTTTGTTAGGGGATAGTATTGTGATGATGTTTCGTCAATTTGTCGCAAAATGGGACTATCAGTTCTACAGTCCCACTTGGCGATACATTTGGCGATTTTTTAAGTTATCGCTAAATAGACTAAAATGTCGCCAAACCTTCCATGGAGATCGCATTATTTAGACGATATGATTTCCATCAATTTATTTGAAGCAAATGATATCATGTCGCTTAGCAACGGATCCAATGTGTTATGCGGCATACGATTTTATATTAAATCTTTTCCGATTTGAATAATAAAGATATGTATATAAAATAAATGTCATTGACATTGCATTTTTGACTGGATAATATCAATTACGGTCTTCAGGTTTAAACATTATTATAATTGATATTTTCGGGGACTGTTGATTCAGGGATTATTGATAATTTCAAGTTATTATGCCATTGTTTTATTATGACGAAAATTGTTGAAACTCATATTTAGTACGTTGTACGAGTAATCTTCTACAAATGCACGGATATATCTTCTAATCTACGAGAATATAAGTAGTACAGGTATATTGGCGTATATTTTGACATATATTGGAATCAATTACGACCTTTTGGTATAAAGATTACGGGGATTATTGATATTTTCAATTTATTACGTCATCTCTTTTATTTTGGCAAATATTTTTGAGACTCATATTGTAATACGGGTAATCTTCTGCTAACACACTGGCATATTTTCTAATCTGCGACAATATAAGTAGTACGGGGTTGCATATATTGATTCAATTCCTTTTTTTTTTTTTTTGTAAATTTGCTTACAAAAGGGGCCAGGCTGTTTTATTCTTCAGATCTGCCCGTGAAGATAATTTTGAATAGCGAGAACAGACAGTCCTTAACTTCTTTTTAGGAGCATTATGTTAAATATTTTAGCAGAATATTTTGATTAAAAATGTCATTTAGTATACTATAGAAATTTGCACATGATTGTGAATTTTAAGTTTCTTTATATTATATACTCCGTACGAAAAACGGGTATGCTGCTAGTGAGAAATAAATTTAATATTTTAACATAATTTGCACATAATTGTGAATTATAAGTTTCCTTATATGATATACTCCGTACGAAGAACGAGTATGCTGCTAGTGAATAAATAAATGTGCGTTCATCCATTCCTCCAGGCAACGGTTGCCGACTATGACGAAACGGGTTGCGCGGCTTAAAAATCTACTGTTGCTAAAAATTTCGCCAATGTTAATTTAGAGTAATTTACCGCTACTCTTATTTTGCAAATGTAGTATATTTAAATATAGTATATGCAAATATATATATATGTAAATTTATATGTAAATATAATATATTTAAATATTACATATATTGCGTATATTATGTGTTTGTATTTCTGCAAGGTTGCCCAGCTGCGTTAGACCCGCGGGCCGTAGCTGAACTGTGAAATAATTTTGAATCCTGTAAACGCAGCACACTATTAAATAAAACATTTCAAACAAATTTAATTATTTGAATTTTCAACAATTTCTGAATGAAGTTCTAATATAAATTAACAACATTTAAGCGTGACTTTGACCTTTGACTAGGAGCGTGTTGACATGTTTTTAATTGCAATATATATATTTTTAAATATATGCAACATTTATTTAGACTTTAACTTTTTGCTTAATTTTTCTTCTAATTTTTATTTAAAACAGGTTTCAATATTTATTAGATGAGGTGCTTACAGCTCGTAGTTAATTTATTAAATACACGCTTTTAGGGGTGATTTTTTAGCAGGCACTCTTTTCAGCAGCTAAGACTATCAATAAAAGATAAATATTTAAGTAATTCACAAAAAGTAAGATCATATTCTCAGTAGGGCAGTTTTTATCATAGACAAAGTAGGTCAATTGGGTCGAGGCAGAGTCCGATTAACGCACGGTCCTGGACCACCAAATTTTAAGGGATCCCCCCTCAATTTCATATGTGATAAAAAAATTTAACCATAAATAATTTTTTGACTAATTTAAAACATAATGTTAGTTATTACTTCAAATTATAAAATATGTTAATAGTTTTAAATATTACACATGTATTACTTTGAAGTAAAATTTCAGAAATTTTTTCTACAAAAGGGCTTCTTATGACCCTAAGCCCCCCCCCCCCCTTAAATTCGTTATGAGTTGATATTTGTACGTTTTTGAAACGCCATGACAATATAGGGTCCCGGATTAACACCAAGACCTGGGTCCCACGCTGGCTTCATCAGGCTCTGTGGAGTCCTGCAATTATTAAGGGTCCTATATCATCCCCATTCCTATATAGCCCCATTCATAGTTCGTATACTTTATTGCATAGCTTTTTACTTTCCTTATATACATAGCATAATGTATAAGGAAAGTATTGTGACAGGGTCGAAAATTCGAATTCGAGTAATCGACGGGAGAGCACATTTTAAACATCCCTGATCACGAATTAATCACGAACATTTTTGGGTGATGTCGGTGTGTGTGCGTGTGTGTGTCAATGAGTCTGTGGAGACGATATCTCACGAACGAATGGAGCAATATCGGAATGAAATTTGTTACAAAAATTACAATCCGTGAATACTGGAAGCCTATTGTTTTTAAACACAATCGAATGTTCAGAACCCGCCTAAATTTTCGAGTGAAGTTTCAAAAAATCATAAAATCAAAACCTTTAATTAAGTTACGTAAATGGATATTTCTTATGCAATTTTGCCTTAGAAAACGATTGACATAAACTTTAGAAAACTAGCATGAACCGTTCCCGAGATATTACACATTTTTCAAATAAATTTATCAAAAACTCTCATAAATTAGAAAAATATTAACTGTTGAGAAACATGTTCACTTTTCATATGTAATATCATGTGATAAATTTGGTGGCATCATTCTCATGGATCTAGTTCGTTCCATTCATGAGAAAAAATACTTTCAGTAATACTTTTGTATTTGAACGCCAATAGTCATTTATCTGCTATAAGAATAACTTACTTCTCCGTTCATAATGCGTGGAGAGATTT
The DNA here is from genome assembly GCA_951213105.1 of Amaurobius ferox. NCBI lineage: Eukaryota > Metazoa > Arthropoda > Arachnida > Araneae > Amaurobiidae > Amaurobius > Amaurobius ferox. The sequence continues at coordinate 78,868,801 of OX578154.1, read as the reverse complement.
TGGCGGAGAATTCGGCGGAATGTCACCAACTTAGCGACTTTTTTAAATGTTGCCAAATTAACGAAAATCTCGCCAAATGTATAAAAATGACGCTAAATCAAGAAAATGACGACTAATTGACAAGAATTCTATATCTTGGAAAGAATATAAGTATCTACTATAAGAATAACCTATTTTTTTTTTACTATAAAAGTAGTAAATTTATTGTATTATATAAGGAAAGTTGTGTGTTGCCCACATCAGATTTTAAGTGATTTCGTTTTGTAAATATGTCGTTACTTGATATAGTGGCCGTTGTGGACTGGATTTATTGATTAACTGATTCAGCCGCCTTGTTTGAGTTTCATATTCAAAGTGAATTTCTCATATATTCATAATCCACTGCGAATACTTTCACTTTTCCTCACTCATTACTGCATCACAATCGTTTTTAGAATGAACAGTAATTGGAGTGTGGCTCAACATGACTTCCTTATAATCACAATCCATTTTTCAGTAACTTTTTTACTTTCCGTATGTACATAGTATTTATAAGGAAGGTATTGTGACTGTGTCAAAAATTCGAGTTCAAGTTTTCGACGGGAGAGTACGTTTCAAGTATCCCTGATCACGAATCGAACATTTTTTAGGTGTGTGTGTGTGAATATGTGTGTGTGTGTGTGTATGTGGAGACGATAACTCACAAACGAATGGAGCGATTCGAATGAAATTTGGTACAAAGATCACAATCCGTGAATACTGGAAGTCTATTATTTTTAAACACAATTGAATGTTCAGAACTCCCCTAAATTTTCGAGTGAAATTTTGAAAAAATCATCAAAAAATCAAAACCTTTAAATACGCCAATAGTCATTTATCTGCTATAAGAATAACTTATGTTTTCGTCTTGACGCTTGGCGAAATTTTGGCGGAATGTCGCCAACTTGGCGACTTTTTAAATGTTGCCAAATTAGCTAAAATCTCGCCAAATAGATAAAAATGACGCTAAATCAATGAAAATGACGACTAATTGACGAAAATTTAATATCTTAGAAAGAATATAAGTATCTTCTATTCTATAAGAATAGCCTATTTTTTTTTCACTGTAAAAGTAGTAAATTCATTGCATTATATCGGGAAAGTCATGTGCTGCCCACATCAGATTTTTTGTTTTTTTAAATTTTACAAGAAATATTTGAAAAGTCAATATTGTTGGTCCAAATGATTACAATTATGCCGTGTTACTTTTTACTTTAAAGAGCTTGAAAAAATCTTTCAATTAATACCATACTTGACAATATACCTCCCAGGGAGGTATATTGACAAATATGGGGGTAAATTACCCCCCAGGGTGGCTAATGACGTCATGAACAAAAACACATTGTTTCGCGGCTATTTTTCACAACGATTGAAACTACAAAGTATCGTGATCATTGAGCCATAAATAAACCTTTTTATAACTATATCAATTTTTATCCTATGCTGTAATGTTTAAAAAAAATAAAATTTCGAATACATTTCAAAGCTTTCACTCAGATTTAAAAAAGAATTATATCTAGTTCTAGATTTTTTTATAGCAAAAATGGATATGAAGTTGCATGAAAATCCATTAATATTATAGTGTGCACGAGAAACCGACCGTAGACATACAGACAGGCGGACATCACTCCAAAAATAGTCATAACATGTTCAGGAAAACTTAAAATAAATATTGTCATCAAAATCTCGAATTCGAAAATTTTCCTGAAAACAATACTTTCGCTATATTATATTACATAGTATGCGAAAGTAAAAAGGTGTTCTCAATTTATATTTTGTACCCAAATTACTCATATAAATTCTTTAAAAATTTATTTTTAAGACTTTACAACATCGTTGAAAAGTGTTTATGACTTTGTTCTTTCTGTTTGTTTGTCTGTCTGTCCGTTCGCACGATAACTGCCTTAAAATGACTTCATCAAAATAAAATTTTAGTATGTTGTTGAGACGGTCTGTGGGACATACGGGAATGTAATCTGTGGGACATACGGGAATGAATAATATCACCCAATTAGTTTTGGATTGAACCCGGGTTGAAAAAAATGAAATACATTGAATCCTATGGGACATAATTTTCCAAACACTTTTTAAGCGTATTTAAAATTCACAAAATGCTCTATCATTTTAGTCAACTATTTTCTATCATCACAGTTAATGTATGAAATTTCGTCAACCCTTTAACTTATCTCTAGAGGCAGGGCCGCCCATAGGACGGACAGATACCACTCGAGTATAGAGCCCCGTGCGTCAGATGGAGGGTTGGCGTGCACCAAATTTTTAATTTCAGAGAAATGTGAAAACATGAAAAATTCACAAAAAGGTGAAAATCAAACGCGAGAAGGTCATCGTTATTAGAAGCCCCATAATTTGTATGGGTGACTCTGTTGAGAACCCTATGTAAGTCACTTACATTAACACACTTTTGCTGGTTGATAATGTCAAAATGCTTTTGCAGCATGTTGTCTCTCCCCAAGGAGAAAATACATTTACAGGCAACCGTTATTATTGTTTGGAGATCCGAGTCGCTTGACTTGGGGACAAAATTGAAGACCTTGGTACCAACATCGGAGAAATACCACCAAATGGCAACACAATTGGCTACCTTAGGGAGAAATTTGGTGAAATATTGCTGAATACTACTGATTTTAGGCGATTTTCGAAAACCACTTGAATTGTTTTCGTTATCTTAATAAATTTCGAAATTACGTCCTCTTTTTAGAGATTTCTATGCAGAGTATATAACCGAGTTTCAGTTGGACTGAGTTGACGTTATACGATAAAAATTGAATTGTTAAATACGTCAGTGTTTTGAGAACAGAATCAGCTGATTTGGAAATGACTTCAGAATTTAATTGCTGTTTTATTGTACCTGGCAGTCGTTTGGCGATCTTGTAAGATAATTATCGAGTTAATTTCTGTTTTATTGTACCTGATAGTTATGTAGCAGTGACGTAGCGTCCATTGAGGCTAAAAATCTGAGCCTCCCCTGTTTAAAATCTAATTTAAAGATACTTTAAATTAGATTTTTATTATATTTTTTATTTATTATATTTTTTTAAATAATTTTGAGAATATATATATATGTGTGTGTGTGTGTCTTTTTCAGAAAACTGTTACACTTTACTTACTTATCCGAGAGGTTGGTGGTAGGGGAAGGAGGGTACGGTCCCTGTGGATGCCTCCCCCACTGGGTTCCGGTCTAAATTGGGTGGCACTTCCCGACCGTCCAAACAGTTACCTTACACCTTTCTGGTAGGTTGGACGGTCTGTGTTTCAACAACAACAACTTTACTTACTTAAAATGAGACGCTTCAAAGTATTTTTCCCATTAAAAAGCATTTCTAGAAGCTGAAATCATCTAGCTTTTACGGTGTTCTGAAAGAAGCATAGCATTAGAAACGCCCAACTGTTAAACTCCGCCCTCCCTGATAAGCTAGAATTAAAGGCTAGCTTCTAGAAAGGTGGGGTTATTGCTTCCCCCATTTTCAATCCTTTATAAACAGCGTAACTTAAGACAACGATTGGATATGGACGTGACATTTCATAAATGAAAATTTGTTGGCCAAGGCTAATTGATCCGCCATTTTGGGTCAAACATGGTTTTATTAATTAATCTTAGCAGAAAAAAGTCATGTAATACTACAAAATATGAGGCATTTTCCACGAATAACAGGACATTCACCTAAAATTAAACAATATCAAGACGAATAAACACAGTAATAAATGACCACCATTAAACTTAAGTACAGACTTAGTCACAGCAACAATATGGCGAAGCATCCGTTTGTGTATTTGAGAGTTTTAGAAAGAATAAATCTGATTTCCCTTTAAAAATCAAATTACATGAGAATCTCAGTGAAACAAAAGCGATTGATAATTTTCTAGCGGATTTTTAGCATATTTTGGGTAAAATATTTTTAGGTTTCCAAAGTATAGCATTTGTAAATAATTAATATACAAAATTGTTTAAGGACATTTTTGACTACAGTGATTTCCAACTAAGTTTATATTCCAGATATATTTCTCACCCATTTTCAGTGCACTCCTTTGAATTGCTTTATTTTGTTAGTTGTAGCTGTTTATATTTACAAAACTGAATTTTTTTTTTGTATCACTTGCTAATAATATTCTAATATTTCTACTTTATACATAGGCATCTATAAAACTTCTTCCAGGGGGATGGACAAATTCAAGCACATGATGTACAACATCGACTGGCTTGATGCTCGCCTTTGTTATGTTGAATGTACAAAGGGGAGTGTGACCCCCCCCCCCTTTTACCTCCCCTGTGGGCGACCATGCCTTCATATTTAATAAAATGATTGTAAAAGTTCAACTAATTTAGAAATAAGGAAACACTTAAAATGTTCAATCTTGTATGTATTCATCTTACATAGGTTACATTTTAAAATCTCATTCATCCACCCTTTGCATTTTTGTATAAAATTATTTTATTTTATTCACCAATAAATAAAACTTATAGAAATAAAACTTATGAAAATGTGAATTCCCATATAAATTTCACTTGTAATGCCAAATTTTCAAAAACCATTTTTCACTTGTAATGCCAAATTTTCAATTGTCAAAAATCTCACCCTACGCTACTGTTATGGAGTGATCTTATGAGATTGTTATCGAGCTATTCGCTGTATATAATTTCTTGCTACTCTTATTAGCGCCTTTAAATAAAAGTCTTAGTTATGCAGAAATTTGGACCCATTCTTGTATCCTGAGGGTACACCCACAATTTGAGAGGATACCTCGTAACAATAGATTAATGTTTATCCAACTAAATCATATCAACAATTCGAAATTACAAATTTAGGATAGTGTGACTTCCGAAGAGGAAGTGCAACATAATGTATATAATACATAAAATTTTATACCAATAGATGTAGTGGTTGTTGAGTTAATGTAGTAACATAGATATGCATACGAGCTGAATTGAAATGTGAGATGCGTCAGAGTTTTGAGAATAGTATCGGCTATTTTGTGAATTAGCTGAAACTTTAATAACTATTTCGTTGTATCTAACAGTTGTCTAGTTATCTCGTAAGAGTTATCGTGTTAACTGATGTTTTTTTGTACCTGAGAGTTGTCCAGTGATCTCGTAAGAGTTATCGTGTTAACTGATCTTTTATTATACCTGAGAGTTGTCTAGTGATCTCGTAAGAGTTATCGTGTTAACTGATGTTTTATTGTACCTGAGAGTTGTCTAGCTATCTCGTAAGAATTATTGAGTTAATTGCTGTTTTATTGTACCTGAGAGTTGTCCAGTGATCTCGTAAGAGTTATCGTGTTAACTGATCTTTTATTATACCTGAGAGTTGTCTAGTGATCTCGTAAGAGTTATCGTGTTAACTGATGTTTTATTGTACCTGAGAGTTGTCTAGCTATCTCGTAAGAATTATTGAGTTAATTGCTGTTTTATTGTACCTGAGAGTTGTCTAGTGATCTCGTAAGAGTTATCGAATTAATTGCTGTTTTATTGTACCTGAGAGTTGTCTAGTGGTATCGTAAGAGTTATCGAATTAATTGCTGTTTTATTGTACCTGAGAGTTGTCTAGTGATAACGTAAGAGTTATCGAGTTAATTGCTGTTTTATTGTACCTGAGAGTTGTCTAGTGATCTTGTAAAATGGTTATTGAGTTATTCGCTGTATATTGTTCCTGTTTACGCTTATTGGTGATTTTAAATAAATATGTTAGTTATCCAAAAATTTGAACTCAATTTTGTATCCTGGGAGTACACCCACGATTCCAGAGTATACTTCGTAACAATACGATAGCTCGAGAAAGTAAAATTAACTGAAGTATGACTCAACTCGACTTTGTCATACTAAAATCATTTTTTTGTAACTTTTTTTTTTTAATTTTACAAGAAAACTATTGGAAAATCAGTATTGTTGGTCCAAATGATTACAGTTATAACGTGTTACCTTTCACTTTAAAGGGCTTTAAAAAACCTTTCGATTGATACCATGCTTGGCAATGTATCCCCCGGGGGGGGGGGGGTTAACTTGCTCCATAGGGGCTATTGAGGTCACGAACAAAAAAAAATTGTATCGGGGCTATTTTTGACAACAATGAATCACATTATTAAGTCTGGTGATCATTAAACCATAAATAAACCCTTTTGTGCATGATTATATCAAATTTTGTCCTATATGCTGCCAAGTTAAAAAAATATATAAAATTTCGAAAAAGTTTCGAAGTTTTCACTCGAACTTTAAAAAAATTCTATCTAGTTCTAGATGTTTTGATTACAAAGCCGGATATAAAGTTTCGTCCAAATCCATTAATATTTGTGGCCTCTATCCTGTACACAAGAAATCGGCCACAGACAGACAGACAGACAGACAGATGAACATCACTCCAAAAATAGTCAAAGCGTGTTTAAGATGTCTTAAAACATATACTAGCATCCAACTCTCGAATTCGAAAATTCTTGTGAAAACAATACTCTCTCTATACTATATGACATTACATAGTATGCGAAAGTAAAAATTGAATTTGATTTTAAATTCCATGCTTAAACAAATCCTTCAACAGTCACTAACTGGTGTTGGATACTGAGAATTACTTTCCATCAGCCATATTCATAACTAACGCCTGTTTATTGTTTATTTTGAGTTTTTAAGAGCATCCTACCACCACCACAAAGTTCAATTACTTAGGTCGCACGTATACACATTTATTACACCCACTGCGTTAGTCGTAAACGCCTCCGTTATCACACCCACTATATAGCGTTCTGGAACATTATCTCTGGTAGCATCATCGTCTTAAATTTGAACTTAACTTTTGCGGCAAAAATTTCAAGCGAAAATATGTGGTCAATAGATGTAAATATGTGGTCCGTAAAATGTAGATGTAAATATAGATGTAAATATAGAATAAATGTAAATATGTGTACGAAAATATGTGGTCGATAGATCTGTGAATTTCAATTTATTTTGTGGTTGCAAATATAATCAGTGTTGCTCGTGATTTAAAACTATCCAAATTCTTAATAGAATTGTTTCAAAATTCTACCATTCATGTTGTTTTTCAAATAATATTCTTTAAAATATTTAGTTCAATGCTCCAATAAAATAACTGAATTTTATAAGAGCTATTTTATATATGTTCTTGCTGTTCAAAATAGACTTTACTCTTACGAAAGAATGGAACACACTGGTTCCGTTTCTAAACCAATGGTAAACCTAGGAAAGTCCTTTAGCACCCCAATAACTTCGTAAAGAAAGTCCTTAAGCACCCCAATAACTTTGCAAGGAAAATCCTTCAGCATCCAATAACTTTCTAAGGAAGGTCCTTAAGCACCGCAATAAATTTGTAAGGAAAGTCCTTCAGTACCCCAATAACTTCGTAAGAAAAGTCCTTAAGAACTCCAATACTTTTGTAAAAAAATCACCTCAATAACTGTGTAAGGAAAGTCCTTAAATACCACAATACCTTTGTAAAGAAAGTCCTTCAGCATCCCAATAACTTCTTAAGGAAAGTCCCTAAGAACTCCAATACTTTTGTAAAGAAAGTCCTTAAGCATCCCAATAACTGTGTAAGGAAAGTCCTTAAACACCACAATACCTTTGTACACACACAATACCTTAAAATAACTTTGTAAGGAAATATTCATGAGCGTGGACGTCAGTCTATTTATAGTAAAGTGACCACGCTCGATCGAATAAAAGGGGTTGCAACTCCCCTAGGGGAGAATTAAAAAAGTTAGGATAACGAACTCGGCAGTAAAGTGAAATAGTCGAAAAAAAATATTGCAAAGTTGTAGAGAATTTTCTATAGAATAAGAATTGACAATGCAGAAGACATTTAATTAAAACAATATGGTTATTGACGAATGACTGTCCTATTCTGAAATCTCGAAGATGTCTGTGCGTCAGCCTGTGCAATCTGTAGCGGGGAATCAAAGCATTGTATGGCTGCGAAATTTGGCACACAGATACTTCTTGACGTAAACGAGTGCACCTTTTCTTTAATTCGAATTGTTTTTTAGTTATTTTATGTGTTAACACGATTTCGAATAATTTTCACACGAATTCTAGTGTGATTTAATTTTATGAATTACAGTGTGGTTTGAATATTAAATTCCGAGCAAAGCCGGATACATTTTCTAGTGCTAAAATACATACTTGCATGGTCAGGGATTTAATGGACGGCCTGTTCAAAATATCCTCCATCATCTATAATGCATATATGATTTCGAGATTGAATACAACAATGCACTTTGACAAATATTGCAAGTGTCACCGTGTTACATTACCTGTTGATACGACATTTTGATAGGTATTTATTGCCTTTCACATACGTGTTTTGTTTTTTCATCATGTCTATTCCTAATCATTAGACAATGCTCTACAACTTTATAATAAACTTTTTCCTTTTATCTCCATTTGTTGCCGATTTCGTTATCCTAACGTTTTTAATTTTTTCGCTAGGGGCGCTGCAATATCTTTTATTCAATCAGACATGGTCATTTTACTATAGACTTAACATGTACACTCGTAAACTTTTCCTTACAAAGTTATTGGAATGCTTATCACACTGAAAAACATATGGGTAAAAACACACACAAAACTTGGGTTTATGGCCACTGGATGAAATAAGTAAATTTCTAAATTGCATACTATTGAAGGTAATTGTATGTATATGGACGTATTATTTTACTCTTTTACTTGAAAATTGCTCAAAATAATGGGTATATTTTATTTTGCGTCAAAATAACAATTTTAAACAGGTAAAGCATTAACATTAGATGTTCATCTTACACACTGAAAAAGATATCGGTAATGATACACAAAAAACTGGGTTTACTGCCTGCCACTAGAATGACACTTTTACACAGGGAAATTTTCATTTACATGCTTAACAAGAAATATCAATAAGTTTCTTTAGCTAGAATGGATACATGCGACTTTTGCAGTCCATTTCACAAAAAATGACATGTTCTTATTTTTCCGAATCGAACCAAAATCTAATCAGCACCAGGATAACCTACAATTGCCTTATTTACTAAATTTTGGGAAATTTGATCCCTTTGTTTTTCAGCTAGAGTGGATTATATACTTTGCACAAACAGATAGACACACACAGATGTCATGCTAAATATAGTGTTTTCGGGTCATAGAGTGCTCGAAACGTGCAGATTCAATCGAAAACTCGAGTTGCGATTTTAGACACGATTACAATATTTTCCCTATACATTACCATGTAAATGTTCCTTCATAACTGTCTTTAATTGTCAATTGTAAATGTCTTGGAAAAATGGATACAATTAAATTACATATAATGGTTTATAGTTGAGACATAACAAATTTATTTACAGCACGAAACAAGAAAGATCAATCATGCATAAAGCATTGATTATGAAACACTTCCCAGCTGAATTGCAATTTTATTTAAACAGCTCCAAAACGTGATACATTTAGCAATGATATATTTTAAATTATCACAGTATTACAGTAATTTATAATATTAGAAAACTTAAAACTACATCGAAGAACTTTATTTAAATAATGTCATCGAAATATAATTCGTCTGGCTCTCTATGTAAAAGCAATGAATATTTCATTCATTCCAGACTCCATAGTTAAATAATTTTTCGTGAAAAAAATTTAGCAATTCTTATGCAACTTATTTTACAATCACTTGTTTACATTCTGCATCCATTAAAATTAGGCTTCGTTGTAGAAATAATCAAGTTTGATGATTATTTCTAACTCAAAAATATTGTAATTGCGTTAGTACAGAATATAGATGCACAGAAAATACGCAAAAATAAAGCGGTTTTAGGACGGATGCAGCACTAAATATATATTTAAAAGAATTTTTAAAATCACGATTTTTATACTGGGAAAAAATGGAGAATGCCATATTTTATTTTGAAGTTGGTCACGTGATCTCTTTATGTAATATATGTAAAATTATTATTTTAATTTTTATTTAAAAAACTACTGCATATATTTTGCTGAATTTTTTTTTATATATTTTACGGAACAATTTGAATATTACCTAAAATTTTCAAAGCAATTTGTGAATTTTAAATCCGCTTAAAAATGTTTGAAAAATTACAACATACTAAAATGTATGTCATTTTGATTAAGTCGTTTTTACGGCAGTTATCGTGCTAACGGACAGACAGACAGAATGAACAAAGTCATAAACACTTTTCAACTTTGTTGTAAAGTGTTAAAAAAAGGCCCTAAAATTAGTGGCAAGGCATATTGTTCTCTAAAATTGTTAAAATGCTTGCTTTATTTTCAAAACTTTTGTACATTTTTATAATTATAGGAAATTAAGTTTATGCCAATTATTTACAACATGATTCATTAGAAGAGAAAAAGTGGGAAGGTTAAAAAGTGTAAGGATAGGATCAATGTGGATAATTATAGATACAATTTAAAGATACACGCTTTTAAAATATGGGTGAAATACAAAAAACTGGGTTTTTTGCCATTAGAATTACACTTTTAAACAGATAACTTTCCAGTTACACACTTAAAAAGGTAACTATATCTATATGAATATGTTGTTTTACTCTTTCATATGAGAATTGCAGGGAATAATGGGTACATTTTATTTTACGTTAAAAAGACTGATTTCAACAGGTCTTTTTACGCACTTGTTTACCTGCCTAAAGGAGGCCTTGAACTTTTGTTCTACTGTGGATTTGCTCAATTCTGAAATCAATTATTTAAAAGCTGTTGCTGTCGATCAAAGTTTCTCTCCAAGCAGCGATTAAAAAATTTCTAAACTTTCCTCCAAACTTACTCCTAAAAAAATATTTCAATAACACTATAATTTTACCATTTTATCCAAAAATGGAAAAAGATCAGGAAATCTAAAATCCTTAAAAAATTCAAATTCAATATTGCTTTAAGACCTTCTAATAAATTCACATTTTATAATCTTAAAGATCCTTTAGAAATTTCTAATTGTTGGGATATTTACAGTATTTCATTTCAGTCTGGTCTTTCTTATATTGATCAAGCTAAAAAACGCTTTAAAATTTCGCATTAAGGAACATGAAAACTGTATCATAATGTATCATAAATCTTCAATTACTCAACATTGCTATCAATTTGATCTCCGTTTTGAGTTTTCTTATGAAAGGATCAGACAAAAAAGCACATCAAGCTAAAATTTTAACTTCTTTGAAGCCTTTTTATATCCAGAAAAATTTTAGTTATTTAGCTAATAACTTGCCCAGTACTCCATTTTCATCCGCGGTCTGGCGGAGTGTTCTGTAAAATTTTCCACTTCCTTTGCTCCATTTCTTAACCTTTGGAGCTTTTATATGTCGTTGTAACCTAATTTTCGTCTTGTTGGGTCTCATTTATTCGTGTTCGGACTTAACTCGCCTTGTCGGGATATTCCTGTTGTGCTTTAGTGCACACCAATCTTGTGTTTAACTCCTCGTTTCGGATTATTCGGACTGTTCTTCATTCTGCTTTCTGATTGGTTCTATCTCAAGCGAGCTCTTAATCCAGATCTTGCATATAAATATAAACCCCTCTGTTTCTTCTATTTGCGATGGAGGATATCCTCAACCTCATCAGAGGATTTATCAGCATGTTTAATCTAGACGACATAAAACGTCTGTTGATGCAGTTCGCAGAACTAGTGCAAAAAAAGAGCGATCCAATGGTAATGGTCTTTGAGGCCCTTAAAATAATCGCGGACTTTAAAAGTAACAGTGAGAATCAAACCCGTCATGGCTAGGTCCCAAAAGGGGTCAATAAAAATAATATTCTGGAATGCGAACGGCATATCTCCAAGAATAAATGAACTTAGGAACTATGTAAATGAAAATGACGTAGACGCCTTACTAATTCAGGAAACTAGAGTTAGAGAAAGTAAAAAACTAAACATAGCCAACTACTCAGGTTATCATAATCTTAGCTCAAATACTAATGCTAGAACGCCCCATGGAGGAACAGCAATATACATTAAAAGAAATATTCCCCACGAGGAACTAAAAAGCATAAATCTTCAAAGTATAGAAAATACTAGCATAAAAATTAAAATTAATAATACTAGCCCGTTTATCCTAACCTCAACATATGTTAAAAATATAAGTAGAGTAGACGTAGCTGAGCAGCTGGAACAGCTTTTCTCGCGATATCCCAACACGATACTCGCAGGCGACTTCAACGCACATCACCGAGCGTGGGGCTGTAGGAGAGCCAATGCACGCGGAACACAGATACATAGACTGCTGAACACCACAAATACTAACATTATTGCACCGTCGACACCAACCTGCTTCTCAGGCGCCAGCGGCACATTCATAGACTTTGTCCTAACGCGAAACATAGACTACGCTCACACTATTAGTACCCTGGATGAATTCGACTCGGATCATCTGCCGGTACTGGTGACATTTGATCTGAACACACCTCTTCCAGCCTCTTTGGGACAAGAGAGGGTCAACTGGGAAGTATTCAAAAGAGCACTCTTCGAGCCGCACTTAGCAGTACCTAACATTATGAGCACGGCGGATATTGACTCTGCCACGCACACACTCACAACAGAAATCAAGAGAGCAATTGCCTCTGCCACAACACACCGTGAGTCTCCAAAATTACCCACACTTTCCCACCATGTCAAACAATTAGTCAGGCAAAGGAATAGATTACGTAAGACATGGCAGGCTAACAGAGATCCCGCCCTTAAAAGGGAGCTTAACAGACTCACGTGTAAAGTCAGGGGGAAAATTGTCGCAGAAAAGCAGCAACAGTATAAAGAATTAATCGAATCCTTTAGCCCAGAAGATGTATCGCTCTGGCAATTCGCAAAAAGACTCAGGATACCTCAAATTAAGCTCCCGCCACTAATGGATGGCGCTAAAATCGCGTACTCAGACGAGGAAAAAGCCGAGGCGCTCGCAAGCCATTATGAAAAACAATTCCAAACAAACCACGATCTAATGTGTCAGGATACTCTAAGAATGGTTAGCCAAACTTTAAATAACTTCAGGAATTCCCCGGTAACGGCTGAGATTAACCCAGCCACCCCGCAGGAGATAGTAGAAATTATCAAAAATCTCAAAAATCGTAAAAGCCCAGGGCACGATAAAATCAGAAATATTGCGGTTAAAAACCTACCCCTAAACGTAATATGTTACTTGACTATCTTAATAAATAAAATATTAAAACTAAACTACTTTCCCAAAGAATGGAAGGAAACGATAATCACAACAATCCCCAAGCCAGGTGAGGATGCCACAATTCCAGCCAACTACAGACCAATTAGCTTGCTACCGACACTTAGTAAAATTACTGAGAAAATAATTCTTAAGAGACTGAACACGCACCTTAGTGAGAATGACATCCTCATTCCGGAGCAGTTTGGATTTCGGCCAAAGCACTCCACCACTCATCAATTGCTGAGAGTGGTAGAGTACATATCTTCTGGACTTAATAGTAAGACACCCACAGCTGCGATTTTTCTGAACATACAAAAAGCCTTTGATAAAGTATGGCACTGTGGATTAGAGTACAAATTGATCACTTTAAAAGTCCCTGACGCTCTTGTCAAACTTTTAATCTCATACTTAAATAACAGACACTTTCAAGTCAGAGTAGGAGGTAACTTATCAACACCCAAGCTCATTAAAAGTAGTGTACCGCAAGGATCTATCCTGGGCCCGACACTCTTTAACATATACCTGTATGACATCCCCAGGACTCCAAACACTGAGCTGGCACTCTATGCAGACGACAGTGCGATACTTGCAAAACACCCATATGTCTCAGTAATGCACAGACAGCTACAACAACACCTAGACATACTCCAAACATGGCTGGAAAAATGGCGAATAAAATTAAACCCCAACAAATGTCATTGGATCTATTTCTCGAGGAAAATCAAACCGCCGCCGCCACTGTATATAAACAATCATGCCTTACGCGCGGAAAAATCTACTAAATACCTAGGTGTAACGATAGATTCCCACCTAACCTGGAAACAGCACGTAACGAACTTAATCAAAAAAGCGTATATAACTACAGGAGCCTTATATCCAATGATAGGAAACGGAAATCTCAGTCATCAAAACAAACTGCTAATTTATAAATCGGTCATCCGCCCGGGAATGCTGTATGCAGCACCCGTATGGGGATATGCCTGTAAAACTACGATAGACCTCCTAGAGACAAAACCAAACAAAATCCTACGGATTATCAGGAAAGCTCCCAGGTATTTAAGGAACTCGGTAATTAGGAATGACTTCAAAATAAAAACTGTTAGAGCCCAAATTAAAAAGCTAGCGCTTAAATTTTACAAAAATTTGCCATCCGTTCCAAATGAACTGTTATTTAATCTGCATGACTATGATCATCGCAAGGCCAAATCTCGTAAGAGACCCCGCGCTGTTCTAAACATCGATAATCGGAATTAAAAATCCCACCTTAAACATCTGATATTAAATAAAACTCGCGACTAATGTTTAAACTCTAAGCTGCAAAAGTGCTAGGTAACCCTCAGATCTGCATCAACCCCCTAAACTGCTTAAACTCTAAATGTGCAACAAACTGCCACACTAGGAGCTAGGACAAATAATAAAAAAGTAGTAAATAAAATCCTTGAACCTCCAATTAGGGTAACTGAATTAATGTCACAGTATGATGATAAGAACCACATTTTGAAATTGGAGATTAAAGGCGCTTCGCGCCTGGTGCTCTGTTCCGTACGACACTCGACTTTCTTCTATTTGCATCCCTTTCTCTTTTGGACTTTGTGTTTGTAGGTTCTCTTGCACTAACGAACCTTGCTGATGAAGGGGATCCAACGTATCCTCAAAGCAGCTGTATACTGCATTTTGTGTTATTTATGCTTATATACGTCGCTCATGCTCATGCTTTTATGCTTATATACATGCTTATAAACCTATCCTTCGCACAAAGTGTATTTTCTTGATTGACTATGCACGTAAATATAATTTTCACGACATTGCAATATCTTGGTAGCTATTCAGTCAACTGCTCAGCCAAATGTAATATGTTATATGCTTGTAAAAACAATGCCAATATTTCCTTTTTAAATTATGAAACCATGTTCCTCTAAACCTATACACAACCGAAAAGCGTTTGGTCGATAAAGACGACAAGTTGTAAATAAATAATTTGGTTTTGTACAACAAAAGCGCCAAATTTTAATTTTCGACCGTATGTGGGCATAAATACATGAAAATAAATATGTTTTTCAAAATTTATCAGAATTGCTCACGATGTTGGAAAATTGAGTGTCGCTCACATTTTCACTTTCCTTATATACATATAATGTATAAGGAAAGTATTGTGACAGAGTCGAAAATTTGAATTCGAGTTTTCGACGGGAGAGCACGTTTCAAGCATCCCTGAATACGAATCAGACGTTTTTGAGATGATGATGTGTGTGTGTGTGTGTGTGAAAGTATGTATGGTGTGTCTGTGTTAGTGAGTCTGTGGAGACGATAACTGCCGAACGAATGGACCGATTCGAATGAAATTACAAAACTCATAATCCAGGAATACTGGAAGCGTTCAGAACCCCCCTAAATATTCGAGTGAAATTTTGAAAAAATCATCAAAAAATTAAAACCTTTAATAAAGTTAAGCAAATTGTCATTTCTTATGTAATTTTTCATTAAAAGAACGGTTAACACAAATTTTAGAACTGTAGCATGAACCGTTCTCGAGATATTACACATTTTTCAAAAAAAAAATTTCAAAAAATCATATAAAATACAAAAAATATTACCTATTGTGAAATATGTTCACTTTTGATAGGAAGTAATATCATGCGATAAATTCGGTGACATCATTCTCGTGGATCTAGCTAGCTCCAGTCATGAGGAAAAATACTTTAGGTAATAATTTATATTTGGACGCCAATAATCATTTATCTGCTACAAGAATAACTTATTTCTTCGCCCATAACGTTTGGCGAAATTTTGGCGAAATGTCGCCAACTTGCTAACTTTTTTAAATGTTGCGCAATTAACGAAAATGTCGCCAAATTGATAAAAATGTCACTAAATCGATGAAAATGACGACTAGGTGATGAAAGTTCAATATCTTGGAAAGAACATAAGCGTAGACTATAAGAATAACACATTTCTCCGTCCGTCCGTAAAGCTCGGCGAGAAATTCATCAGAACATCGCCAACTTGGCGACTATTTTAAATATTGCTAAATGACAAAAATGTCGCCAAATTGATAAAAATGACGCTAAATGAGAAGTAATGTCTCGCAAATTCTGATTTCCGTCATATGACGGTCATATCTTCTAGTGTATAAGAAATACTCTTCTCTCCGTTTGTCTGTATCACTTTGAGATGCATTTGGTAAACTTAGCGAAAATTTTACAAAGTATTGCCAACTTGGCGATATTTCGCCCCAGATTGACAAAAATATCATCAAAATTGAAAAAATGACGTTAAATTAATGAAAATTACGCCTAATTGATGAAGTAATTATTAAATTATTTTAATATATAGACTATATCGCTTATTGAGGATGTTATCAATATTGATAATTGTTTATGTAGAGTTGCGCGAAGTATATGTTAATTGAATATTTTGAAATAGTTTTACATGTAGTCATCCGGAAAATCGCCAAATGTACAATTCAACGATAAAAACACATTGCCGTGGATCGTATACATTATTTTTTAACTGTAAAACAAGTAAATCCATTGCATTATATAAGGAAAGTCATGTGCTGCCCATATCAGATTTTTTTTAATTCGGTTTTTAGGGCCGAATTTGAAAATTTTCATGTGAAAAATTTTCCTTCCTGACTGGCGAAAATCAAATACCCTGCATATTTCCTCACTTCAAATTCGTAAGTACCGGCTATGATATTTATTCAATTTGATTTCTTTTGAGCTGCCACTCTGGCTGCACCGGAATCAGAAATTTTGGGCTTTCACGCGGAATTTTTGCTTAGTCTATGAATTTCTTATATTCCCTGAAAGCGCTGAAAGCATTTATATCTGTCCACGTCATACGTTGGTAGAACAAACTTATCAAATGAAATAATCGTTACAGCGAACCGTTGCCAGCTCCTTTTGCAGAAGTGTTTACAACAAAGTATCAACAACAACTGAGATAGAAGGGCGTAGAAGAGGAATTTCCTTTTCCTTTTGATGGAAAACACGTTCAATGAAAATCGTCTGTCTTACTGGAATTTCAAAAATCAAAACCTTTAACATCATGGAACTATTTAATACAAGGTAGGATTAAAAAATTCGAAGACTGTGCTGATATCTCCAGCCCTGATTGGAGGAGAGAGGAACTATTTTACCGTGGCGTAGAGACACATGTGACGCGAGATGTGAAAAGGAAGAAGCAGGTCCGCAGTGCCGGGTTTTCCAGACTGCGTGTCAGTGAACTGCAGTCGTTCGCGTTCGTCGAAAACGGAAATGGCGTTTGAAGAACACCGTGCGAATATCAAATTCTGCCAACGTTTGGGGAAATCGATAACAGAAACATATATAAACAGGAATATTTCTGTGGACGATTTCTTCATGATCTTTCTTGTTTCATGCTTTAAATAAATTTATTATGTCTGAACTATAATCCATTATATGTAATTTAATTGTATCCATTTTTCCAAGACATTTCCAAATGGCAATTAAAAATAGTTATGAAGGAACATTTACATGGTAATGTATAGGAAAAACATTGGAATCGTGTCGAAAATCGTAACTCGAGTTTTCGACCGAATCTGCATGTTTCGAGAATCCGAAAACACTATATTTAGCATGACGTCTGTGTGTGTCTATATGTTTGTGCAAAGTCCACTCTAGATGAAAAACAAGTGGTTCAAATTTTCCAAAATTTGGTAGATAAGGCAATTGTGGGTTATCCCGGTGCTGATTAGATTTTGTTACGATACGGAAAAAAAAAGAACCTGCCTTTTTTGTGAAATGGCCCACAAAAGTCGCATGTATCCACTCTAGATTTAACTGACCAAATTTCAAAAATTTTAGTAAATAAATCCTTTATGGATTACCCTAGTGCTGATTAAATTTTGGAACGATTCGAAAATAAAAACCTGCCATTTTTGGAGAAATGGCACTGAAAAATCGTCAAAATCTAAAATAAATAACCACGTGTGCCGAAATGCATCAATTAAGTGCTTGTTTTATACGTAATTTTTGACGGCGAAAGGAATAAAATTAATCCTATAACTCTAAGACACACCGATCTCAATGTCAAGATATTTATTTATTTATTTTTTTTTTTTTTTCTGCATTTTTGTCATGCCGTTTTGGAAAATATGTCTAGTCACCAAATGAAAACGAAAATTGAAAAAAAACTACAAATTCAATGTAATTACAAATTATGATTCTTGTTAATTCTAATTAAACTCAATTTAATGAATTATGGAAAAACGGAAAATAAATCTGATTATGTAGAGATTATGTTTGTATGTGTGTGAAAGTATGTGTGTGTGTGTCAGTGTGTGTGTGTCAGTGAGTCTGTGGAGACGATATTTCACGAACGAATGGAGCGATTCGAATGAAATTTGGTACAAAAATCACAATCCGTGAATACTGGAAGCCTATTGTTTTAAAATACAATCGAATGTTCAAAACCCCCCTAAATTTTCGAGTGAAATTTTGAAAAAATCATCAAAAAATCAAAACCTTTAATAAAGTTATGCAAATAGACATTTCATATGTAATTTTTCCTTAGAAAACGATTGACATAAACTTTAGAACGCTAGCATGAACCGTTCTCGAGATATTGCACATTTTTCAAATGAATTTCAAATAAATTCATATGCTTTTGTATTTGAACGCCAATAGTCATTTATCTGCTATAAAATAGCTTATTTGTCCGTCCATAACGCTTGGCGAGATTTTGGTGACGAATTTGGCGGAATGTCACCAATTTGGCGACTTTTTAAATGTCACCAAATTAACGAAAATCTCGAGAAATAGATAAAAATGACGCTAAATCAATGAAAATGTCGACTAATTGACGAAAATTCAATATCTTGGAAAGAATATAAGTATGTACTATAAGAATAACATATTTTTTTTTTATGTAAAAGTAGTAAATTCATTGCATTATATAAGGAAAGTCGTGTGCTGCCTACATCAGATTTTTCTTTTCTGTTCCTTTTCAAGTTTCTGTTTATTTAACTTTTGTCAACCAAAAGTAATTGAATTAAAATTATTTTCAACTGTATTAAAATAGCGGGAAATTAATATATGCGAAACTAAGCTCTGTTTTAGCTTATATTTAAAAACCCATTGTAAACTTTGACCATTTACACTTCGTGTGACCTTATCATTTTCTGTGAACATTTATTTTCCGCTGTGAATTGAAGTCATTGCAGAACGCCTCTCATCCTTTTTTGCTTCGTCCTGGCTCCCGTTTCATTCTTGACAGGACCTCTCGCATTTCAAACAACGAAGAGAACCATGTTATTAGCATTTTACAACGTAGTTGAAAAGTGTTTATGACTTTGTTCATTTTGTCTGTCTGACTTCGTTGTTCGCACGAAAACTGCCGTAAAAATGACTTTATCAAAATGAAATTTTAATATGTTGTTGAGACGGTCTGTGGGATATATGGGAATGTAAATGAGTAATATCACCCAATTAGTTTCGGATTGAACTCGGGTTGAAAAAATGAAATACATTGAACCCTATGGAACCTAATTCTACAAACATCTTTAAGCGAAGTTAAAATTCACAAATTACTTCGAAAATTTTAGGATATACTCAAATTATCCCATAAAATATATAAAAGAAATTTCAGCAAAATATGTTCGGTAGTTTTTCAAATAAAAAATTAAAATAATAATTACACCCATATAATATGAAGAGATCACGTGACCCACTTCAAAATAAAATATGGCATCCATCTTTTTTTTCCTGGAGTCAAAATCGTGATTTTCAAAGTTCTTTCAAATTTATATTTACTGCTGTATCCGTCCTAAAACCGCTTTATTTTTGCGTATTTTATGTGCATCTATATGTTCTACGCCAACGCAATATAATATTTTTGAGTTTAAATGATTATCAAATTTTGATTATTTCTACAACGAAGCCTAATTTTAATGAATGCAGAATGTAAACAAACGATTGTAAGATGAGTTGTATAAAAATTGTTGAATTTTTTTGCGCTGGAGAATTGAATGCTGGAGTTGAATTTTTCTAACTGTGGAGTCTGGAATAAAAATGTAAGAATGAACGCATCTCTTTTAAGTAGAGAGCCAGACGATTTATATTTCAATGGCATCATTTGAATAAAGTTCGTTTTTTTCGATGAAGTTTTAGGTTTTCAAGTAAAATAAATTATTTTAATTCTGTGATAATTAAAAAAATATCACCACTGAATGTATCGCATTTTAGAGATGTTTAAATAAAATTTCATTTCATTTGGAAAGTCTTAATCAATGCTTTATGCTTGATTGATCTTTCTTGTTTATATTTAATAAGCAATGTATGTAAAACCGTTTTCGATTTTTTCATAAAAGTCGATATAATTATAGTCACAAACTTAGATAAATAAAGTTGGAAATTTGCGTGTGTGTGTGAGAGAGAGAGAGAGAGAAAGTCATCATCACGGGAGAACGGCTGCACCGAATATCATAAAAATTTGTGGATACCCTTGGTATGGCCCCACTTAAAATTGAGTCCGCATGTTTCGAGTTTCTAGGACTAGAGTGAAATATTAATAAACAAGAAAGATTAACCATGCATAAAGCATTGATTATGAAGCATTTTCCAACTGCAACGCAATTTTATTTGAACATCTCTAAAATGCGATATATTCAGCGGTGATATTTTTAAAATTATCACAATACTACATTAATTTATTATATTTGAAAACTTAAAACTTCATCGAAAAAATAAACTTTATTCGAATGACGTCATTGAAATATACATCGGCTGGCTCTCTATGTAAAATCTGTAAATATTTCATTTCTCCACTTTTATTCCATTCTTTCATTCATCACAATACTATAATAATTTATTTTATTTAAAAACTTAAAACCATGGAGGTAAAAGTAATTTATCTCTATGCGTAAAACTTCAACGAAAAAGTCTGCTATTAAATCGTCTGCTTCTCTATGTAAAATCAATGATCTCTATGTAAAATCAATTTTATTCATATCATCTATATTGTATTCAGATCATCTATATCCAGAGCTAAATAATTTTGCGTTAAAGAAATTCAGCAATTCTTATACAACTCATCCTACATCTTTATGCGTTTACATTCTCCATAAGTGAAAGTTAGGCTTCATTGTAGAAATACTCAAAGTTTGGTGATCATTAAAACTCAAATATGTTGTAATTGCGTTGTTTCAGAATATAAATGCACAGAAATAAAGTTAAAATAAAACGGTTTTAGGACGGATACAACATTAAATATAAATTTAAAAAACTTTAAAAATCACGACTTTGACACAAGATGGATGGCATTTATCATTTAAACTCAAATACATTGGAAATGTGTTGTTTCATAATATAGATGCACAGAAATTAAGCAAAAATAAAGCGGTTTTAAGACGGATACAATACTAAATATAAATTAAAAAGAACTTTTAAAATCATGATTTTGACACAAAATGCATGACATATTTTATTTTGAATTGGATCACGTGTTCTCTTCATATAATATGGATGTAATTATTATTTTAATTTTTATTTAAAAAACTACCGAATATATTTTGCTGAAATATTTTTCATATATTTTATGGAATAATTTGAATATTTCCTAAAACTTTCGAAGCAATTTGTGAATTTTAAATTCGCTTAAAAAAATGTTTAAAAAATTAGGTCCCATAGGGTTCAATGTATTTCATTTTTTCATCCCAGGTTCAGTCCAAAACTAATTGGGTGATGTTATTCATTTATATTCCTATAGGCACCTATATTTATATTCCTACAGACTGTCCGAACAACATACTAAAATTTCATTTTGATAATATCATTTTTACGGCAGTTATCATGCGAACGGACAGACAAACAGAATGAACAAAGTCATAAACACTTTTCAACAACTATGTTGTAAAGTGTATATGTTATGTTACAAACCCTCCATTAAACAGGCGATTTTTTCCCATTATATTTGTTTGAAAAGATTTTTATCATGTTGCTTAGCAAAGCATTTAAATTAAATGTATTTGTACAGCAGACGATTCTTATTAAATTTTTTGGGATTTACGGAATTTGAGCACAATATAAAGCTTCGTAAATAATAACGAAATGGATATAAAAATACATTTTATAGGAATTGGATATTTGACTGGATTCTATAAATTACGGCCGGCGGGTTTGAAAATTACGCAAATTATTGATATTTTCAATTTCATACGTCATATATTTTATTTTAGCAAATATTTTTTCAAGCTCATATATTGTGTTTAGCCAATTATTGAAATAAAATAAAAATGGTACGGGTATATCTTCTAATACCGTTTTAGCGCTTTCATTTGTTGAACTAATTTCATATTTTTTGTAAATTTGTTTACAAACAGAACCAGGACGTATTTTTCAGAGCTGACTGTGAAGATAATTTTGTATAGTGATAACAGCGATTTCAATACTTCTTTTTAGTTGTATTAAATGAAATATTTTAATATAATGTTTTGAATAGCAATGTAATTTACAATATTACAGGAATTTGAGCATATTTTAAATCACGAGTAACGTCGGGTATAACTGCTATTATCTAAATAAATAAATTTTTATCATCGGAGAACTTGCCTCTTTCCTTTTTGTTAGAATTGTAAAATTCTAACAAAAATTTCGAAAAGAAAGACTCTAAATATTAAAAATTCAACGCAAATTTTGAATTTTAAGCTTCTTTATATTATATATTAGTAGTACACCCGTTCTTCGTACGGAATATATAATATAAAGATACTTAAAATTCACAGTTTTGTGCAAATTCCTGTAGTATTCTACATTGCATTGTTATTCAAAACATTCTACAAAAATATTTACTTTTAATTCTTATAAAATGAATATATCTCTTTCTCTGCTCTCGCTATATAAAATTATCTTCACTATTGCAGATCTGGGGAATAAAACATATTGGTTCCGTTTCTAAACAAATTTACAAAAATATGAAATTTGATCAATAAATGAAAAATCAAAAAGCTATAATTGTATTGGAGGATATATCTGTACCATTTTTATACTGTTTCAACAATTGGCTGAACTCAATATATGAGCTTGAAAAACTTTGCCAAACTTACACAGATGACTTAGAAAATTGAAAATATCCCCTTAACCTTTCACCCCGAAAGCCATAATTAATATAACTCAGTCAAAAATATAATTGCGATAAAAATTACTTTTATAGACATTTCTTAAATATTTAAATTGGAAAAGATTTAATAAAAATCGTCTGCTGTATAAACTCATTGGGTTTAATTCTGTTGCTTAGCAACATACTATCATTTTTTTTTTTTCAAATAATTTTGCAGATAAAATATCGCCTGTATAATGCTGCCTCTGTGAGAGCTTTTTAACACTTTACAACATAGTTGAAAAGTGTATATGATTTTATCATTCTGTCTCTCTGTCTGTCTGTCTGTCTATCTCTCTGTCTGTCTGTCTGTCCGTTCGCACGTTAACTGCCGTAATAATGATTTTATCAAAATGACATTTTAGTATGTTATTGAGACGGTCTGTGGGACAACTGGAAGTGTAAATGAATAATATTACCAAATTAGCTTTGGATTGAACCCGGGTTGAAAAAATGAAATACATTGAACGCTGTAGTACCTAATTCTTCAAACATTTTTAACCGAAGTTAAAATTCACAAATTGCTTCAAAAATTTTAGGAAATATTCTAATTATCCCATAAAATATATATATAAAAAATATTTCAGCAAAATATGTTCGGTAGTTTTTAAATAAAAATTAAAATAATAATTACACCCATATAATATGAAGAAATCACGCGACCCACTTCAAAATTAAATATGGCATCCATCTTTCCCCCCCCCCCCCTGTATAAAAATCGTGATGTTTAAAGCTAGTTTAAATTTATATTTAGTGCTGCATCCCTCATAAAACCGCTTTATTTTTGCATATTATCTGTGTATCTAAATTCTGTTCCAACGCAATTACAATATTTTTTTATTTTAAATGATCACTAAACTTGATTATTCCTACAGCGAAGCTAATTTTAACGCATGCAGCATGTAAACAAATCAAACGATTATAAAGTGAGTTGTATAAGAATTGTTGATTTTTTATTCACGAAAAATTAATTAGGTCTTGAGTCTAGAATATAAATGAAAGTGATGTGAATGAAATGTTCATTGATTTTACATAGAGAGGCAGACCATTTATATTTCGATCACGTTATCTGAAGTTCTTTTGTATAACAAGCATTGTCTTTTTCGATGAAGATTTTAAGCATAATAAATTACTGTAGTACTGTGATAATTAAAAAAATATCAGTGCTGAATGTATCACATTTTAGAGATGTCTAAATAAAATAACATTTCAGATGGAAAGTGTTTCTTAATCAATGCTTTATGCATGATAGATCTTTCTTGGTACTTTAGCGGAAAGCGT
The DNA here is from genome assembly GCA_951213105.1 of Amaurobius ferox. Classification (NCBI taxonomy): domain Eukaryota; kingdom Metazoa; phylum Arthropoda; class Arachnida; order Araneae; family Amaurobiidae; genus Amaurobius; species Amaurobius ferox. The sequence continues at coordinate 78,844,222 of OX578154.1, read as the reverse complement.
GCTTGGTAAATTGAGCAGTAACGGGCGTTTATTTTCGACCCGGACAACTCCGGGTAATTCGTTCTCATAATAACAATAAAAAGCTTTTATTTTTCAATAAAATTTTTAAGAAAAAAATTGTTTTTTTTTTTCTATCGCCGCAATTGTAACAATTCTAACTCTCGAGCGTTGCTTAACCGCGCTCAATACTAGTTACGCCATTATCCACCTGTAACTTTGTTTTCGAACCAACAACATAATTATCGAAACCTGCGCTAACGTGCGTCACAAAAGAAAAAGCTTGTCCTAATTAAAAGATTGGTTCACAATGAGCCGGAACTGAACGCTGCACGTGTGAAGCCGCATTTCCGGCTTACGCTGATCTTCGATAAGCGAAAATAAACGTAAACTCAGAAGATTCAGAAAGTAAAAGTATCTGTCTAACAGAACTAAATGTTTGTTTTTCCGCCGGATAGAACAAACACCAAGCAACCTTCAAAAGAAAGGTTACGGCTCTGAAACGCTGGCATACGTTGCGTGCGTTGGTTGATAAAAGAACAATAAGTATTAAATCATTATTTCTATTTTTATTTCGTACTTGTGATATGTAAATCGATTGAGAAAGCAAACGATTTATTTTTATTTATTTACCTTTTTTTATCCTTGACGGTTTGTTCTATATATTTTTCAGAAGTTATACAATGCAAATTACAATGTATATTAATGGACGACAAAAATTGTGTGTTACTATTGTTATTTTTTGTTGTTATTTTTAATTTTCCTTGAAACATTTATTTTTCAGGAACTGCTATAAAATTTAGATGATGACTGATATGGATTCCACATCAAATTCCGGAGGGGATTTGGCAGTTCACTAAAGATCACCACTTCCGTTTCTGGGGTGATGTGAGTTCTTACTCAATTTGCATTTTCCTTGAAACACTTATTTTTCAGTATCGACTATAAATAGAACTTAGATAACTATTGATAAAGATTCAGCATCAAATTCTGGAGTAGAGTGGGGGACTAAGGATTCTCACTTGCGGTTTTTTTCCACTTCCGAGTCTAAAATTTTCCTTGAAACATCTATTTCTTAGAATTTGCTATAGTACAGATAGAACTTACATGATGATTTATATGAATGTATCATAAAACTCCAGAGGGAGGGGGGTGAGTGTATTTGAAAAACGTGCAATATCTCGAGAACGGTTTATGCACGCATACAAAAGTTCATGTCATTCGTTTTCTAAAATTGCATAAGAAATGATCATTTATGTAACTATATTAAAAGTGCTGATTTTTAATGATTTTTTCAGGGGAGGGGGTCTTCTGAACATTCGATCGCGTTTGAAATCAATAAAGTTTCCCTATTAACTGACATAATTTGTGTACTAAATTTCGGTCAAATCGCTGCATTCGTTCATGGTATATTACATCCACAGACACAGACACTAATACACTTACACACAGACATCACCTCTAGAACGCCCGATTCGAGTTCAGAGATAATTGAAACATGTTTCTAAGTCAAAAACTCGAATTCGAATTTTCGACTCCCGTCACAATACTTTTCCTATACATTATACTACATATAGAGGGTGTCCCAAAAAGATTGAAACGCGCTTTAATTCTTTACCTGTTGGAGGTAAGTGGACAATGTAAATTGCAAAAATGTTGAAAGTAAGGTAGGAAATAAGACTACGTTAATGAAATAGTCCTCCCATTCATTTTCAAAAAGTCACACTTTTCAAATTTTTATACGACCCCCTTAGACACATTGGGTCAATCAGAAAATTTTTATTTTTAATGCAACAAGATCATTAAAAAAACAAGAAAGATCAATCATGCTTAAAGCATTGATTATGAAACACTTTCCAACTTAAATGCAATTTTATTTTAAAAAGTCGAAAATGCAATACATTCCTCGGTAATATTTTAAAACTTATCACAATACTACATTAATTTATTATATTTGAGAACTTAAACCTTCATTGAAAAAAATGAACTTCATTCAAATGACGGCATTGAAATATAAATTGCCTGGTTTAAATATCTCTAAAATGTGATACATTCCACGGTAATATTTTCAAAATTATCATAATACTACGATAATTTATTATATTTGAAAACTTCATCGAAAACAACTGAAATTAATTCAAATGACGTCTTAGAAAAAATAACACGCCTGGATCTCTCTGTAAAAACAGGATTTCATTCATAACTTTCTCCCATTCATCACAATACTATAATAATTTCTTTTATTTAAAAATTAAGACCATGGAACTACAAGTAATAAAACTCTATGCTTAAAACTTCATCGAAAAATATCGTCCTTCTCTTCATAAAATCAATTAACATTTCATTCATATCAGCCATGCAGACTCCATGGAATAAATTATTTTGTTTTAAAGAAATACAGCAATTCTAATACAACTCATTCTACATATTTTGCTGTTTACATTTTACATAAGTGAAAAATAGGCTTCGTTTTAGAAATAATCCTATTTGGATAATCATTTAAACTGAAATATATTGTATTTGCGTTGTTTAAATATGTAGATGCACAGAATTTAAGCAAAAATAAAGTAGTTTTAGGACCGACACAACACTCAATATGAATTAAAAAGAACTTTAAAAATCACGATTTTGACACAAGATGGATGCCATATTTTATTTTGATGTGGGTCACGTGATCTCTTCATATACTGGTCACGTGATCTCTTCATATAGCGGTCACGCGATCTCTTCATATAATGGTCACGTGATCTCATTTAATTTTAAAAACTACTGAATATATTTCACTGAATTTTTTTTTTATATATTTTATGGAACAATTTGAATATTACCTAAAATTTTCGAAGCAATTTGTGAATTTTAAAAAATGTTTGAAAAATGTTTGAAAAATTAGGTCCCATAGGGCTCAATGTATTTCATTTTTTCAACCCGGGTTCAATCCAAAACTAATTGGGTGATCTTATTCATTTATATTCCCATAGGTCCTACAGACCGTCTGAACAACATACTGAAATTTCATTTTGATTAAGTCATTTTTACGGCAGTTATCGTGCTAACGGACAGACAGACAGACAGAATGAACAAAGTCATAAACACTTTTCAACTTTGTTGTAAAGTGTTAAAAACGCATATCTGCATCTTTAAAATCAACTGAATTATAATAAAGGAAAAAATCTGACTTATGCCACTTTTCCGTACCATGTGAAAGGCTGTTTCATCAGTGAAAATAGGGATCATAAACAAATTGCGATGGAAATTCTTTAGATCAAAAATACGTTAATATGTGTCAACATTTTTTATCACAAATGCATCTAAATAAAGCATTAGACAGGCAGAGATCATGTAAAGCAGTGGTACTCACACTACGCGGTTGGGTATCCTATTCGTTATCAGCCAGTTTCATATTTTTTGTGATATGTCACAAATTTACATGTCTAATTTGATATAGGGTCCCAATTCACAATGTTCAATTTTCAATTAAATATAACTTGCTCAATTTTAAAGATACAGAGATATGCGGTTTTTAACACTTCACAACAAAGTTGAAAAGTGTTTATGACTTTGTTCATTCTGTCTGTCTGTCTGTCTGTCTGTCTGTCTGTCTGTCTGTCTGTCTGTCTGTCCGTTAGCACGATAACTGCCGTAAAAATGACTTAATCAAAATGAAATTTTAGTATGTTGTTCAGACGGTCTGTAGGACCTATGGGAATATAAATGAATAATATCACACAATTAGTTTTGGATTGAACCCGGGTTGAAAAAATGAAATACATTGAGCCCTATGGGACCTAATTTTTCTAACATTTTTTAAGCGGATTTAAAATTCACAAATTGCTTCGAAAATTTTAGGTAATAGTCAAATTGTTCCATAAAATATATAAAAAAAATTCAGCTAAATATATTCAGTAGTTTTTTAAATAAAAATTAAAATAATAATTACACATCTTATATGAAACGATCACGTGACCATGATATGAAACGATCACATGACCCACTTCAAAATGATATATGGCATCCATCTTGTTTCAAATTCGTGATTTTTAAAGTTCTTTTTAATTCATATTGAGTGTTGTATCCATCCTAAAACTACTTTATTTCTGCTTAAATTCTGTGCATCTACATAGTAAAACAACACAATGACAATATATTTGAGTTTAAATTCTCATTCAAATTTGATTATTTCTATAACTAAGCCTATTTTTCACCTATGTAAAATGTAAACAGCAAAATATGTAGAATGAGTTGTATTAGAATTACTGTATTTCTTTAACACAAAATAATTCAGTCCATGGAGTCTGCATGGCTGATATGAATGAAATATTAATTGATTTTATAAACAGAAGGACGATTTTTTTCGATGAAGTTTTAAGCATAAAGTTTATGAATTGTAGCTCCATGGTCTTAATTTTTAAATAAAATAAATTATTATAGTATTGTGATGAATGAAATGGAGAAAGTTATGAATGAAATCCTGCTTTTATAGAGAGATCCAGGCGTGTTATTTTTTCTATGACGTCATTTGAATTAATTTCAGTTGTTTTCGATGAAGTTTTTAAATAAAATAAATTATTATAGTATTGTGATGAATGAAATGGAGAAAGTTATGAATGAAATCCTGCTTTTATAGAGAGATCCAGGCGTGTTATTTTTTCTATGACGTCATTTGAATTAATTTCAGTTGTTTTCGATGAAGTTTTCAAATATAATAAATTAACGTAGTATTATGATAGATTTAAAAATATTACCGTGGAATGTATTGCATTTTAGAGATATTTAAACCACGCAATTTATATTTCAATGCCGTCATTTGAATGAAGTTCATTTTTTTCGATGAAGGTTTAAGTTTTCAAATATAATAAATCAATGTAGTATTGTGATAAGTTTTAAAATATTACCGAGGAATGTATTGCATTTTCGACTTTTTTAAATAAAATTGCATTGAAGTTGGAAAGTGTTTCATAATCAATGCTTTAAGCATGATTGATCTTTCTTGTTTTTAATGATCTTGTTGCATTAAAAATAAAAATCTTCTGATTGACCCAATGTGTCTAAGGGGGTCGTATAAAAATTTAAAAAGTGTAACTTTTTTGAAAATGAATGGGAGGACTATTTTATTAACGTAGTCTTATTTCCTACCTTACTTTCAACATTTTTGCAATTTACATTGCCCACTTTTCTTCAGCAGGTAAAGAATTAAAGCGCGCGTTTCAATCTGTTTGGGACATTATTATTTATTATTTTCCCTGTACAGGGAAAAAAATCTGATGTGGGCAGCACATGACTTTCTTTATATAATGCAATGAATTTACTATTTTTACAGTAAAAAAAAAATATTATTTTTATAGTAGATATTTATATTCTTTCCAAGATATTGAATTTTCGTCGATTAGTCGACATTTTAATTGATTTAGCGTCATTTTTATCTATTTGGCGAGTTTTTCGTTAATTTAACAACATTTAAAAAGTCGCCCAGTTGGTGACATTCCACTCGTCGCCAAAATCTCGCCAAGCGTTATGGACGGAGAAATAAGTTATTCTTATAGCAGATAAATGACTATTGGCGTTCAAATACAAAGGTATTACTCAAAGTATCTTTTTTCATGAATGAAATGAGCTAGATCTACGAAAATGATGTCACCAACTTTATCGCATGGTATTAGATATGAAAAGTGAATACATTTCTCAATAGGAAATATTTTTATTTTATTTTATTTTATTATTATTTTTTTTTTTTGATAATTTTTTTGAAAAATGTACAATATCTCGAGAATAGTTCATACTAGCGTTCTAAAATTTATGTCACAATCGTTTTCTAATGAAATATTATATAAGAAATGTCTATTTGCGTAACTTTATTAGAGGTTTCGAATTTTTGACGATTTTTTTAAAATTTCACTCGAAAATTTAGGGGGGGTTCTGAACATTCGATTGCGTATAAAAACAATAGGTTTCCAGTATTAACGGATTGTAATTTTTGTACCAAATTTCGTTCAAATCGGTTCATTCGTTCGTCAGTTATCGTCTCCACAGACTCACTGACACACACACACATAGTTTCACACACACACACACATAGACATCACCTCAAAAATGTTCGATTCGTGATCAGGGATGCTTGAAACGTGCTCTCCCGTCGAAACTCGAATTCGAATTTTCGACCCCGTCCCAATACTTTCCTTATACATCATTGTATATAAGGAAAGTAATAATAAATTTGCTGTCTGAAAGAAGTCTATAAATTATTTCCAAATCTAATATACATCCCCTATAGGGGAATTGATAATTTGAACTACGCTATGGTTTAATGATATAAAAATAGTTTGTAGTAACACAGATAAGCTAGATGCATCCATCGGCAAAACTACGTTGTCTACAACTTAAGAAATCTGGTGTGGACAGCACATGACTTTCCCTGCTCACGCAAATGCATAATCCACTAAATTGACTTAATTGTTCATATTGATAGAGATAATTACTAGATATTATATCCAATTTTCAGTTTTAAAACGTCTTCTTTTTAATTAAGCAACTTAACACATTTCGAAACGCTGCCATATCGTTAAAATTTCGTAGAAATTAAATATTTTAAAATCGGATAATGGAGTTAGTCTTATGCGTGTAAAACAAGCATTTAATGCATACTTTTAAGCATAGTCTTTTTTTTTTCGCTTTCTTCTCAGATTTTAACGGTTTTGCGGACCATTTCACATATACACAAAAAAGCTTTATTTTTCACAATCGTACCAAAATCTAAACAGCACCAGGGTAACCCACACAAGTTACGCCGAATGTTGTAAAATTTCATCGAATAGTTTTTGAGCTGGAGTGAATACATACGCATTGCACAGACAGATAGATAGACACATACACACACACACAGGAGTCACCCAAAAAATTTCATTTTGATAAAAGTCATTTTTACGGCCGTTATCGTGCAAACGGATAGACAGACTGAATGAACAAAGTCATAAATACTTTTCAACTATGTTGTAATGTGTTAAAATAAATAATATAAATCCTATTACTTTAGGACAATCCATTCTCTAGATATTCAAGTTTCTTTCTTTTTCTTAATTTTGAGAAGCTGGCGACGTTTTAAAATGCGTTAAATTGCCAAATGGAAACGAAGACGTATTAAAACCACAACTTGGTGTGATATTGCAACCAACTAATGTTTGCCACTTTGGGCATCTTTCACCTGCGGGGCCCGCTCCTAGAGTTTTTTTTTTTTTTTTTCCAATGGCCAGGCACTAGACTCTACGTCGTTTGCCCTATGTACGGCCGAAATCATGAACCATTTTGCCATCCTAGGACGTTGCTCCAAGCGCACCAGAGGGGGGCGGAACACACTGCACCTACAACACACAACATCCATGTTTTACGTGGGACTCGAACCCACAACGTGACGGCCGATCGATCGCTGGAACCGCTCGCCTTGACCGTTCGGCCACCACGTTGACTTAAATGAGCTAACAGCACACGGTGTTCCTAGGTGGTCACCCACCCAAGTACTATCCGCGCCCGATGCTGCTTAACTTCGGTGATCTAACGGGAACCGGTGTTTTCAGCACGGTAGAGCCGTTGGCTCCCGCTCCTAGAGTATGATGAACGGATCTTAGCTCCTTATAGCTCTAGTCCTCCTTTCATGGGGGGGGGGGGGGGGGGAATAAACAAATCTGTTGATTGTATCCATGAAGCAGGCTGTTTACAAGTTGCGGGAAGGGACAGACCTTTATGGCCATAGCTCCAGATCCTTAGGAGAGTGAAATCGAGTCTCTTCCGGCTCCCGACCGGTGAATGGTTCCGCTGACTTTGCTCCTCTGGTCACTGTCTCGTCTGATTGCGGATAACAACCCTGTGGTCCTCCAGCACTCGGTCGGCGCAAACCTCTAACGATCTCTCGGAGGAACTGTCTAATCTGTCGCTTTAGGCAATTAAACGCAGTGGATTATAAATAGAAAATAAACTGGAATCTGTAGGAAATGTCATGTGCTGGCCATAGAAGATTTTTATTTTTTCTTGGTAAACTACCAAAACCCGTTAAAAATACTGGTAAAACCAAATATAAATGTGTAAAACTTCCCTGTAATTTTCTTTTATTCATTTAATCATACATGAAAACAAAATTAGCATTTCATTTTACGGGAAGTTCCTGTATTATGACTATTCTGGGAAAAGTAACTGTATATTACGCCACTAACTGGATGAATTTAGCGCTGAATGAGTAAGTAAAAGTGAAATTCCCCCTTAAAAAAAAATAAAAAAAATACACCTGATGCAACTACAGGTAACTGCCACTATATCAGACGCTTACTTCCTTTGCGTCGTCTCCCTCCATGAATGAATGAAATAAAAAGGGCGGGAATCTGACCATGACGTAACTAGGTTGAGGCCGGTTTTATTCTTCGGCTAGGTCAATGGAATAGTAAAAAACTACTGTGGGGACGACGCGCACATACCAGAAGGAACCACAAATATTCCAGACAGTCATATAGGAACATTCTGTGGCTGAATACGGGTTTGAAGAATGCGTTCAATATTGAAAATGAGATAGAAAAGAAATAAAATAAATGAATGAATAGAATCTCTGTAAGGTGAAGAAAATCTACTGTGTCTCAGAAAGCATGGAATTTATTTTTGTTCTATAAAGAATTTTATTGTCGTTTTCCTGGCGATAAAACTGAGCTTTTTGCAAAGTATAAATATTTTTAACTCTTATACCCCCCAGAACCTAATAAAAAGGCAAATATTTTTTATTTTGTTGTAAAAAAAAAACTAAAATATTAGTTCTCCGTACAAGTGGTCTTTTTCCTCAACTTCCACTCAAAATATACTCAGTAAACTACGAAAGATTGATATAAGTAGTGAAGATAGATATAAATAGTAAACAAAAATATGTACTAGAAAATGTTGCATTAAAATCTATATTTATTATTACAAAGAGCTCTTATAATTTTCGAGCAATCGTCTTGTCAAGTGTTGAAAATTTAAAATTTTTTGTTTTTCAAATTTGTAATGCTTATATCTCAAACACTAAACATGAGCTTTAAACAATGAGCAAGAATTTGTAGCTCTTGGAAGGCCCTACAAGTATACATAACTGGATTTTAGACCAAGTTCCATTTTTTTTTCTTTTAATTAAAAAGTATCTGTTCAAACGAGGTTCCACCCCCCCCCCCCCCCATACTTTCACTGGAAATATCTTCGAAGCTGTGAAAGATAAATATAATTAGTGAGCGACAAAAATATGTAGGAGGACAATTAGTTCCTAAATCCATATTTCTTTTTTAAAAAAAGCTGGTTTAGTTTTTGAGTAATCACCTTCTCAAGTTGAAGAAGTGTAGAAAATCCAGGGCGTCCGACTCACCGGGGGATTTGAGCAGCAATTTGAGTGGCTGGCAGTTGAAGACGTGTTGAAAACCCATACCACTCGACTCACCCTAGGGTATGAGTAGCAGTTTGGTGGCCGGAGTTGAAGAAGTGTGAAATTTTTCCGTTTCTCAAGATTGTAATGCTTATATCTTAAAAAACTAAAAGTGATACCTATATTGTAGAATAAACAAGAGTTTGTAGCTCTTTGAAAACTCTACAAGAGTATGGAATTACATTATAAATCGAGTGCTTTGTTTTCAACATTATAAAAGTTGAGTTTTATTTTACAAAATGTTATTCAAGTAAAACCATTTCGACTCCATGGGACTATAGCAGAGTATCTCTATACAGTCATTAAGGAAAGTAATGGCCCAAGCCAATAATCCGAGAAATATTCGGGTTCTTGCATATTTATATTCTCATACGTAGTATAGAAAAAGCGTTGTCAAGTCGATATATCCCTTCGAAATGAACACAAAAATGCTTGTTTCTGAAACACAAGATAGATTTTATCTATAAACTTGTGTTATATGGACGACAAGCATATAGATTGGAAAAATAAAAGAAACATAAATACCTTAAAATACACCTCATTAGTACAACCATGACGAACAAAATATGACTAGACCAATGTTGCCATATGCAGAAATGAAAAGATGTGATTTGCTGTTGCCAAGGAGATTAATAAAAACTGTACTGCGTAAAAGCAATAAAATGAGATATTCAACAGTTAAAGCTTCAAGATAAAAAAATCTGATGTGGGCAACACATGACTTTCCCTGCAGACTTATATTAGCGTTCTCTATATTTTAATTAAATTTATTTCACTTTTAATTCAATTTTCGTTCTCATTCGGTAACCGGACTTATTTTCATAGGTGGCGTAGAGAAAATACGGAAAACTAAAATATCTCGAGAACGGCTAGTCCTAGTGTAATGGGGTTGGTCTTATTATTTTCGTCGTTAAAAATTACGTAATAAACGAGCATTTAATGGATATATTTGAGTATACCTAGTTCTTTAGTTTAGATTTTGAGGATTTTTGCGGGCCATTTTGCAAAAAAAGGCAGGTTAGTTTTTCCGAATCGTACCAAAATCTAATCAGCACCAGGGTAACCCACAAGTGACTCATCTACCGAATTTTGTGAAATTCGATCCAGTAGTTTTTCAGTTAGAGTGTATACAAGCCTTTGGGGGCCATTTCGCAAAAAAGGCGTGTTCTTTTATTCCAAATCGTACCCAAAACTAATCAGCACCAGACTCTCTCACAAGTGACTTACCTACCAAATTTTGTGAAATTCGGTCCATTAGTTTTTTAGTTAGAGTGGAAGCACGCAAAAGATTGAAAGTCAAAAGTGAAGTGCACACACCCTTAGCGACCATAGGAAGGCTCTTGTATATCCATTTTTTGAAATTTCTTGTATATCCATTAACTTTAAAAAGGTGTAGTAAAGACAACGAAGTTGTTTGGTAAGAAGGTCTTTATTATTAGTACCACCTATGACGTACTAATCACACATCCAGAGCTCTTTTTACACATCATTGCGTCCTTCATCGGTGGCAATGTAAATTGTTACTTTCCTTATATACATAATGTATAAGGAAAGTATTGTGACGGGGTCGAAAATTCGAATTCGAGTTTTCGACGGGAGAGCACGTTTCAAGCATCCCTGATCACGAATCAAACATTTTTGAAGTGATGTCTGTGTGTGTGTGTGTGTGTGTGTCAGTGAGTCTGTGGAGACGATAACTGACGAATGAATGGACCGATTCAAATGAAATTCGGTACAAAAATCAAAATCCATAAACACTGGAAGTCTATTGTTTTTATACGCAATCGAATGTTCAGAACCCCCCTAAATTTTCGAGTGAAATTTTAAAAAAATCGTCAAAAAATCAAAACCGCTAATAAAGTTACGCAAAAGGACATTTCTTATGTAATTTTTCATTAGGAAACGATTGCCATAAATTTTAGAACGGTAACATCAACCGTTCTCGAGATATTGCACATTATTAAAAAAAATTATCAAAAAGTCATATAAAATAAAAAAAAATATTTCCTATTGAGAAACATGTTCCCTTTTCATATGTAATATCATGCGATAAATTGGGTGACATCATTCTCGTGGAACTATCTCGTTCCATTCAGGAAAAAAGATACTTTGAGTAATACTTTTGTATTTGAACGCCAATAGTCATTTATCTGCTGTAAGAATAACTTATTTCTCCGTCCATAACGCTTGGCGAGATTTTAGCGACGAATTTGGCGGAATGTCGCCAACTTGGCGACTTTTTAAAATGTTGCCAAATTAACAAAAATCTCGCCAAATGAATAAAAATGACGCTAAATCTATGAAAATGACGACTAATTGAAGAAAATTCAATATCTTGGAAAGAATATAAGTACCTACTATAAGAATAACATTTTTTTTAACTGTAAAAATAGTAAATTTATTGCATTATATAAGGAAAGTCATGTGTTGCCCACATCAGATTTTTTTAAGATGTGACGAACATGAGCTCTTGTACATAACCGGTAGCCGTGAAACAAGGTTTATATGTGTACCATTCGCTATATCCGATACCAATAACTTTTTTGTAATTTAAATATTTTTTATTGGCATCAGATTTTCCGAAAGTCCGTATGCAAATCTTGTCTCGCGGTTGCGGGCTGTGTATAAGAGCTCATGTTCGTCACATCTTCAACAATTTACATGGGCACTGATGAAGGACGCAGTGACGTCCGAAAGCGCTCTAAATTTATAACTTGATGTTGTAATTTAGTGTACGCTATAGATGGTAATTATATTAAAGACCTTTTTTAACTGAACTGTCTTTACTATATCTTTTTACTTTCCTTATATACATAGTATAATGTATAAGTAAAGTTTTATGACGGGGCCGAAAATTCGAATAAGAGATTTCGACGGGAGAGCACGTTTCAAGCATCCCTGAATACGAATAAGACGTTTTTGAGGTGATGTATGTGAGAGAGTTGTGGAGACGATATCTCACGAACAAATCAAGCGATCCGAACAAAATTTGGTAGAAAAATTACAATATATGCATACTGTAAGCCTATTTATTTTTAAACGCAATCGAATATTCAGAACCCTCCTAAATTTTCGAGTGAAATTTAAAAAAAATCATCAAAAAATCAAAACCTTTAATAAAGTTACGTAAATAGATATTTCTTGTGTAATTTTTCCTTACAAAACGATTGACATAAATTTTAGAACGCAAGCATGAACCGTTCTCGAGATATTGCACATTTTTCAAATAAATGTATCAAAAATTACATAAAATAAAAAAAAATATTAACTATTGTGAAATATGTTCACTTTTCATATGTAATATCATGCGATAAATTTGGTGACATGATTCTCGTGGATTTAGCTTGTTCCATTCATAAAAAATTGAACGTTGGGTAATACTTTTGTATTTGAACGCCAATAGCCATTTGAATCTGCTATAAGAATAACTTATTTCTCCGTCCATAACGCTTGGCGAGATTTTGGCAACGAATTTGGCGATATGTCACCAACTTGACAATTTTGTCAACAAAACATGTCGCCAAATTGATAAAAATGACGACTAATTGACGAAAATTCAATATCTTGGAAAAAATATGTCGGCTACTGTAAGAATAACCTATATTGTTTTTACTGTAAAAGTACTAAATTCATTGCATTATATAAGGAAAGGCATGTCCCATATCAGATTTGAAAAATGTTTCCCACGTTGGCGCGTTTCCATACTTATTGATATATCCATTATTTTGCGTGTATGAGATTAATACAGAGGTGACGCTATTTCTTCCGTATGTTTACGGAAACTTACTTATTCATCAGAAATTCGCTTTTTAGAGCTCTGGGGACGGACGGTTTCGCCGGAAACGAGTTCCCATGTCGCGTCGCTCGCGCACAGCATCGAGACACACCCCAAGAACGTGCCGTTGCATTCCGGAAAAAAGTCACTTCCATACCGATAACGTTTATCGCAAAAAAGAGGAACCGACTTCGACAAATTCTTCAGATTCTTCCTCACCATGCTTTTAGATAAAAATCCTTTAAATCGTTCTCAACCCTACCCGGTGACGAACTTTCTAAATAAAGTTACATTATCGTATAACCAAAGGACCTCCCCCTCTATCTATTATTCAGTAAGAAAACAATCGTGATATATTTCTTCTCCCCTCCCCCCTATACCCTTCGTATCTTATCTGGGACAGGGTGACTACAGGATCTCAAATAAAAAATTCCCTGATATTTTCTTGGTTTCCAGATAATATCTTCAAAAATTCCCTGACATGTATCACTATCTACTTCTACTGAATATCAGTTCAACAAGCATAAAAAAGTCAATTAATAAAATTAAAAGTAATAATTAAGAATAAATAATTAAAATTAATAACTTTCAGCATTGAAAAGTATAGTAATTTGTGGAAGAGTTACATAAGAACATTATTATTACAGGAACATTAGTCTTACAAGCATTAATTAAAATTAATAACTTTCAGCACTGAAAAGTATATTAATTTGTGGAAGAGTTACATAAGAACATTATTATTACAGGAACATTAGTCTTACAAGCATTAATTAAAATTAATAACTTTCAGCATTGAAAAGTATAGTAATTTGTGGAAGAGTTACATAAGAACATTATTATTACAGGAACATTAGTCTTACAAGCATTAATTAAAATTAATAACTTTCAGCATTGAAAAGTATAGTAATTTGTGGAAGAGTTACATAAGAACATTATTATTACAGGAACATTAGTCTTACAAGCATTAATTAAAATTAATAACTTTCAGCATTGAAAAGTATATTAATTTGTGGAAGAGTTACATAAGAACATTATTATTACAGGAACATTAGTCTTACAAGCATTAATTAAAATTAATAACTTTCAGCATTGAAAAGTATAGTAATTTGTGGAAGAGTTACATAAGAACATTATTATTACAGGAACATTAGTCTTACAAGCATTAATTAAAATTAATAACTTTCAGCATTGAAAAGTATAGTAATTTGTGGAAGAGTTACATAAGAACATTATTATTACAGGAACATTAGTCTTACAAGCATTAATTAAAATTAATAACTTTCAGCATTGAAAAGTATAGTAATTTGTGGAAGAGTTACATAAGAACATTATTATTACAGGAACATTAGTCTTACAAGCATTAATTAAAATTAATAACTTTCAGCATTGAAAAGTATAGTAATTTGTGGAAGAGTTACATAAGAACATTATTATTACAGGAACATTAGTCTTACAAGCATTAATTAAAATTAATAACTTTCAGCATTGAAAAGTATATTAATTTGTGGAAGAGTTACATAAGAACATTATTATTACAGGAACATTAGTCTTACAAGCATTAATTAAAATTAATAACTTTCAGCATTGAAAAGTATAGTAATTTGTGGAAGAGTTACATAAGAACATTATTATTACAGGAACATTAGTCTTACAAGCATTAATTAAAATTAATAACTTTCAGCATTGAAAAGTATATTAATTTGTGGAAGAGTTACATAAGAACATTATTATTACAGGAACATTAGTCTTACAAGCATTAATTAAAATTAATAACTTTCAGCATTGAAAAGTATAGTAATTTGTGGAAGAGTTACATAAGAACATTATTATTACAGGAACATTAGTCTTACAAGCATTAATTAAAATTAATAACTTTCAGCATTGAAAAGTATAGTAATTTGTGGAAGAGTTACATAAGAACATTATTATTACAGGAACATTAGTCTTACAAGCATTAATTAAAATTAATAACTTTCAGCATTGAAAAGTATATTAATTTGTGGAAGAGTTACATAAGAACATTATTATTACAGGAACATTAGTCTTACAAGCATTAATTAAAATTAATAACTTTCAGCATTGAAAAGTATAGTAATTTGTGGAAGAGTTACATAAGAACATTATTATTACAGGAACATTAGTCTTACAAGCATTAATTAAAATTAATAACTTTCAGCATTGAAAAGTATAGTAATTTGTGGAAGAGTTACATAAGAACATTATTATTACAGGAACATTAGTCTTACAAGCATTAATTAAAATTAATAACTTTCAGCATTGAAAAGTATAGTAATTTGTGGAAGAGTTACATAAGAACATTATTATTACAGGAACATTAGTCTTACAAGCATTAATTAAAATTAATAACTTTCAGCATTGAAAAGTATATTAATTTGTGGAAGAGTTACATAAGAACATTATTATTACAGGAACATTAGTCTTACAAGCATTAATTAAAATTAATAACTTTCAGCATTGAAAAGTATAGTAATTTATGGAAGAGTTACATAAGAACATTATTATTACAGGAACATTAGTCTTACAAGCATTAATTAAAATTAATAACTTTCAGCATTGAAAAGTATAGTAATTTGTGGAAGAGTTACATAAGAACATTATTATTACAGGAACATTAGTCTTACAAGCATTAATTAAAATTAATAACTTTCAGCATTGAAAAGTATAGTAATTTGTGGAAGAGTTACATAAGAACATTATTATTACAGGAACATTAGTCTTACAAGCATTAATTAAAATTAATAACTTTCAGCATTGAAAAGTATAGTAATTTGTGGAAGAGTTACATAAGAACATTATTATTACAGGAACATTAGTCTTACAAGCATTAATTAAAATTAATAACTTTCAGCATTGAAAAGTATATTAATTTGTGGAAGAGTTACATAAGAACATTATTATTACAGGAACATTAGTCTTACAAGCATTAATTAAAATTAATAACTTTCAGCACTGAAAAGTATATTAATTTGTGGAAGAGTTACATAAGAACATTATTATTACAGGAACATTAGTCTTACAAGCATTAATTAAAATTAATAACTTTCAGCATTGAAAAGTATAGTAATTTGTGGAAGAGTTACATAAGAACATTATTATTACAGGAACATTAGTCTTACAAGCATTAATTAAAATTAATAACTTTCAGCATTGAAAAGTATAGTAATTTGTGGAAGAGTTACATAAGAACATTATTATTACAGGAACATTAGTCTTACAAGCATTAATTAAAATTAATAACTTTCAGCATTGAAAAGTATATTAATTTGTGGAAGAGTTACATAAGAACATTATTATTACAGGAACATTAGTCTTACAAGCATTAATTAAAATTAATAACTTTCAGCATTGAAAAGTATAGTAATTTGTGGAAGAGTTACATAAGAACATTATTATTACAGGAACATTAGTCTTACAAGCATTAATTAAAATTAATAACTTTCAGCATTGAAAAGTATAGTAATTTGTGGAAGAGTTACATAAGAACATTATTATTACAGGAACATTAGTCTTACAAGCATTAATTAAAATTAATAACTTTCAGCATTGAAAAGTATAGTAATTTGTGGAAGAGTTACATAAGAACATTATTATTACAGGAACATTAGTCTTACAAGCATTAATTAAAATTAATAACTTTCAGCATTGAAAAGTATAGTAATTTGTGGAAGAGTTACATAAGAACATTATTATTACAGGAACATTAGTCTTACAAGCATTAATTAAAATTAATAACTTTCAGCATTGAAAAGTATATTAATTTGTGGAAGAGTTACATAAGAACATTATTATTACAGGAACATTAGTCTTACAAGCATTAATTAAAATTAATAACTTTCAGCATTGAAAAGTATAGTAATTTGTGGAAGAGTTACATAAGAACATTATTATTACAGGAACATTAGTCTTACAAGCATTAATTAAAATTAATAACTTTCAGCATTGAAAAGTATAGTAATTTGTGGAAGAGTTACATAAGAACATTATTATTACAGGAACATTAGTCTTACAAGCATTAATTAAAATTAATAACTTTCAGCATTGAAAAGTATAGTAATTTGTGGAAGAGTTACATAAGAACATTATTATTACAGGAACATTAGTCTTACAAGCATTAATTAAAATTAATAACTTTCAGCATTGAAAAGTATATTAATTTGTGGAAGAGTTACATAAGAACATTATTATTACAGGAACATTAGTCTTACAAGCATTAATTAAAATTAATAACTTTCAGCATTGAAAAGTATAGTAATTTGTGGAAGAGTTACATAAGAACATTATTATTACAGGAACATTAGTCTTACAAGCATTAATTAAAATTAATAACTTTCAGCATTGAAAAGTATATTAATTTGTGGAAGAGTTACATAAGAACATTATTATTACAGGAACATTAGTCTTACAAGCATTAATTAAAATTAATAACTTTCAGCATTGAAAAGTATAGTAATTTGTGGAAGAGTTACATAAGAACATTATTATTACAGGAACATTAGTCTTACAAGCATTAATTAAAATTAATAACTTTCAGCATTGAAAAGTATAGTAATTTGTGGAAGAGTTACATAAGAACATTATTATTACAGGAACATTAGTCTTACAAGCATTAAAATTAATAACTTTCAGCATTGAAAAGTATAGTAATTTGTGGAAGAGTTACATAAGAACATTATTATTACAGGAACATTAGTCTTACAAGCATTAATTAAAATTAATAACTTTCAGCATTGAAAAGTATATTAATTTGTGGAAGAGTTACATAAGAACATTATTATTACAGGAACATTAGTCTTACAAGCATTAATTAAAATTAATAACTTTCAGCATTGAAAAGTATAGTAATTTGTGGAAGAGTTACATAAGAACATTATTATTACAGGAACATTAGTCTTACAAGCATTAATTAAAATTGATAACTTTCAGCATTGAAAAGTATATTAATTTGTGGAAGAGTTACATAAGAACATTATTATTACAGGAACATTAGTCTTACAAGCATTAATTAAAATTAATAACTTTCAGCATTGAAAAGTATAGTAATTTGTGGAAGAGTTACATAAGAACATTATTATTACAGGAACATTAGTCTTACAAGCATTAATTAAAATTAATAACTTTCAGCATTGAAAAGTATAGTAATTTGTGGAAGAGTTACATAAGAACATTATTATTACAGGAACATTAGTCTTACAAGCATTAATTAAAATTAATAACTTTCAGCATTGAAAAGTATAGTAATTTGTGGAAGAGTTACATAAGAACATTATTATTACAGGAACATTAGTCTTACAAGCATTAATTAAAATTAATAACTTTCAGCATTGAAAAGTATATTAATTTGTGGAAGAGTTACATAAGAACATTATTATTACAGGAACATTAGTCTTACAAGCATTAATTAAAATTAATAACTTTCAGCATTGAAAAGTATAGTAATTTGTGGAAGAGTTACATAAGAACATTATTATTACAGGAACATTAGTCTTACAAGCATTAATTAAAATTAATAACTTTCAGCATTGAAAAGTATAGTAATTTGTGGAAGAGTTACATAAGAACATTATTATTACAGGAACATTAGTCTTACAAGCATTAAAATTAATAACTTTCAGCATTGAAAAGTATAGTAATTTGTGGAAGAGTTACATAAGAACATTATTATTACAGGAACATTAGTCTTACAAGCATTAATTAAAATTAATAACTTTCAGCATTGAAAAGTATATTAATTTGTGGAAGAGTTACATAAGAACATTATTATTACAGGAACATTAGTCTTACAAGCATTAATTAAAATTAATAACTTTCAGCATTGAAAAGTATAGTAATTTGTGGAAGAGTTACATAAGAACATTATTATTACAGGAACATTAGTCTTACAAGCATTAATTAAAATTAATAACTTTCAGCATTGAAAAGTATATTAATTTGTGGAAGAGTTACATAAGAACATTATTATTACAGGAACATTAGTCTTACAAGCATTAATTAAAATTAATAACTTTCAGCATTGAAAAGTATAGTAATTTGTGGAAGAGTTACATAAGAACATTATTATTACAGGAACATTAGTCTTACAAGCATTAATTAAAATTAATAACTTTCAGCATTGAAAAGTATAGTAATTTGTGGAAGAGTTACATAAGAACATTATTATTACAGGAACATTAGTCTTACAAGCATTAATTAAAATTAATAACTTTCAGCATTGAAAAGTATATTAATTTGTGGAAGAGTTACATAAGAACATTATTATTACAGGAACATTAGTCTTACAAGCATTAATTAAAATTAATAACTTTCAGGCATTGAAAAGTATAGTAATTTGTGGAAGAGTTACATAAGAACATTATTATTACAGGAACATTAGTCTTACAAGCATTAATTAAAATTAATAACTTTTCAGCATTGAAAAGTATAGTAATTTGTGGAAGAGTTACATAAGAACATTATTATTACAGGAACATTAGTCTTACAAGCATTAATTAAAATTAATAACTTTCAGCATTGAAAAGTATAGTAATTTGTGGAAGAGTTACATAAGAACATTATTATTACAGGAACATTAGTCTTACAAGCATTAATTAAAATTAATAACTTTCAGCATTGAAAAGTATATTAAATTTGTGGAAGAGTTACATAAGAACATTATTATTACAGGAACATTAGTCTTACAAGCATTAATTAAAATTAATAACTTTCAGCATTGAAAAGTATAGTAATTATGGAAGAGTTACATAAGAACATTATTATTACAGGAACATTAGTCTTACAAGCATTAATTAAAATTAATAACTTTCAGCATTGAAAAGTATAGTAATTTGTGAAGAGTTACATAAGAACATTATTATTACAGGAACATTAGTCTTACAAGCATTAATTAAAATTAATAACTTTCAGCATTGAAAAGTATAGTAATTTGTGGAAGAGTTACATAAGAACATTATTATTACAGGAACATTAGTCTTACAAGCATTAATTAAAATTAATAACTTTCAGCATTGAAAAGTATATTAATTTGTGGAAGAGTTACATAAGAACATTATTATTACAGGAACATTAGTCTTACAAGCATTAATTAAAATTAATAACTTTCAGCACTGAAAAGTATATTAATTTGTGGAAGAGTTACATAAGAACATTATTATTACAGGAACATTAGTCTTACAAGCATTAATTAAAATTAATAACTTTCAGCATTGAAAAGTATAGTAATTTGTGGAAGAGTTACATAAGAACATTATTATTACAGGAACATTAGTCTTACAAGCATTAATTAAAATTAATAACTTTCAGCATTGAAAAGTATAGTAATTTGTGGAAGAGTTACATAAGAACATTATTATTACAGGAACATTAGTCTTACAAGCATTAATTAAAATTAATAACTTTCAGCATTGAAAAGTATATTAATTTGTGGAAGAGTTACATAAGAACATTATTATTACAGGAACATTAGTCTTACAAGCATTAATTAAAATTAATAACTTTCAGCATTGAAAAGTATAGTAATTTGTGGAAGAGTTACATAAGAACATTATTATTACAGGAACATTAGTCTTACAAGCATTAATTAAAATTAATAACTTTCAGCATTGAAAAAGTATAGTAATTTCGTGGAAGAGTTACATAAGAACATTATTATTACAGGAACATTAGTCTTACAAGCATTAATTAAAATTAATAACTTTCAGCATTGAAAAGTATAGTAATTTGTGGAAGAGTTACATAAGAACATTATTATTACAGGAACATTAGTCTTACAAGCATTAATTAAATTAATAACTTTCAGCATTGAAAAGTATAGTAATTTGTGGAAGAGTTACATAAGAACATTATTATTACAGGAACATTAGTCTTACAAGCATTAATTAAAATTAATAACTTTCAGCATTGAAAAGTATATTAATTTGTGGAAGAGTTACATAAGAACATTATTATTACAGGAACCATTAGTCTTACAAGCATTAACTAAAATTAATAACTTTCAGCATTGAAAAGTATAGTAATTTGTGGAAGAGTTACATAAGAACATTATTATTACAGGAACATTAGTCTTACAAGCATTAATTAAAATTAATAACTTTCAGCATTGAAAAGTATAGTAATTTGTGGAAGAGTTACATAAGAACATTATTATTACAGGAACATTAGTCTTACAAGCATTAATTAAAATTAATAACTTTCAGCATTGAAAAGTATAGTAATTTGTGGAAGAGTTACATAAGAACATTATTATTACAGGAACATTAGTCTTACAAGCATTAATTAAAATTAATAACTTTCAGCATTGAAAAGTATATTAATTTGTGGAAGAGTTACATAAGAACATTATTATTACAGGAACATTAGTCTTACAAGCATTAATTAAAATTAATAACTTTCAGCATTGAAAAGTATAGTAATTTGTGGAAGAGTTACATAAGAACATTATTATTACAGGAACATTAGTCTTACAAGCATTAATTAAAATTAATAACTTTCAGCATTGAAAAGTATATTAATTTGTGGAAGAGTTACATAAGAACATTATTATTACAGGAACATTAGTCTTACAAGCATTAATTAAAATTAATAACTTTCAGCATTGAAAAGTATAGTAATTTGTGGAAGAGTTACATAAGAACATTATTATTACAGGAACATTAGTCTTACAAGCATTAATTAAAATTAATAACTTTCAGCATTGAAAAGTATAGTAATTTGTGGAAGAGTTACATAAGAACATTATTATTACAGGAACATTAGTCTTACAAGCATTAAAATTAATAACTTTCAGCATTGAAAAGTATAGTAATTTGTGGAAGAGTTACATAAGAACATTATTATTACAGGAACATTAGTCTTACAAGCATTAATTAAAATTAATAACTTTCAGCATTGAAAAGTATATTAATTTGTGGAAGAGTTACATAAGAACATTATTATTACAGGAACATTAGTCTTACAAGCATTAATTAAAATTAATAACTTTCAGCATTGAAAAGTATAGTAATTTGTGGAAGAGTTACATAAGAACATTATTATTACAGGAACATTAGTCTTACAAGCATTAATTAAAATTGATAACTTTCAGCATTGAAAAGTATATTAATTTGTGGAAGAGTTACATAAGAACATTATTATTACAGGAACATTAGTCTTACAAGCATTAATTAAAATTAATAACTTTCAGCATTGAAAAGTATAGTAATTTGTGGAAGAGTTACATAAGAACATTATTATTACAGGAACATTAGTCTTACAAGCATTAATTAAAATTAATAACTTTCAGCATTGAAAAGTATAGTAATTTGTGGAAGAGTTACATAAGAACATTATTATTACAGGAACATTAGTCTTACAAGCATTAATTAAAATTAATAACTTTCAGCATTGAAAAGTATAGTAATTTGTGGAAGAGTTACATAAGAACATTATTATTACAGGAACATTAGTCTTACAAGCATTAATTAAAATTAATAACTTTCAGCATTGAAAAGTATATTAATTTGTGGAAGAGTTACATAAGAACATTATTATTACAGGAACATTAGTCTTACAAGCATTAATTAAAATTAATAACTTTCAGCATTGAAAAGTATAGTAATTTGTGGAAGAGTTACATAAGAACATTATTATTACAGGAACATTAGTCTTACAAGCATTAATTAAAATTAATAACTTTCAGCATTGAAAAGTATAGTAATTTGTGGAAGAGTTACATAAGAACATTATTATTACAGGAACATTAGTCTTACAAGCATTAAAATTAATAACTTTCAGCATTGAAAAGTATAGTAATTTGTGGAAGAGTTACATAAGAACATTATTATTACAGGAACATTAGTCTTACAGCATTAATTAAAATTAATAACTTTCAGCATTGAAAAGTATAGTAATTTGTGGAAGAGTTACATAAGAACATTATTATTACAGGAACATTAGTCTTACAAGCATTAATTAAAATTAATAACTTTCAGCATTGAAAAGTATAGTAATTTGTGGAAGAGTTACATAAGAACATTATTATTACAGGAACATTAGTCTTACAAGCATTAATTAAAATTAATAACTTTCAGCATTGAAAAGTATAGTAATTTGTGGAAGAGTTACATAAGAACATTATTATTACAGGAACATTAGTCTTACAAGCATTGAAATTCTAGATAAAATTCAGCTATAAACTTAGCAGTGTTCCGTAAAATCCATATACAGGTGAACCTCAATATGTCGAACCTCGGTATCTCGAAATTTTCGATATCTCGAAATACTATTTTCACGCACGGTATAAAACTAATGTAAAACAAACTCTTTAACGAATTTTCACGCACGGTATAAAACTAATGTAAAACAAACTATTTAACTCGAAATTTTTCTAATCAAACTCTCGATATCTCGAATTTTTTCATCTTACCATTTGAATCATCTTACTATTTTCAACTTTTCATTTGGAAAAATACCATCCAAAAAATGTGTTTAATGCAGATGAAACAGGACTATTTTTTAAGTGTATGCCTGATAAAACTATGACCTAAAGGTAAAGCATGTTATGGCCAGAAAAGGAGCAAAGAAAAATTAACTGTGCTGTTTTGCACTGATATGGTTGGTTCAGAAAGACTCAAACTTCTTATGATAGTTAAATCTGCTAAACCCCGATGTTTTTCAGGAATTAAATCTTTTCCAATGTCTTATTTTGCGAACAAAAAGGCTTGGATGACTGCCGAAATTTTCACTAATTGGTTGAAGGAACTAGACAGAAAAATGTCCCTTGAAAATCGCGATATTGTTCTCTTCTTGGACAACTGTACATAATAGAATACCGAAATTAAAATCCGTGAAAGTTCATTTTATGCCACCAAACACAACTTCTAAGTTACAGCCTTTGGACCAAGGTATTATTCAGAGTTTTAAAGTAAACTATCGCCACAAAATTAAGTTCATTTGGATCCGCCTAGCTCATTTAGAAAATGTGATAGATATTGAAGGATTCATTAACTGTAACCAAACTGTCATTGATGACTATTTTGCAAAGTAAAAAAATGCGAGATTAAATTTTAATAATGTATGTACGTACATATTATTACATTAAATGTGTATCCAATCATTTCAAGCTTTGCTTTATTTGTTGTCAGCATTTTCTTGGGAAATACCCAATTCTCTGCCTTCAAGATAAAGTAAGTGATTCTTTTAAAATTGTGTAAAGTACAGGACTAACTAGTATGTAAAGTATAGGACTAGTATTTTTTATGAATTCCTTAAATTCTTTCAAATTTTCGATATCTCGAATTTTTTTTCTTCTCCCTTAAAAATCGACATATCGAGATTCGACTGTACTTAAATACCACTTATTGCAATAAAATTATATATAAACAGAAACAGTATTTTTTTTCTTAATCTGCTTTTTCTGTCATATGAAACATCTTGACAACTTTCAAAACAATTAAAATGAAAAGGATTACAGAGAAGCGTTAACATTTTAAAACTATCTTCTTTCTATTGAAGTGTCCAATAGGCTGTCACGCGAAAAACGCGAGAAATAAATTCTGCGCATGCATGTATATCACAGTGAATTGGAAGAAAGCTGTAATTACTGTAAAAATTCCAATTTCCCGGACTTTACAGGTTTTTTTTTTTAAGGAATTCCCTGGTATTTCCTTGATTTTTCCAGAATGTTGATATTCTCTGGCGTTTCCCTGATTTCCAGGTTCTGTCAGGGCCCGACTTGATGAAATTGGGGCCCGGTGCAAACATTCCTCCAGGGAAACCTTCACCTCCCGACATGCAAGGTAGGATCTAAAAGTTCAAAGACTGTGCTGATATATCTAACCCTTATTGGAAAAACCATAGCAGGTGCAATGTTTCTATCGGCGATTTCCCCAAACGCTGACGGAATTTGATATTCGCACATTGTTTTTCAAGCGCCATTTCCGTTTTCGACGAACGCGAGGGACTACAGTTCACTGACATGCATTGTCTGCAAAAACACCTGCTTCTTCCTTTTCACATTTCGCGTCACAAGTGCCTCTACGCCACGATAAAATAGTTCCCCTCTCCTCCAATCAGGGTTGGAGATATCAGCACAGTCTCCTGACTTTTTGATCCTACCTTGTAAATGAAATGTATAAAAATATTTTTTAATAGCTTTCTATAAAACGGTGTACAAAATGAAGTTTTTTCATATTTTAAAGGAATTTAAATTATTGACAACTTTCTCTTCTCAATCAAAGCCAACATGGTCCAGATCATGAATTAGTGCTGTAATCCCTACATATCCGATGGCAAGATAACGAAGCAATCGTTAATTTTTCGATGTTACAATTGTTTAATTTGGGGGCCCCTCAGGTGCGGGGTTCCGGGGCAGGTGCTCCGCAAGCCCCTGTCTCAGTCGGGGCCAGGATTCTATAGCCACCCTGTGGGATGTTATCGATTGAACGTAGCACAGCCTAGCAAGTGATGCAAGTATGCAGCATTACAAGTGATGCAAGTATGCAGCATTGCAAGTGATGAAAGTATGTAGCATTGCAGTTGAAAGTGATGTTATTAAACTGGTTGCCTCATAATCATCATCGGAAAAGAAGGGAAATGTTTCTTTTTTCAGTATGGATCTGAATTATCTGTATTAATATAAACCATTTTGATACTATTACAATGTGTAGCATTGTTCAAATTATCAGTTTCTACTATATATATATATATATATATATATATATATATATATATATATATATATATATATACTACCATCATTCTTTTGAAAATTACAATTGTTATTTCAATTTTACATAATAGAAGAAGATGTTTGGTTTTCTCTCTGTTTGTATATGTGTGTGTATCGCCTGCAGCAGAAAATCTAAGCCCCAAACAGCCGCAAAATTAGTACTGGGTTAGCTACATTTTTAAAAATCCTTAAAAATCTCGAATTCGAAAAATGTTCGGTATAGCAATACTTTCTCCCCAAAGTACCAGTATCAAAAAGTAAAAGTGAAACTCCTCAAAAAGTGAGCCAATTTTTCAGCAAATGTCAAGCCAAGTCTGGAGCGGTTTCAGTGTGGTGCTCAGAAAGGACCAGTGTTTTTTTTTTTTTTTCAGGCATACCTCCGAAGACGGGTATTCGCTTCTTGGAGACAATTTGTGTTAACTAAGTTTCTATTTATGTGACACAGCATTCAAATATATTTATAAAAGGAAAATAAAAAACTCCCCCCCCCGGCTAAAATATCCCCCCCCCCCGGCTATAAAGTCCTGAAATAAACACTGGAAAGGATCGGCGATCGTTGGGGGTATTTCATGTTTGAAAGTGCACCGAAGAATATATAAATGAAAATATCAAGTTCGACGGATGTCGAATAGTCTTACAAATATTTTTATAAAATTCGAAAATTGAAAAGCACCACTAGATTCATTCAAATGTGAACACGTTTTTGAGCTTCTCAAAGATATTGGGCAGGTCTGCAGATCGAGGTCTTTCGTTTAAAAATAAATTATTAAAATCGACTAAGTTGATTCCAAGAATGTGCTTCTTCTTTATCAAATATCCTTAGAATTTGCATATAGATTGTAAATCGAAATGGAATATGTAACTAATATCTTCCAAGCTCAAAATATTGTACTTCACTAGTGATAAGCGTATCATTACAAACGCATCGATTTATCTATGCATGACCTTGCGATAGATATATCGATATTTCGTAACGATATACTTGCAGGCTAGTCTCTAAATTACACCATGGGACAGTATTCGGCAATAAACATTGATTATCCAATCCAATTCATGCAGTGCCAGACAGTATAGGAGAAATAAAAATATACATAAAAAAATATTTACGTCTGGTGAACGACAGGAAAACTAACATTCTTCTTCTTCGACCCAGACCGTCCGACCTACCAGAAAGGTGTAAGGTATCTGTTTGGACGGCCGGGAAGTACCACCCAATTTAGACCGGAACCCAGTGGGGGAGGCATCCACAGGGACCGTACCCTCCTTCCCCTACCACCAACCTCTCAGAAGGACTTACGGACCCACATGTTTAACGTGATCGTACTCCGCGTGAACACGGCGGCAGTTTGGGCAGTGGCTGGAATCGAACCCGGGCCTACCGAGTGCAACTCCAGCGCGCTAACCACAGGGCTACCGCGCCCCAACTAACATTATTAAAGAAATATGCTGTTGTTGATGGACCCAGGCCGTTCGACTTACCAGAAATGTGTATGGTAACTGTTTGGACGGCCGGGAAGAGCCACCCAATTTAGACCGCAACCCAGAAGGGGAGGCAACATACCCCCCTTCCCCTATCACCAACCTCTCGGAAGGACTTGCGGACCCACATGTTTAACATGATCGTACACCGCGTGAACACGGCGACAGTTTTGGCAGCGGAGGGAATCGAACCCTGGCCTACCGAGTGCAATTTACGAGCGATAACCACTGAGCTACCGTGCCCTAAAGAAATAAGTTTTAACTTTTTTAATACGTTTTATTTTGTTGATCAATCTATAACATTTAGCGTCGATAATAGACATTTTATTTCAAACCTGGACCCGTTAGTTTCTGTTCCATGACGTTTTATTTCGATTAATAATCTATGGCACTTAGCTTCGAAGATAGGCATCTTAATCTAAAATTGGCCCAGTAGGCTCTGTTCCATGACGTTTTATTTTGTTTAACAATCTATAACACTTAGCTTCGAAAACAGACATTTTTACCACAAATAGGCCCAGTTATTTTCTGCTACGTGACGTTTTTTGTTTAACAATCTATAGCACTGAACGTCAAAAATGTATATTTTAATCCAAAATTGACTCCGTTGCGTTCTGTCACGTGGTCGATACTACAAGTGTTGAAGCGTTGAAAACCCAGACCACACGACAGACCCGAAGGTTTACTGTTGCTAAGTGTGTGGCAGGGAACTTTATTTTAGATTCAAGAAATTACATTACATATTAAAATTGAATCACAACACAAGTAGTTACATCACGACAAGAAGAAGTTTGGCAACGACAAAACAAAACATAAAAACAATACAATACAGTACAGTACAGTACAATACAAGAGAGACAAAAGGCAGAAAATTGTAAAGAGGGGAAAACCCCGAAGGGAAAATATTCTAACACAAATACAAAAGGGAATACAGAAAAAGAAAAGGGTCAAGGTTGGAAGACAAAAGGATTAAGACAAAGTTTGAAAAACTAGAAATTAAAAAAAAAATAATTAAAAACAAAACAGAGAAAACCACAAAGAGATTTACAACAACAGTACACAAAAATATACAAAAAAACAAAAAATACACAAGGTCAAGGCTGGAAACATCCGAAGCAGGAAAAAAGTTAAATTCAACGTAATTAAATTCATTAAATAAAGGAAAATATCAAAATTAAGAGTTTAGGCTAAAAAATGAACAAGAGTTATAAAATTGCAATGCAGAAACGCAAACAGATTTGTAAATGGACAAAGTTAACAGTGTTAAAAGGGTAAACAAGAAAAACCCTTGAGTGCAAATTAAATACTTTAAAATTAAAAAAAAAAAAAAAATCTTTTAGAGGCAAAAAACGGGCGGCTGTACACCAGGAATCCAAGCAAAAAATTTTTACGCCAAAAAAAAAAAAAAAAAACCGGACGGCTGCAGGACAGGAATCCGAGAAAAAAGAAAAAAAAAGTAACAAAAGATAAACAGAGATAGATACTACAAGTGTTGTTGTTGTTGAGACCCAGACCGTCCGACCTACCAGAAAGGTGTAAGGTATCTGTTTGGACGGCCGGGATGTGCCACCCAATTTAGAGCGGAACCCAGTGGGGGAGTTATCCACAGGAACCGTACCCTCCTTTCCCTACCACCAACCTCTCGGAAGGACTTACGGACCCACATGTTTAACGTGATCGTACTCCGCGTGAACACGGCGGCAGTTTTGGCAGCGGCTGGAATCGAACCCGGGCCTACCGAGTGCAACTCCAGCGCTCTAACCAATGGGCTACCGCGCCCGATACTACAAGTGTAGAAAACCCAGACCACACGACCAACCCATAGGCTAATGGTAGCTTTCTGTGTGGCCGGGATACTACAAATGTTGTTGTTGAGACCCAGACCGTCCGACCTACCAGAAAGGTGTAAGGTAACTGTTTGGACGGCCGGGAAGTGCCACCCAATTTGGACCGGAACCCAGTGGGGGAGGCATCCACAGGGACCGTACCCTCCTTCCCCTACCACCAACCTCTCGGAAGGACTTACGGACCCACATGTTTAACGTGATCGTACTCCGCGTGAACACGGCGGCAGTTTTGGCAGTGGCTGGAATCGAACCCGGGCCTACCGAGTGCAACTCCAGCGCGCTAACCAATGGGCTACCGCGCCCGGGATACTACAAGTGTGAAAAGATTCAGTCTTCTAGGACACCAGGAGAGGGGGAGGGAGTTTGGCGAGTCTGCAAAGACAAAAACATGTTAAACAATTAATATATGGAGTTTTTAAAAACTTTATTTAATATCGTATGAGAATATCTAATTAGAATTAGAACAAATTTTAACTGTGTAATCCAATTAAAAAAAAAATGTAAATATTAAAAAGTAATAAAAAGTAAAGTAATTAAATGTAAATATTAAATGTAAATGCAACAGTGTTAAAAAGGTCCGTTGAGCATGGAAGCGGACCCCCCGCATTGTCTACTTTGCCTATTATATGTTCAAAAACAGCCCTACATCGATAAACCGCATAACCTCGCCCATCACTCCACTCCACTATTAAAAAATATTTGATCCATGACTCATGACAGTGTACTTTCTTCAGTCGTTGGCCCTTTATTCTTGGAGCATCTCCGAATCTTCCCACCATTCGGCGGCTAATTATAAATTAAAATTACAGCCATAGGCATCCATCCATTACTTTAATGGTAGCGAAAACATTTACAATTGCTCGGTACTTACTGAGCTATTTCC
This sequence comes from Amaurobius ferox, assembly GCA_951213105.1. Classification (NCBI taxonomy): domain Eukaryota; kingdom Metazoa; phylum Arthropoda; class Arachnida; order Araneae; family Amaurobiidae; genus Amaurobius; species Amaurobius ferox. The sequence goes on along the minus strand of OX578154.1, from coordinate 78,814,099 downwards.
TGTCGGCAAAGTTGGGCCTGCATTTTTAGGAAGAAAAATTATTTATACGCTTTCTTCATTGACGAGTATACCTTTGAAATGCAATGAGTATGTTTTTTAACAGGTTTGTATGAAACCAGTGTTTCTTTCAGGCATACATCCGGGAGGGAGGTGGGGGGGGGGGTTATGCCCCCACCCCGGTGACATTTTATGTTAACCTAGTTCCTAATTATGTGACAATATTTAGATATATTTATATAGGGCAATTAGAAAATTTGCCCCCCCCCGCCTAAAATTTCATTCATCCCCCGACCGAACAGTTAGTTCTAAAAGAAATACTGCATGAAACTCAAGAAGATTATCCCCCACCCACCCCCCTGAAACACAGGGGCGGATCCAGAAATTTTTTCGGGTGGGGCGCAAAGCTAGAAAGCTAATTCACATCTATTTTTGCTCCTACCGGCCACTCAAATGGCTACTGTAAACCCTTGGGTCAGTCGAGTGGTCTGGGTCTTCAACACATATTTTGTTACATTTGTGGTAGTGTTTTGTCATGCCCTGGAATAAACTTGCAGAACATTGATAAGTCAAAGAAAAACCTGACCACATTCATAGATATATATTTTAAAATATCATTTTTCATGTAAATTTTATTTCTATCATTTTATATCTCATACATCTTTTAATATTTTTATTTTTTCATATCTCAGACAATAGTATTTATAAAATAAACTTGATTTCCTCTGTGGCAAAATAATTTATTACGGTCTCTACATCAACTCAAATATGGATATGATCATTCATCAGAGCGAGTTCTGTCAACAGGTCTTCGGCCATTTGAGACCTCAACCAAGTTTTAAGCCCTCGCCCTAAGTAAATAAACCTCGCTCTGCTGTGACAATTGACACTCGATGTGTGGTCTTTTACCCTTCAATTACCCTTCAATATGAACTCGCCCTATTATATTTCATGCGAACTTTAAATGCTTTTTAAGTGGCTCTGTCACTAAACACTTTTCAGGCTGAGCTTTGTATTTCCCAACATAACTTGTGCCCACAAACATGCAGAAATATTCCTGTTTTGACGGCAAAAACACAAGTCAATGTTAGTTTTCGAAACGTACTGCTTGAACTTTCCTTTGTTCTCTACGACCACGTTTTGGTTGATAAATGGCGGATATGTGTAAGCTGAATCACCCTTCCAATAATATTTTAGCAGTTCCTAATTCATCAGCTCACTTGCCAAACTGATACTCCGTATGCATATACTGGCAAATGTAAAAAATTGAAACCATTGCTGTTAAATGAATTACTTATTTGAGAAAAAGCACATGTGCACACAAACAGTACATGCAAAAGAAAGACAAAATTAATCAATATTGAATAGTGATTTACATACTTTTCAGAGTTTCAAACGACGTGATGTCAAAACAGCATTAATAGCTAAAAGCACTTTAATTACGGAGAAGATATTGAAAATAATATCTGCTGAACATATAGTTTTAAGAATACACCGTTAGTTGCGACTCTTTAAAAAAATATGAAAACCCAAATAGAATTTAATTATTGAGCTGAGTATAACAAAGCTCTTTGGGATCCGCCCAAATGTCATCTTTATCACCGTTTTTTTCAAGAACGCCTGGTTTTAAAAAGCTTAAAATAATTGCGCAGTAGTCACAACTAAAATTTTGCACAGGGGTCACAACTAACGCGGACTAGGTTTTTAGCTTTGAAAATCGAAAATAGTATGAAAAAACTAGAAAAGTGTGAAAAGTATAAAAAACGCAATAATTTTCCTCAAAAGCGACTTTAGCGATTGTGATGAAATTTTATTTGTAGTTAGTTCGTATAAATACAAAAGAAACCATATTAGTCGCTTTCACGTGAAAAAACTTGCTCCCACTCCCTTCAACCAGTTCTCACCGTCTCCGATGCAGCCACAGACACAAATCATTAAACTAGTTCCCCTTAAAAATTCTCTCTAATTTGATGCCTCTATTTTTAATTTTGGTTAAAAATTTTGTCTGTTCCGTAGTTTTCCATTATTTCCATACGATGTGCATTGCATATTCTCACATTCTGTTGCATATTCTCGCATATGCAATCAACGCCCACCAAGGCATAACTCTAGAACAAAGTCAAGGCATAACTCTAGAACAGTGTATTGTATCATATGCAACTCTCCGAAGTCAAGACATAACCCAAGATTAGTGCGTTGTGGAAATTGACAAACCCCTATTTTCCATTGGCTTTACTTATGTTGCGATGTTTTGAGTTCACACGTTTGAGGAATTATTGATCGAGGTATTCCCAGAATCACGACTGTTTGATATCAACGACCAATTAAAAAGCTCTCTTTCTAATTAAAAAGGTCGAATTTGCGCGATTACAATCAGTGAAGATAGAAATTCTTATCGCACTTGAAAGATCAGAATCTGCAATGTATGCAGGTTTCAGTACTCTATAATCTGTGTGTTTCAGTTTCATATTCACGGTAATTTCCTTTTCGTATATTAAACTCTGAAAACCTTTTACTTTCCTACTATATTTAACTTTTGGCACAAAGTTCGTACGGATTACAACATACCGAAAAACAAGGCATAATTCAATAAAAGTTTACTTTTTCATTAGCTTGATCAACTCAATTAGCTATTACCGCTCTGAAAGCATACCTAGTATACTATCTTAAAAAACTCGAGGAAAGTCTTGCCCAGTATTTCAGGACTTTTGGGCCGGGGGGGGGGGGATGAAATTTTAAGAGGGCAAATTTTCTATTTGCCCAGTATACATATATTTAAGCGCTGTGTCACATAAATAGAAACTAGGTTAACATAAAATGTCGCTGGGGAGGGGCGAATACTTTTCTCTGGGGAAGGGTGCTTCGCCCCCCGAGACGTATGCCTGAAAGAAATACTGGGCTCTGTGAGAAACATTGCTAGGCTATCATCAAATGTTTCTAAATTTTTTTTCATTATTCAACAAAATGTATTTCATTTGTGGAAATATATAAACCTACTGAGCTGTGACCAAGCCACGACCTCCTCCACAGATTTTTTTTTCAATTTCTAAATACTTCCTTGAGTTCAGCTTATATTTTCTACTTTGGATTGTGTTGTCGAAATTTTTAAACATATTTCATTTCTGTAAATTTTTTTATTTATTTCCTATATTTTTATTTTTCTAATAATTTTATATTTTGATTTTTTATACTGCCTTGAAATCCTATTCTCGGGGAGGGCGCCCCCCCCCCCCCCCCCTGGATCCGCCCTTGCTGAAACAGTATGATAAAAATTTTGCCACATTATTGTTTTCACTAAAAAATTCTCCTTGAAACATCTATTTCTCATAATCTGATGCTAGAGGTCAGATGCTGACTTATTTGGATTTATAATGAAACTCTGCAAGAGAATATAAGAGGGGGGGTGGGGAGAGATCACTACCTAGGATTTGCATTTCCGGTTCAAAATTTTTCATTTTACTTTAAACCTATTTTTCAATATTCGCTATAATAGATAGAGTTTACATGATCACTGATATGGATTAAGCATAAAATTCTGAAGGGTTCAGTGTGGTTCACTAAGAATTTTCACTTCCGGTTTCTTTTTCGTTTCCGGTTCAAAAAAATGTCCTTGGTCCTTGAAGCATTTATTTCTAGGGATCTGCTATGGATAGAGCTTAGATAATAACTGGTATGAATTCAGGGCCAAATTCCAGAAAAGTATTCCATTTCTAGTTAAAAAAAGAAAGAAAATTTGAAAACATTTATTTATCATGATTAGTTACAGATAGAGCTTAGAAGATGAGTGATATGAATTCAGCATTAAAGTCTAGGGGATTAGGGGAGAGGGTGAGGAGGGTTTCACTTAAATTTCTACTCCTATTTTTTTTTTCACTTTTCAAAAATTTTCCTTGAAACATCTATTTCTTAAGAGTGGCTATAGATAGAGCTTCTTCTTCGACCTATACCGTCCGACCTACCCGAAAGTGTAAGGCATCTGTTTGGACGGCGAGGACCTCCCACCCAATTTAGACCGAACCCAGTGGGGGGAGGCATTTACAGAGACCGTGCCTTCTTCCCCTACACCAACCTCTCGGAAGGATTTACGGACCCACATATTTAATGTGTCCGTACTCCGCGTGAACACGGGTACAGTTTCGGTAGAGCCGGGAATCGAACTCGGGTAGCACTAGGGCAATCCCTACTCGCTAACCACTGGGCTGTCCCACTCTATAGATGGAGCTTAGGTGGTGACTGATATGGATTTAGTATACGATTTCAAAGGGCGTAGGGGGTTCACTAAGGATTTCCCTTTCTAGTTCTGAAGATGCCACTTCCGATTTTTCCGATATTTCTTATAACTGCACGAAATAAGTATGCAAAAGAAAAAAAACGCTTAGTAACGTCATCTAAAATGAAGTATAAAAGCTATTTGAAGCCATATAAAAGCTTCTTCATACATTTTTTTGTAAGAATGGGCTTCGTGCAAAAGAATAAATATATCACGGTAATGATATACAGGAGGCACTGCATGACAATATAGTATTACAGAAACGATTTCTAGCTGCAAAACCTATACTATATAATCCTATACAAAACTTATACTGCAAAACCTATATGACTACAGTGGTTAAAATAATTTTAGAAGACTCGTTGGAAAGGTCTATGGATATTTAGAATATTATTTCAAAGAGGCATGATTGTATCTTTAAAGGCGAGGGAAAAAAAACCTTTGTATATCACAAAAAGGTAGTCGTTTTACATTTTTTAACACTTTACAACAAAGTTGAAACGTGTTTATGACTTTGTTCATTCTGTCTGTCTGTCTGCCTGTCTGTCCGTTAGCACGATAACTGCCGTAAAAATGACTTCATCAAAATGAAATTTTATATGTTGTTCAGACGGTCTGTGGGACCTATGGGAATATAAATGAATAATATCACCCAATTAGTTTTGGATTGTACCCGGGTCGTAAAAATGAAATACATTGAGCCCTATGGGACCTAATTTTTCAAGCATTTTTTAAGCGGATTTAAAATTCACAAATTGCTTCGAAAACTTTAGGTAATATTCAAATTATTCCATAAAATATATATAAAAAAATTCAGCGAAATATATTCAGTAGTTTTTTAAATTAAAATTAAAATAGTAATTACACCTCTTATATGAAACGATCACGTGACCATGATATGAAACGATCACATGACCCACTTCAAAATGATATATGGCATCCATCTTCTTTCAAAATCGTGATTTTTTTTAAGTTCTTTTTAATTCATATTGAGTGTTGTATCCGTCCTAAAACTACTTTATTTTTGCTTAAATTCTGTGCATCTACATACTAAAACAACGCAATGACAATATATTTGAGTTTAAATGCTCATCTAAATTTGATTATTTCTACAACTAAGCCTATTTTTCACCTATATAAAATGTAAACAGCAAAATATATAGAATGAGTTGTATTAGAATTCCTGTATTTTTTTAACACAAAATAATTTAGTCCATGGAGTCTGCATGACTGATATGAATGAAATATTAATTGATTTCATAAAGAGAAGGACGATTTTTTTCGATGAAGTTTCAAGCATAGAGTTTAATTTTCTGTAGCTCCATGGTCTTAAACAAAATGTTTAAATAAAATAAATTATTATAGTATTGTGATGAATGAAATGAAAGTTATGAATGAAATCCTGTTTTTATAGAGAGATCCAGGCGTGTTATTTTTTCTATGACGTCATTTGAATAAATTTCAGTTGTTTTCGATGAAGTTTTCAAATATAATAAATTATCGTAGTATTATGATAATTCTAAAACTATTACCGAGGAATGTATAACATTTTAGAGATGTTTAAACCAGGCAATTTATATTTCAATGCCGTCATTTGAATGAAGTTCATTTTTTTCGATGAAGGTTTAAGTTTTCAAATATAATAAATTAATGCAGTATTGTGATAAGTTTCAAAATATTACCGAGGAATGTATTGCATTTTAGACTTGTTTAAATAAAATTGCATTGAAGTTGGAAAGTGTTTCATAATCAATGCTTTAAGCATGATTGATCTTTCTTGTTTTCTTCTCTCCCTTTACCAGATAGTTTCTATATGAAATATTCATCTGATTTTGAATAAATTCGCAAATAGGCTGAGACAAGTCACCTGAAATCTTTGAATTTTTTAAGGCAAAGACTTCCCTAATTTTAAGATAAGAATCTAAACAAAGACATATATTTTGACAAAAATATAGCAATTACATCGTAATGCATAACAAATTAACATTGATATCCTCCATATAAATAAACCTCAAAAAATACAACATCCTCCTTATACACCTAAAAAAAATCTGATGTGGGTAGCACATAACTTTCCCTATATAATGAAATGGATTTATTTCTATCACAGTGAAAAAATGATGTATAAAATCCATGGCACCATGTTTATAACATTAAATTGTACATTAGGTTCTTTTCCGAATGACACCATGTAAAACTATTTAGATGTCCCCGATTAACTTATATCCTCTAAACTAGATTGACATAACTCTAAATTGACAATTGTCAATATTAATAGCATCCCTAATAAGCAATAGAATCCATGTATTAAAATATTTTAATAATTATTTCATTGGTTTGGTGTCATTGTCGTTAATTTGGCGTTTTTTTTTGGCGATATTTTCTTCATCTGGAGCAAAAGATCGTCAAGTTGGCGATACTTCAATAAATAAGTCGTTAAGTTCGCCAAATTTATCGCCAAACGTTATATACAGACGAAGAGAAGAGCTGTTCTTGAGAGTCAAAATACAAAACTATCACATAAAGTATCTTCTCGCGTGAATGGAACGAACTAGATAGACGAGAATAGATGCTAACAAACTTGTCGTATAGCAATGCATATAAAAATTGAACATATTTCACGAGAGTTCATACTTTTTTTTTCTGTGATATTTTGATAAATTTATTTGAAAGACAATATATCGAGAACAATTCATGCTAACGTTCTAATTTTATGTCATTCGTTTTCTAATGAAAAATTACATAAGAAATAATTATTTACATAACATTATTGAAGGTTTCTATTTTTTAGTGATATTTTCTAGTTTTCATTCAAATACTGGGGAGGTGGAAAGGGGGGGGGCTTCCGAACATCCAATTGCATTTAAAATCAATAGGACTCCAGCATTCGCCGACTGTAACATATGTACCAAATTTCGTTCGAAACACTCCATTCGTTCGGGAGATATCGCATCCACAGTCTCACGAACACACACACAGACTAACGTACATTCATACGCACACAGGCAGACATCACCTCAAACATGCTTGATTCAAGTTAAGAGAGGCTTGAAACGTGATTTTCTATCTAAAACTCTAATTCTAATTTTCGACCCCATTACAATACTTTCCCGATAATGATACTATGTATATAGGAAAAGTAAAAATTTGTATATAACTCGAACTGTAGTACAGAAACACAACAATATTTTTACTTTTCCTGCAATATATGGTAATGTATAGGGAAAGTATTGGAATCATGTCGAAAATCACAACACTTGAGTTTTCGACGGACCTACATGTTTTGGGACCTCTAGAACACGAAAATTCTATTTTAGCGTGACGTCTGTCTGTCTATCTGTATGCATGTCTTGTGTCTATCTGTATGCATGTCATGTGCCTGTCTGTCTATCTGTATGCATGTCTTGTGTTTGTCTGTGTGTCTGTCTGTCTGACAGACACACAGACTAAAAAACTACTCAAAAACTAACTCAAAATCTAACTCAAAAACTAATGGACCGAATTTCATAAAATTTGGTAGGTAAGTCACTTGTGTGAGACCCTGGTGCTGATTAGTTTTTGGTACGATTCGGGAAAAAATAACCCGCCTTTTTTGCGAAATGACTCGCAAAAATTGTCTGTATCCACTCTAGCTGAAAAACTAATAGAATGCTTGTAAAACTAATTAAATGCTTGTTTATACGTAATTCTTAACGATGAAAAGAATAAGACCAATCCCATTACACTAGGTTTAGCCGTTCTCGAGATATTTTATTTTATTCTCATTTACGCTATTCCACCATTAAAAAAAAGTTCAGTTACCAATTGAGAACGAAAATTGAGTTAAAAGTGCAAATTCAGTGTCGTTTTAAATAAATATGAACGTTATTTTGTGCCATTAAACTCAATATAATGAATTATTGAAGAAATAAAGAAAACGTGAATATGAGTCTGCAAGGAAAGTCATGCCCACATCAGATTTTTTTCCTTTTGTTAATTTAAATGAAAACTTACATTTCATGACCTTCTGGAAATGCTTCCGTCATTTTTGGAGATTTTCGCTTCCCTCGCTTTGTCTCTACGTGAAATGTGGACAAGTATCTGAACACATTTTTGCTGTCACCATAAAATTTTAGATTTAAAGTCTGCGTGAAGTGCCAGATAGAATTTTTATATAATATGCATGCTTCGATTTAAAAAAAAAAAAAAAATAGCGAACAACTGTATCACTCGTTACAGATTCTTCTTCTATGACCTAGACCGTCCGAACTACGCGAAGGTATAAGGTATCTGTATGGACGGCCGGAAAGTGCCACCCAATTTAAACCGGAACCCAGTGGGAACGGCATCCGTAGGGACAGTACCCTCTTTCCCCTACCACCAACCTCTCGGAAAGACTTACGGACCCACATATTTAACGTGCCCGCGCTCCTCGTAAACAAGGGGACAGCTTCGCAAAGCCTGAAATCGAATTTGGGTCGTCCGAGTGCAATCTCCGCGCTCTAACCACTGGGCTGTCTCACCCCTTTTTGTTATAGAATAATGCGAACTATTTTCGCATATTTCAAATAAAAAAGGTTCATGCGTATGTGTGTTATGTTATGTGTGACGATGGTACAAGATGCCTATGGGTAAAAACTTCGATATTTTCTGGTTTTTCAATATTTTTATTTCATTTTTATTTATTTATTTATTTATTTATTTTATTATTATTATTATTATTATTAGTAGTAGTAGTAGTAGTAGTAGTAGTAGTAGTAGTAGTAGTAGTAGTATTTGAAAAATTATGCAGTTTTGATAGATTAATAGTATGCATTTTATTTCGTCCGATTCGTACCCCAAACAACGTCGCTATCGACAATGAGAGGCTTGTGTCAGCTATAAGTGCATACCTCGCATACGTATATATACCCTCTGTAGAAAGAACTGGAAAAAGCACGTAACTCGTGTTCTTAGTTAATCTAAAATTCAAGAAGTTTCCAGAACTTGCCAAAAGTCGCGAAGGTCAAGTGACCTTTTAATTATAGTGTTGTGTTTGACAGATAGAATAAAACCTGCTGTGTTTAAAAAAAGATAAATGAAGACATAATATTTAGTTTAAAGAAAATTAGTTTATTAAATAGTACTTCAAATTAATTCAAATTAACAAATACAAAAACACTGCTCACAGGCAGGCAACTCAGAAAGAATTAACATTAGAATTTTATCAACTTAGTTAAAATTAAGGAATTAGCATAAAAACTTTACTCAAAACAATCTATTTAAATTTCATCAAAAATCATTAACAAAAATATTAAATTTAAAGAATTTTAGAATTTAACCCAGGCTCTTAAAAAATTATGAAGGTTTAGAAATTTGCTCTCAGAATAAAGTTTTAGAATTTTAATTTTACAGAATAAAATTTAATTAAATACATTAAAAAAAATATTGAGAAATCATATTCAGAATTAAAGAAATTAAGGGTTTAAATAAAACATCAGTATTCACCCGGATGGGCCGCCAGACAGGGGGAAAGTTCCAATCATTGGAGCTTATCATTGGAAATTCATTCCAATCATTGGAAAAAAACTGGTTTTCGGGAAATCACCAACTTGAAACAGGAGAGGATTCAGCACTTTTGAAAAACATCAGCAGAGGCCTAACAACCACATCTGGAACGCTAGGATTTTCTCAATACTCGGACGTCATCGTCAGACGCTTCATTCACATAACTCGCAAAAGGAATTTCACCATACACTTTTCTGGAGAGTTACGTCGCGAATTACGCGAAAAAGCTTGAAAAATGCATAATTTAAATTAAAACAACTAATGAAAAAAAAGAATAACGCGAGGAACTTAACGTTCCATTAAAAACTCGCGTGGAACATAAGTTCCATTCGAAAATAAACAACGCGCTTCTTCCGAAAATGGCCGCAACTGAAATTTTTGAATTGCAGTGAGACATGGAAATAACTTGAAACTGTAGAACAAACGGAATTTCTAACCAAAATGGGAAAATGGGACATCAAATTAAAGGGAATTTTAAGGGGAATCAAATAAATAAATAATTTTTAAAATTTACAAATCAAAAGTAATATTAATTTAAGGAATGGAACATTTTTAATTAAGAATATCATAAAGAAAATTAATTTAGAAGATTAAAAATATTCTAATTAAAGAATAAATGAAAAAGCAAATAAATATTATTTAAATATTACCAAATTAAGAATATTGAGCCAGGGAAAAAGAAATAAAAGTAAACCTCCAAACCTCCAAATTACCTAAATTCTAAAGCAACCCAACAATAGCAATGATTTCATGTTCGGTATTCGTAACAATATGATGTCACTTCCGTTACATACTTCCGTTTCATCTCCGTCACATTTCTTTAATTATTTATTCCATACATCGTGCCTTAAAATGTTTCATATAAAAACAAGAAAGATCAATCATGCACAAAGTATTGATTATGAAACACTTTCCAACTTCAATGCAATTTTATTTAAACATCTCTAAAATGCGATACATTCAGCGGTAATATTTTTAAAATTATCACAATATTACAGTAATTTATTATATTTGAAAACTTAAAACTTTATCGAAAAAAATGAAATTTATTCAAATCACGTCATTGAAATATAAATCGCCTGGTTCTCTATGTAAAAGCTGAAAATATTTCATTCATACACTTTTATTCCATTCCTTTCATTCATCACAATACTACAATAATTTATTTTATTTAAAAATTAAAACCATGGAGGTACAAGTAATTTAAATCTATGTTTGAAACTTCATCGAAAAAATCGTCTGCTTCTCTGTGTAAAATAAATGAATATTTCATTCATATCAGCTATATTGCAAACTCCAGAACTAAATAATTTTGCATTGAAGAAATTCAGAAATCCTTATACAACTCATCCTATATCTTTATTTGTTTACATTCTCCATAAGTGAAAATTAGGCTTTGTTGTAGAAATAATCAAAGTTTGGTGATCATTTAAACTCGAATATATTATCATCTATACTCAAATATATACTCAAATCATATATATTCAAATATATCATTTAAATTCAAATATACTTAATACGTTGTTTCAGAATGTACATGCACATAATTTAAGTAAAATATAAAGCGGTTTTAGGACGGATACAACACTAAATATAAATTAAAAAGAACTTTAAAAATCACGATTTCGACACAAGATGGAGTCATATTTAATTTCGAAGTGTGCCACGTAATTTCTTCATATAATATGGGTGTCATTATTCTTTTAATTTTTATTTAAAAAACTACCGAATATATTTTGCTGAAATTTTTTTCATATTTTTTATGGGATAATTTGAATATTTCCTAAAACTTTCAAAACAATTTGTGAATTTTAAATTCGCTTAAAAAATGTTTGAAAAATTAGGTCCCGTAGGGTTCAATGTATTTCAATTTTTCAACCCGATTTCAGTCCAAAACTAATTAGATGTTATTATTCATTTATATTCCCATAGGTCCCACAGACCGTTTGAACAGCATACTAAAATTTCATTTTGACAAAATCATTTTTACGGCATTTATCGTGGCAACGGACAGACAGACAGACAGACAGACAGAATGAACAAAGTCATGAACACTTTTCAACTATGTTGAAACCCAGACCGTCCGACCTACCAGAAAGGTGTAAGGTAACAACTATGTTGTAAGTGTTGTTTTCAACTATGTTGTAAGTGTTTATAACTTGGTGTTAATAAAATGATTTCAATAAAAGAAATATCAATCATGCTTAAAGCATTGATTATGAAACACTTTCCAACTTCAATGCAATTTTATTTAAACATCTCTAAAATTCAATAAATTCCTCGGTAATATTTTAAAACTTATCACACTACTACATTAATTTATTATATTTGAAAACTTAAACCTTCATCGAAAAAAATGAACTTCATTCAAATAAAAGCATTGGAATATAAATTGCCTGGTTTAAACATCTCTAAAAGGCGATACATTCCTCGGTAATATTTTAAAATTATCATAATATTACAATAATTTATTATATTTGAAAACTTCATCGAAAACAACTGACATTCATTCAAATGACGTCATAGAAAAAATAACACGCCTGGCTCTCTCTATAAAAACAGCATTTCATTCATAACATTTTCCCATTCATTTCATTCATCACAGTACTAAAATAATTTATTTTATTTAAAAACTTAAGACCATGGAGCTACAAGTAATTACACTCTATGCTTAAAGCTTCATCGAAAAAAATCGTCCTTCTCTTTGTAAAATCAATGAATATTTCATTCATATCAGCTATGCAGACTCTGGGAGTTAAATAATTTTGCGTTAAAGAAATACAGCAATTCTTATACAACTCATCCTACATATTTTGCTATTTGCATTTTACATAAGTGAAAAATGGGCTTCGTTGTACAAATAATCAAATTTGGATGATCATTTAAACTCAAATATATTGTAATTGCGTTGTTTCAGTATGCAGATGCACAGAATTTAAGCAAAGATAAAGCGGTTTTAGGAAGGATACAACACTCAATATGAATTAAAAAGAACTTTAAAAATCACGATTTTGAGACAAGATGGATGCCATATTTCATTTTGAAGTGGGTCACGTGATCTTTTCATATCATGGTCACGTAATCGCTTCATATAAGAGGTGTAATTATAATTTTAATTTTTATTTAAAAAACTACAGAATATATTTTGCTGAAATTTTTTTTATATATTTTATGGAATAATTTGAATATCATCTAAAATTTTCGAAGCAATTTGTGAATTTTAAATCCGCTTAAAAAATTTTTGAAAAATTAGGTCCCATAGGGTTCAATGTATTTCATTTTTTCAACCCGGGTTCAATCCAAAACTAATTGGGTGATATTATTCATTTATATTCCCATAGGTCCCACAGATCGTCTGAACAACATATAAAATTTCATTTTGATTAAGTCATTTTTACGGCAGTTATCGTGCTAACGGACAGACAGACAGACAGACAGACAGACAGAATGAATAAAGTCATAAACACTTTTCTACTTTGTTGTAAAGTGGTAAAAACTACGTACGCTCAAATATATCCATTAAATGCTTGTTTCGTGTCGAAAACCCAGAACGACCGGCTCGTCCGAAGACTTGAGCAGCAAATTGGACGTTCGGATGCTTGTTTCGTGTGTAATTTTTAACGAAGAAAAGGATAAGACCAACCCCATTACACTAGGACTAGCCGTTCTCGAGATATTTCAGTTTTTTCCGTATTTTCTCTACGCCACCTTTGAAAATAAGTCCAATTACCAAATGAGAACGAAATTGAATTAAACGTGAATTAAATTTAATTAAAATAAAGAGAGCGTGGGAAGTTGCGAAACGAAAAAACTGAACGTGAAAGTCTGCAGGGAAAGTCATGTGCTGCCCACATCAGATTTTTTTTATTGTATTCTCTCAACTTTGAAATCCGTGCCTGAGTTAATATCAAATTCTTGAAGAGTGGTTGCTTTAAAATATTGCATATTTTCTAAGAAAAAAATAATGTTCGGAGCACGTGTGCCGGGATTGCGATGCGATAACACAACCGAAGCTCAAGAGCATCGTAGCAAAGTTCACTTTATTTGCCACCGTAATCAGTGGCTGTGTATCTCGGCTGCAGACAGATTTATTATCTGTGAAGACAAAGATAAGTTACAGAAAGGGTTAGGCGAGAATTTGAACACCGCAGGGTTTGCAATCTTCAACATAGCGTGAGAAACGGCGCTATCAGATCACCGAAGATGCTCCGTAAATAAAAAAAGCAATGTTCGCAAATAAAAAAGGTTTTAAATCACCGAAAATACGTGAGTTCCCAAGCTGACCACAAAGTACACAAATAAGTGTACACACAACATAAATAAGACCCTTTCCTTACAGAATAGCTTAATCTCTATATTTCGTAAATATATACAATAGCTGTCTTTATTTTCCCTAAAATGTATAGGGAAAGAATTGTAAAGGAGTAAAAAATTGAAATTCGAGTTTTCCACTAAAGGAGTAGAAAATTGAAATTCGAGTTTTCAACTGAAGGAGTAGAAAATTTAAATTCGAGTTTTCAACTGACCTATACTTTTTAAGCATTTCCAATCAACGGTTTTGAGGTGGTGTGTGTGTATGTGTGCATGTGGACACGATGCAAGAAATGAATGAAACGTTTCAGAACTAAGTTGGTATGATTATTACAATCAGTGCACACTGGAACCCTATTAAATTTTAAAGGCAATCGATTCTTCAGAAAACCATCCCCACCCCTCTCCAATTTTCGAATGAATTTTTAAAAAAATCGGGATCTTTAGTAATGATAAATAAATAATTAATCAGCATAAATATATCTAATCAGCAGCAGGGTAATCCACAAGTAACTACCAAATTTTGTGAAATTTCGCCAATTAGATTTACCATTAGAGTGGATGCATACGATTTCTGCAGGTCATCTAGCAAGAAAAAAATCTGATATGGGCAGCACATGACTTTCCCTGCAGACTAAAATTCATATTTTCTTATTTCTTTAATAATTCATTAGATTGAGTTTAATTGCGCCAAATAACACTAAATTTGCATTTTTAACTCAATTTTTGTTTTTGTTTGGTAATTGGACATTTTTCCGATAGCGGCGTAACAAAAATGCAAGAAATCTCAAATATCTTGCGAACGGTCAGTCCTAAAGTATAATGGCGTACGTTATATTCTTTTTCTCTTCAAAAATTGCATATAAAACAAAAATTCATTTGATATATTTGAGCATATATAGTCTTCTTTCGATTTTGGCGATTTTTGCGGGCCATTTCGTAAAAAAGCAGGTTGTTCTTCACCGAATTGTACAAAAATCTAATAAGTACCAGAGTGTACCAAAAGCAATTTATCAACCAATTTTTGTGAAATTGGATCAATTAGTATTTTAGCTAGTGTGGATACATGAAATTTTTGCGGGCCATTTCCTAAAAAAAGGCAGGTTGCTCGTTTCCGAATCTTACCAAAATCTAATCAGCACCAAGGTCGACCACAAGTAATCTATCTACCAAATTTTATGAAATTTATTCGATTAGTTGAGTTTAAAGTGGAAATATACAATTTTTGCGGACCATTTTGTAAAACAAGGCAGATTGTTCTTTTCCGAATCGTACCAAATTCTAATCAGCACCAGGGTCGACCACAAGTGACTTATCTATCAAATATTATGAAATTTAGTCGATTAGTTGAGTTACAGTGGAAATATATAATTTTTGCGGGCCATTTCGTAAAAAAAGGCAGGTTGTTCCTTTCCGAATCGTACCAAAATCTAAACAGCACCAGGGTCGACCATAAGTGACTTATCTACCAAATTTTAAGAAATTTAGTCGATTAGTTGAGTTTGAGTGCGGAAATATACAATTTTTGCGGGTCATTTCGAAAAAAAGGCATTTGCCCTTTTCTGAATCATATCAAAATTTAATCACCACCAGGGTGACCTACAAGTGACTTATGTACCAAATTTTGTAAAATTTGATCAATTAGTTTTTCAGTTACAGTGGATAAGGGCAATTTTTGAGGGCCATTTCGCAAAAAAAGGCGGATTCTTTTATTCCGAATAGTACCCAAAACTAATTAGCACCAGGGTCACATCCAAGTGACTTACCTACTAAATTTTATGAAATTCGGTCCATTAGTTTTTGAGTTAGAGTGGATACATGCATTGCACAGACAGACAAACAGACATACACACAGACAGACAGACACACACACAGACACACACACAGGCGTCACGCTAAAAATAGATTTCTCGTATTCTAGAGGTCTCGAAACGTGTAGATCCGTCGAAAACTCGAGTTGCGATTTTCGACATGATTCCAATACTTTCACTATACATTACCATGTATTGCAGGGAAAGTAAAAATATGATGTGGGCAGCACATGACTTTCTCTGCAGACTTATATTCACGTTCTCTTTATTTTAATTAAATTTATTTCACTTTTAATTCAATTTTCGTTCTCATTCGGTAACCGGACTTATTTTCAAAGGTGGCGTAGAGAAAATATGAAAAACTAAAATATCTCGAGAACGGCTAAGTCCTAGTGTAATGGGGTTGGTCTTATTCTTTTCGTCGTTAAAAATTACGTTTAAAACAAGCATTTAATGGATATATTTCAGCATATGTAGTTTTTTATTTTAGATTTTGTCGTTTTTGCGGTCTATTTTGCAAAAAAAGGCAGGTCATTTTCTTCCGAATCATACCAAAATCTAATCAGCAGCAGTGTAACCCACAAGCGACTTATCTATCAAATTTTGTGAAATTCGGTCCGCTAGATTTTCAGCTAGATTGGATACAAGCTTTTGCGGGCCATTTCGCAAAAAAAAAAGGCGGGTTCTTTTATCCCGAATCATACCCAAAACGAATCAGCACCAGATTCACCTACAAGTGACTTACCTACCAAATTTTATGAAATTTGGTCAATTACTTTTTTACTTTACCTGCAATACATGGTAATGTATAGGGAAAGTATTGGAATCATGCCGAAAATCACAACTCGAGTTTTCGACGGATCTATACGTTTCGAGACCTCTAGAATGCGAAAAAACTTTTTTTAGCGTGACGTCTGTGTGTGTGTCTGTGTGTCTGTCTGTGTGTGTGTCTGTGTGTCTGTCTGTGTGTCTGTCTGTCTGAGTGTCTCTCTGTCTGTCTGTGCAGATTTTGTATCCACTCTAACTAAAAAAGTAATTGACCGAATTTCATAAAATTTGGTAGGTAAGTCACTTGTGGGCGACTCTGGTGCTGATTAGTTTTGGGTACTATTCGGGATAAAAGAACCCGCCTTTTTCTGCGAAATGGCCTGCACAAGCTTGTATCCACTGTAACTGAAAACTAATGGAACGAATTTCATAAAATTTGGTAGAGGAGTCACTTGGGGGTTACCCTGGTGCTGATTAGATTTTGGTACGATTCGAAAAAAAATAACCTGCGTTTTTTTGCAAAATGGCCCTCAAAAATCGTCAAAATCTAAACTAAAGAACTACGTATACTCAAATATATCCATTAAATGCTCGTTCAATACGTAATTTTTAACGACGAAAAGAATAAGATCAACCCTATTATACTAGGACTTGCCGTTCTCGAGATATTTTAGTTTTTCGTATTTTCTCTACGCCACCTTTGATAATAAGTCTGGTTACCGAATGAGAACGAAAATTGAATTAAAAGTGAAATAAATTTAATTAAATAAAGAGAACGTGAATATAAACGTCTGCAGGGAAAGTCATGTGCTGCCCACATCAGATTTTTACTTTCCCTGCAATACATGATAATGTATAGGGAAAGTATTGGAATCATGCCGAAAATCACAACTCGAGTTTTCGACGGATCTACACGTTTCGAGACCTGTAGAATACGAAAAAACCATTTTTAGCGTGACGTCTGTGTGTGTGTCTGAGTGTCTGTCTGTGTGTCTGTCTGTGTGTCTGTCTGTGCAGATTTTGTATCCACTCTAACTAAAAAAGTAATCGAACGAATTTCATAAAATTTGGTAAGTAAGTCACTTGTGGGCGACTCTGGTGCTGATTAGTTTTGGGTACGATTCGGGATAAAAGAACCCGCCTTTTTTTGCGAAATGGCCCGCAACAGCTTGTATCCACTGTAACTGAAAAACTAATGAACCGAATTTCACAAAATTTGGTAGATGAGTCACTTGTGGGTTACCCTGGTGCTGATTAGATTTTGGTACGAAACGAAAAAAAATAACCTACCTTTTTTTTGCAAAATGGCCCGCAAAAATCGTCAAAATCTAAACTAATGAACTAGATATACTCAAATATATCCATTAAATGCTCGTTTAATACGTAATATTTAACGACGAAAAGAAAAAGATCAACCCCATTGCACAAGGACTAGCCGTTCTCGAGATATTTTAGTTTTTCGTATTTTCTCTACGCCACCTTTAATAATAAGTCCGGTTACCGAATGAGAACGAAAATTGAATTAAAAGTGAAATAAATTTTAAAGTAAATAAAGAGAACGTGAATATAAACGTCTGCAGGGAAAGTCATGTGCTGCCCACATCAGATTTTTACTTTCCCTGCAATACGTTGTAATGTATAGGGAAAGTATTGGAATCATGCCGAAAATCGCAACTCGAGTTTTTGACGGATCTACACGTTTCGAGACCTCTAGAATACGAGAAAACTATTTTTAGCGTGACGTCTGTGTGTGTGTCTGTGTGTCTGTCTGTCTGTCTGTCTGTCTATCTGTGCTGATTTTGTATCCCCTCTAACTGAAAAAGTAATTAACCGAATTTCATAAAATTTGGTAGGTAAGTCACTTGTGGGCGAATCTGGTGCTGATTAGTTTTGGGTACGATTCGGGATAAAAGAACCCGCCTTCTTTTGCGAAATGGCCCCCAAAAGCTTGTATCCACTCTAGCTGAAAAACTAATGGACCAAATTCCACAAAATTTGTAGGTAAATCACTTGTGGGACACCCTGGTGCTGATTAGATTTTGGTATGATTCGGAAAAAAATAACCTGCCTTTCTTTGCAAAATGGCCTGCAAAAATTGCCAAAATCTAAAATAAAAAACTACGTATGCTCAAATATATCCATGATATGCTTGTTTAATACGTAATTTTTAACGAAGAAAGGGATAAGACCAACCCCGTTACACTAGGACAAGCCGTTCTCGAGATATTTTAGTTTTTACGTATTTTCTCTACGCCACTTTTGAAAATAAGTGCAGTTATCAAATGAGAACGAAAATTGAATTAAAAGTGAATTAAATGTAATTAAAATAAAGAGAACGTGAATATAAGTCTGCAGGGAACGTCATGTGCTGCCCACATTAGATTTTTAGTTATAGTGGATACAAAATCTGCACAGACAGACACACAGACAGACAGACACACACACAGACACACACACAGACGTCACGCTAAAAATAGTTTTTTTCGCATTCTAGAGGTCTCGAAACGTATAGATCCGTCGAAAACTCGAGTTGTGATTTTCGATATGATTCCAATACTTTCCCTATACATTACCATGTATTGCAGGGAAAGTAAAAAAACGCAGGTTCTTTCTTCTGAATCATGCCTAAATCTAATCAACAGCATGGTAACCCTCAAGTGACTTATCTACTAAATTTTAGGAAATTTGGTCAATTAGTTTTTGAGTAAGAATGGATACAATTAATTGAAATTAATTGAATGTAATTAATTGAAATTATACTGAATTTATACTTTTAATTCAGCTTTCGTTTTTATTTGGTAACTGGACTTATTCCCAAAACCGACGCAACACAAATGTTGAAAACCCAGGCCGTCCGACTCATCCTAGGACTTGAGCAACTATTTGGACGGTCGGGAAAGGGCGCAACACAAATGTGAAAAAACTAAAATATTTCTAGTCCTAGAGTAATGGAGTTGATCATATTCTTTGCATCGTCAAAAATCACGTATAAAACAAGCATTTAATTGATGCATATGAGCATACATAGTCTTTTTATATTTTGACGATTTTTGCGGACCATTTCGGGGGGGGGGGGGGAGGGGGGGAATCGCAGGTTCTTTTTTTCCGAATCATGACCAAATCTAATCAGAACCAGGTTTACCCACAAATGACTTGCCCACCAAATTTTGTGAATTTTGGTCTATTAATTCTTTACATACGAGTCGATACATACGAATTTTGCAGGCCATGTCGTAAAAAAAAAGCAGGTTCTTTTATCCCGAATCGTACTAAAATCTAATCACCCGGGTCACCTGCATGTGACTTACCTATAAAATTTTATGAAATTTGGTCCATTAGTTTTTGAGTCAAAGTGGATACACACACACAGATGTCACGCTTAAAATCGTTTTTCCGTGTTCTAGAGCTCGCAAACTCAGTCGAAAACTCGAGTTGCGATTTTCGACATAATTCCAATACTTTCCTTTTACATTACCATGTATTGCAGGAAAAGTGATATGTATCTTTACATTATACAAAGAACGAGTTTCTTAATATATGTAGAAAAGTCATATGTTCAGATTTATAATATATTCCTCGCAATGTGGTAATTATCCATTGACAGAAATGTTTTTCCATGCTCTGTACCTCTATATTTATTTCTAAGAACTGGGTCTAGCTTTGTGTGCGATTAATACGAAATGCAAACTATCGATTGAGTTAACTGGAACTGGAACTTTAGACGATGACCTTGAAATAACGGTGCAGGATTGGAGAATTATATTTCGGATCGATATACACACTTCTACTCGCAAAAATAAAGACGACAAATTCTTCTCTCGTGAAGTTTTCCGTTCATTCATGACAGTTCCAGCTACTACTCTTGACATGGGCGTATTTAGGGGTGCAGCACCTTTCTGGGAAATTGTTGATTTAATTAAAAACCAAGATGAGAGAAAAAAATATGAAAATGCTTTTTGGAATTAGAACATTCAACCACAACTGTGTGTTTTCTCCCACGTGTATATTAATAAAAAACATTTTAAACGTATACCTAAATGAAAAACTTAGGATTATTGCATTTGATATGTTTATGAATGCCCAATTTGTTAGTTTCGTTGCTCCGTCACCAGGAAGGCTAGAATTTTGTTATGAAAGGGGGATATTTTTTAAAGGTGGTACACACTCATTTTTAAAAATGGGCTCATACTGATTTTTAAAAGTGCTATACACACTAATTTTTAAAATGTAACAATTAATTGTAACAAAACATATTTCAAGATTGATAGTAACCTCTAAATTTTGAATGCAATCAATTTTAGCCCCCCCCCTCCCCCCTGGAAAAAATCCAGCTTACGCTCTTAGCGCATCGAAAGTTAAGCTTCAAACACGATTTTGATTACTCGGCCGGAATTTAAATATATATTTTCAACAGCGAAGCGGGATAAAATAATTTGGGGAGATGGAAAACCGGGGACCAAAATTTGCAAATAAAGTTTCACACTATATATTTTAGCCAGGTTACAAGTAAAATAAAATATACAGTAAACATCCAATAATCTGACACATTCAGGACTTTAGTGGTGCCGAATTAATATATGCCGGATTAACGGATACCGAGCTAAAATGTGATAAAAAAATGATAAAAAATTAATTTAAAACAAAAAATTGGAAATAAATATGAGATTTTTAAAGGAAAACTTAAGCAACGTTGTAAAGAACCGTGTTGCTCCAACCGGGAATCGAACCCTGGATCACCGAACTGGCCAGCTGACGTTCTACCGTTGATCGACTGGGACGCCATTGCAAGCTCTTATCGTCGAAGTGGACTCTGCATTCTCCACCCTCTAATATCAGATTGACGGGAAACTGACAATCTGACTGACCACCTCCTGCTACTTTTACCTCAGGTTAGCCTCCTGCTACTACTATTTTTACCCAGAATAGTATCCTGCGTGGTCGTTATCCTCTCAATTTGAAATCGGCGCTCAATCTTCCACTGAATCCGTACTAGTCGCACTGGGGTCACTTTCAGACCTCCGGCATCTTTGCACTAACCTACAGGGTTAATTTGTTCGGGAGCCATTATAAAGAACCTTGCTGCCTCAACCGGGAATCGAACCCTGGATCTCCGAACTGGCCAGCCGATGCTCTACCGTTGAGCTATTCGGACGAAATTGCAAGCTCTTATCGTCAAAGAGGACTCTGCAACGTATATACAGGGTGTCCAGTGCTATCGGTGTCCAATGGCTATTTTCTCAGCAGTTAGTCACAGAGATACACTACCAATTGCAAAAATGTTTTAAATTTTAAAATCTATTATCTTAGAAACAGTTTAAATCAATAAATGCATTTCTGAAAGAAATACGAAATACAAATTTTTATAATGTCCCCCGGTCCTACCAATTATATTTAGGAAAATCATCCTCATACAATTTCATGCAAAAAAAAAATCTTCCTTTTATGACCAAAATTCACAGAGTTATGAAGCATTAAACTTTATGACTTAAGTCGCTTTTTCACGCATAAAAATGTCCCGTTTCAGGCAACCAACCAATCAGGGACCGTATTGACCATTTCTTCAGGCAATCAACCAATCAGGGACCATATTGACCATTTCTTCAGGCAACCAACCAATCAGGGACCGTATTGACCAATTCTCAGCACAAAAAGTGCTCTAACTTTAAATAGCTATAAGTCGGTAAATTTTGGTCGTAAAAGGATGATTCCCCCCCCCCCCATGAAATTGTATGAGGATGATTTTCCTAAATATAATTGGTAGGACCGGGGGACTGTATAAAAATTTATATTTCGTATTTCTTTCAGAAATGCACTTATTGATTTAAACTGTTTCTAAGATAATAGATTTTAAAATTTAAAACATTTTTGCAATTGGAAGTGTATCTCTGTGACTAACGGTTGAGGAAATGGCCATTGGTCACCGACAGCACTGGTCACCCTGTATATAAGCACAAATAACACAAAAATGCAGCATACAGTTGTTTCGGGGATACGCTGTATCCCCTTAGTCCGTGCAAGAGAGTTTAGTGACTCTGCTTTCTAGGAGTAAAATAATGCCTAGAGATTGTCACACGAGAACGCGGACGTTCTAGTGTTCTTTCGGTTTAATTTCCAATAGAACATCTTTTGACGTGGATAGACACGAAGAGAGAGAGATTCGTCTATCCCGAAAATCCCATCCCATGCTTAGAAGAAACAAGAAAGGTGCAGGCATTGAGCTCTGCACCAGACGGAGCAAAAATTTGTTTATTTACACAGAAAATATTTTATACATTTATTTCGGATGATATATGTATATAGTTAAAATAAAAATTACTTAGCCATAAATTATTTAAATAGAAGCTGCTTCCCTTGTCTCCCCTGACGCTTCGCCATTTACAATATCCCATATACGGTGCAGCACTTATATTTAAAAAAAAAAATCTGATTTGAGCAGCACATGACTTTCCCTACAGACTCAAATGATTTTTCTCATTCTTTCTTGAAAATATCTTGAAAATGGTTCATCATAGAGAAATTCGTTTTCTCATCAAAAATTACTTATTAACTACGTGTTGTATTTTGTGGATTTCTGAGGGGACATTTTGAAAAAAAAAGCCACTTTTATTTTTCCAAGTTGTTCCAAAATTAAATAAGTACCATTAACCATAAATGACTAAAACAACGATATTCATAAAATGTCGTCGAATAGTTTTTGAGTTAGAGCGAATATATTGCACACACGCACACACAACAGAGAGAGAGAGAGACGGCCTATTCCAATACTTTCTCTATACATTCCCGTGTATTGTAGGAAAAGTAAAAAAAATCACGTAAAACGCAAAATAGCATATTACGCTTTATCAGTCTTTCCTATTGATATAATTAGAACAAACTACTTTTTTTTTGTTCGTTGCAGAGATACAATCCCACAGTTATTTATTTTATCTTTCACTACTCTCGCACTGATAGAGAACGAAATCTGACTCAAATTCTAGGAAGTTTACAATCTCCATACACACTCTTACAAAAACAGACTAAATAACAAAGGAAACAATCCCACTCATTCCTTTAGCGTAAACATCAATGATTCCATTTCCTACTCCATGTTTTTTTTCGCGTATTTTATTCCAAGTCTAATAATTACTATAAAACCACAGCATATTCTGCAGACGATTTTTGTTTTTTATTGAAATAAAGTTCTCAACATAGGCAGCTGCGTTAAAGTAAAGCTCAATTATTTACATAATGCGTAATGCAACAATTTCGTCGTGGAATACCGGTGATGTTCGTAGTGAAATAATAGTTCTTTCTGTTGATAACCTGAACGTGATTTGATAAGTGAACAAAGTGGTTTTTCCATTTTTGGTAGCGTTCAACGTAGCGTATTTGTTAACTTAGGAATAGCAGCAAGAACGGGAAATGGGAGTCGGTAGAGGGCTGACACATAGCTTAACAATGTTGCCATCGCTTCAGAAACAAATATTTAAAGAATTTTATCACATCCATATTTCTTAACTTTTGGTATTTATCAAAAAATTTCAATTAAAGCAATACACTGAAAAATGTCTATAACAATATTCCAGGGACTTGGAAAAAATATCGTTATAGACAAGTTGGACATAATTAGTACAAGTTATGTATAATATCGCTATAATCAGGTGCAGTTGGTACCAGATTTACTGTACAGTTGTTTCAAGAATATGTGATGTAATAGAAAAAAAATGTTGGATGGATTTGAACAACTTAAATTAAATTTATATTTCTCGTTTTATTTTAAATAATCAATTTTATGTTCCAACAATAGCCATAGCCGATATTTTTTCAATGATTTAATTTATTTCAAAGAAACCGGCAAAATCATTCGCGGTGTGAAACAAAATCATTCGTACAGTTAAAGACCGCGATAAGTGAATCTTAGGGCAGTGTTCCCTAATCGCCGGGCCGCGAAAGATTGATTCTCTTGTAATTTGTGGTTTTAGTTTTTACTTTCCTTATATACATAATGTATAAGGAAAGTATTGTGACGGGGTCGAAAATTCGAAATCGAGTTTTCGACGGGAGAGCACGTTTCAAGCATCCCTGATCACGAATCAAACACTTTTGAAGTGATGTCTGTGTATGTGTGTGTGTGTGTGTGAAAGTATGTGTGTGTGTGTGTGTCAGTGAGTCTGTGGAGACGATAACTGACGAACGAAAGGACCGATTCGAACAAATTTGGTACAAAAATCACAATCCATAAATACTGGAAGCCTATTGTTTTTATACGTAATCGAATGTTCAGAACCCCCCTAAATTTTCGAATAAAATTTTTAAAAAATCGTCAAAAAATCAAAACCACAAATAAAGTTATGAAAATAGACATTTCTTATGTAATTTTTCATTAGAAAACGATTGACATAAATTTTAGAACGCTAACATGCACCGTTCTCGAGATATCGCACATTTTTCAAAAAAAATATTAAAAAGTCATATAAAATGAAAAAAAATATATTTCCTATTGAGAAACATGTTCACTTTTCATATGTAATACCATGCGATAAATTGGGTGACATCATTCTCGTGGATCTAGCTCGTTCCATTCATGAAAAAAGATACTTTGAGTAATACTTTTGTATTTGAACGCCAATAGTCATTTATCTGCTGTAAGAACAACTTCTTTCTTCGTCCATAACGCTTGGCGAGATTTTGGCGACGAATTTGGCGAAATGTCGCCAACTTGGCGACTTTTTAAAATGTTGCCAAATTAACGAAAATCTCGCCAAATGGATAAAAATGACGCTAAATCAATGAAAATGACGACTAATTGTCGAAAATTCAATATCTTGGAAAGAATATTAGTATCTACTATAAGAAAAACCTATTTTTTTACTGTAAAAGTAGTAAATTCATTACATTATATAAGGAAAGTCATGTGTTGCCCACATCAGATTTTTTAAATAAGATTTATGAGTAAATATTTCATAGTGGAAATATTCCGAAGAGAACAATATTGGTTGATGTGTTGAAAAGCTCAGAACCAGAACGCATAAATAATATCGATGTTGCAAATATCAGTAACCAAGCCCCATTTCAATTTTAATATGAATAACAGACTGTTCAACTGACTTCCATGGTGAATTACAATGAATAAATATTTTGTTCAATGCCGTTTTCTTTTTTTTTTTTCAAGCCAACATCTGTAAAATCAATTTAATAATACAATAATCCATTTTACACCGAATAATATTATACATTTGTGATGATCAGAACGGGATATATCAATAAAAATCAGTACAAATTAATTTAATTACGTTGGCCTGAGGAAATTACAACATCGAACAAGATTTCATGTGTCCACTTATATAAATGTAATTTTATATTTGTCAACATGCCACACCGTATACATAAATGTACTAATAAGGGGTCTTCCTCTTATAAAAAAAAATAATTTACCTGGTCGTGGTCTCATAAAGGTTGAGAAGCACTGTTTTAGGGCACGCTATTCGAATTTATAGTAGCAATTGATAAACCGTTATAATTCGAAAGCCGCGTTAATCGTATTTGAGGGCTCTACAAGTTTGAATGCGAATTCTACGGATTAAAAAAGAATGCGTACTGTAGTTGCTAATCGAAAGTTTCTAAAGATATAGCGATGTTGAGTATTAGGGAGAAATCTTTCTTCTCGCAACTTATTTTGCCTTTTGACAAAAAGAATCCGGTAATGTGAATCCTGTGCAAGGGATTTTGCTCTTTGAAGCTATGCATGGGCGCCCATATGGGGTGGCAGATATGGGTCACGAATCCTTAGAATGAGATTTATTATTGATAATAACATTAATTGATGGATTCTGTATCCTGGTGAAAAAAAAAAAACTTTAAGAAGATATTCGATTCTTAAGGCAAGTTGTACATTTCTAATCAATACTCAAAAAAAAAAATCTGATGTGGGCACCACATGACTTTCCTTATGTAATGTAATGAATTTACTACTTTTACAGTAAAAAAAATAGGTTTTTCTTATAGTAGATACTAATATTCTTTCCAAGATATTGAATTTTCGACAATTAGTCGTCATTTTCATTGATTTAGCGTCATTTTTATCCATTTGGCGAGATTTTCGTTAATTTGGCAACACTTAAAAAAGTCGCCAAGTTGGCGACATTCCGCCAAATTCATCGCCAAAATCGCGCCAATCGTTATGGACGAAAAAATAAGTTATTCTTACAGCAGATAAATGACTATTGGCGTTCAAATACAAAAGTATTGCTTAAAGTATCTTTTTTCATGAATGGAACGACCTAGATCCACGAGAATGATGTCACCCAATTTATCGGATGGTATTACCTGTGAAAAGTGAACATGTTTCTCAATACGAAATATTTTTTTTTATTTTATATGACTTTTTGATAAGTTTTTTGAAAAATGTGCAATATCTCGAGAACGGTTTATGTTAGCGTTCTAAAATTGATGTCAATCGTTTTCTAATGAAAAATTACATAAGAAATGTCTATTTGCTTAACTTTATTAGCGGTTTTGATTTTGTGACGATTTTTTCAAAATTTTATTCGAAAATTTAAAGGGGTTCTGAACATTCGATTGCGTATAAAAGCAATAGGCTTCCAGTGTTTAAGGATTGTGATTTTTGTACCAAATTTTGTTCGAATCGATCCATTCGTTCGTCAGTTATCGTCTCCACAGACTCACTGACACACACACACACATACTTTCCCACACACACACAGACATCACTTCAAAAATGTTTGATTCGTGATCAGGGATGCTTGAAACGCGCTCTCTCGTCGAAAACGAATTTTCGACCCCGTCACAATACTTTCCTTATACATTATGTATATAAGGAAAGTAATAAATAAATAAATAAATAAAAAAATCTCATGATGTAATACGACTGGTGGGTACCGTATCCACATTTTAAAGCATATTTCATGCAAAAATTAGTATTAGAATGGAAGTTGTGTCCAGGAGAGTGCACCTTTATTTCGTTAAATTGCCGCGTAATATTTTAATGTCCATTTCCTCAAAATAATGTTTTCTTTATTGCGTACACGATTTCTGCTTAATGGCTGCTTCAATTTTCGCCAAATTTTTTACGCAAGCAGAAACAATATATGTCAGCGACACCAACTTCGTGGGTTCGATACATATTTTGAACTCTCAATAATTTTGTTGTGGGTTGGTTCATCGAACCCCTAATATTTTTGTGAGTATTTAGTGGAGAAAATTGTTTCCTGTTACCAATTCAAGGTTTTCATTATTCATTTCCTGTTTACTATATATAAAGTGTGCATGGAAATTTACCCCTCAGACTGTTAATTGTATTCTGAATACAATATCGTAACTCAGAAATTATTTAAAGAGAAATTTATTGACATTTTTAATATTGATAAAAATACCTAAAAATTTTTTTTTACATTTTTGTGACTTTTACAAAGATAACTGAGTTTGATATTCACACGTATCTGTATTTTGTATATAATAATGCTGCACCTACAAAAACAAAATAAATGAAAAAAATAATTAGCTAGGAAAAAAAAAAATTTTTTCTATGCTTAACTATAATTTCCTTCATTTTAGCATATCTCACGTCTTATTGTACCACATAACCTGAATGAATGAAATTTAAATTAGACTTAAATCCTTTGAAAAATGCATGGGTCATTTGATTTAAAATTTCCGAAACCCCCCTCTAATTTTTCAAGTCTCGCACTTATGACTTATTTATATGTATAAAATAACCTAACAAGGGATCCAAATATATTCTTTTGATTGAAAAACGTTTCTGAGAAATTTTTCATTGAACCCTGTTCAGGGGAGATATAAGATTGATGAATTAAAAACCTTATAAAATAAACCACAAAATAGCCATTTTATATATAATGTTTCAGCTTTAGAAAAAAAACTGGCGAGAATCGGCGCAATCATTTCGTTGAAATTGTGCGCAAAATGATAAAAAATTAGTTGTGAGACAGGGGACGAATTTTTGCATGGAGTTTATTTTAAAATGCTTGTAAGACACTCATCTGCAATACTGCGTCATAAAAGATTTAGTTTTTAATTTTTTTATTAGAAATATACAGCTGTGGGGGGAAAAAAAGCTCCATCTCTTGTTATTTGAGCATTGTTTTTCGTAGAACAAATTTAGAGATACAATAGGAATAACGTTCTCTACAAATAATTGTGCACAAAATTTGTATTCTTCTATTAAATTCCGTCTATTTACTATTTCCGTCTTTATTAAAACGCACGCAAGCTTTAAAATTTCCACCTGCAATATCCAAGTTCGACAACATATTTCGAATCTAGAGTAAAATTCAATCTTCGATACCAAATTTGAAGTAATTCGGATGAAGCGTTTCTGAGTTATGAGCATTTAAAGTTTTGAGCTTCTAATGTTAAATTACTTTCCCCAACTTTTATTCATATCTTCTCACTTTTAATCATATCTTCTGTAATAATTATCTTCTTACGTTGATTTTTTTTTCTTTACGTTACTACTAAGCAACCCAAACACAATTGCGTGAATTTAGTTTTTTTTTCTTTTTTTTTTTAATAATTTTTTGTATGAAATATGAATTATAAAATTAATATTCGAAAAAAAAATATGAATAGGAACCTTGACATATTTTGATGAAAATCGATTCACAAAGATTTTTTATACGAATGTGCAAAAGTTCATCTGTTTCCCATACCTGTAGTTCTTTTACTACGTTTAAATATTCATCATCACGCTGATTTTAGGGGTCGTATAGTAGTTGAAAAAAAAATGACTAATTTGAAAACGTTATATATTAATATTAATTTTAATCTCTATTTAATATAACGAACATTTCTTTTCACCCAGTTTTAATAAATGGATAAAAAATGTAGTAGATGCAACCTAATCAACATAATTATGCAACTGTATACAAGGGTTAAGGAAGGGGTAAAGGGCTGATATTGTTATAAATGGAAGTCATCTAATGATGTATCTAATGATGTGTTACTGTACGATAAATAGTCCCGTAGTTATTGCGAGTTGAAATCGGTCGCAGAATTATGTAATAATATGAAGTAGTAAAATATTTATAAAAGTAATAATAAATATATAAAAATGTTTAACCTTTTCCTTACGGGTGGGACAGCGTCAATATCTAACGAAGAACCTCTCAAAAAGACAGGTATTTGACATACCCTATCCCAAACAGTTCGATCTCCCTTTGCAGGCATTGGCGTCCATGGAAATCGCCGACAGAAACATTGTACCTGTCTTTTTGAGAGGTTCTTCGTTAGGTATGGACGCTGTCCCACGCGTAAGCAAAAGGTTAATAAAAATAATAAATAATAAAATTAGGTGATACTAATTACCATGAGACGTGTATTTACGGCAAAAACCTAATTTGCATATTTGCGGTTTAGTATGATAGTTATTACAACAAGTCAAGAACTGTTAGACAACGTTAAAATATCTATTCGATAAACTAACATACTAATCTCGCAAATTTGACATATTCGATTGTTATTACAATGTGCTGACTCCATCATTCACGTAATTCGTCCATTAATATTAGTTCGGCCATTTTAAAATCCCATAAGATGATTATTGAAGGGGGCTTTCTGTTCTCAAACACAAGATGGGATATCAGTAACGTTTTTAGTAATTAATAGCAAATGACCCTCATTATTAGAACAGTTGTAATGAATCAATAAAATGTCACCCTCCAAACTGCGGTTTTCAATATGGAGCTGATCCTTGAAAATTGCCCATTTCAGAATATAGAATATCTCCGGATATAAAGGTAGGAACTATGCAAAAATCTGCATTTGGGAGGTCTAGAATTTGTTTATGACGTCAAAATCGGGTGTTGCCTTTGGAATTCCAAAGTTTGTGCGCATTTAGATATAAAGACGGCCCCTTGCTCAAATTCAATGAACATGAATTTATAGAGGACGTTATTCCTAATTGAATGGTATCTTTAAATTTTCTCTACGATGAACGATCCTCGAATAACAAGGGATGGAGCTTGTTTTCCTCGCAGCTGTACGTGTCCCTTTAAAATAAGAAAAAAGCGTAAAAATTTTATTATATTATTTGTCATAAAATACAGATTCACACATCCCTCCGCGCCGACCTTTAGTGATCCGCTACAAGGTACAAGGGACGGAAACAGACTGGCTATTCGTCATCCAGCAATACCACGGCCCGGAGAGCAAGAGTCGGCGGAATCATTCACCGCACAGGGCGAAGCCGTCCAGTCTCAACCCCAGTTGCCGACGGGTCTGGAAACGGGTCACAATGTCCTCCTCTCCGCCACCTGGAAACGTCTGCTTCAAGGACCAAAAGCACGTTAGCACCTAGCTTATCCACAGATTGATTTACTCCCGCCCCCTAGATAAAAGGAGGACCAGAGCTAAGATTCATACACCACCGTCTTGAGGTGGGCTCCCCGGGGGGAGCCCGCCTCAAGACCCGTCCAGTCTCAACCCCACTTGCCGACGGGTCTGGAAATGGGTCACAAAGTCCTCCTCTCCGTCACCTGGAAGCGTCTGCTTCAAGAATCAAAAGCACTTTAGCAGCTGGCTTATCCACAGATTGATTTACTCCCGCCCCGTAGATAAAAGGAGGACCAGAGCTATGACGAAGCTAAGATTCATACACCACCATCTTGAGGCGATCTCCCCGGGAGGAGAGCCATAGAACACAGAGCAACCAAGCTAGCAAAGCAAGAAGACCTACCTTCTCAATGGCAGATCTTAGTTTGGATGTGCCCTAACCCGCTACTTAAAATATTGCGCCTCCCTTTACCCCCTTTTACTTTTCCCTCTCATGTTATCATGCCACTTCATTATTAAAAAAATGGCATTTTTTTTTAATGTAGAGCAATTTATTACTTATTTTATACCTAGATATTGTTTTAATATAAAAATTAAATAAATGTATATATATTTTTTTTTTCTAATACATATATTTATTAGCAACAGTTTGAAGAATAGAATCAAAAAGTATAGAATTGAAATAACAAAATAAAAATCGCATAGATAATTCAAAAACAGAACACGACAAGCTAATGCATCAAACGAAAAGGCCCAAGAGATATATGCCTTATTTTACGATTGACTGGAAGAACAAGTCGCCAAAAGAGTTTTTTGTGATTATTGGCTTCATTTATTTCCATATCTTTCTATGTTTTTTTCATTATAAAGTATGTTAATAAATTACTTTGTAATTATTATAAATGTCCAAGAAACTTCAGGAAATTAATTTTTGTAAATATTTGGGTTTTAATTTTTCTACGATATTATCACGTTTTAGAAAAAAGGAAAGAACGAAAGAAAATTCCAAGCGACAGCCAGTAAATATTTTGATGAAAATTGCTAAATTGCTTCCACCTTTAAACAAACAAGGCCTCAAAATATTGTTCCTCCTGGGAGCTCCAGAATTTTTAATCCGGTTCTGCCTAGGAGCAGAAAATACTTACTCCACAATTACATCATTATTTTATTTGTGCTTAAATGCGTTGCTCAAGTTTTCCTTATCCTTTGCACAAAGTGTTTTTTACTTATTGACCGCCTTTATCAGAAGTAATTCCGTAACCAAAACCAGAACCAGAACCAAAACTGTCACATATAAAATATTTAATTTCGTATAAAAACTGTCATAATGCGACAAGAGAAATATGGATCGAAAACGCGGTCGGAGAATTTTTATTTTTTTCCTTTTCCAGCATGGAGAAAGGGTGATTCAGTGGGGAAGTCAGCTGATTGGGAAGGTTACCAGATTTGGCGTTTTATCTGCTACACCCGAAATCATCATAAAAAATAAAAATCTCCGTTTCGTGGTTAGCAGGGTAGAAAGCCTTGATAAGCCAGAGGCGCCGACTTCTTGGATTCGAGACTTGTACGTATTTAGTGGGGGAAATATATGTATAAATTTGTTTTGTTATCAATTCTTCAAGTTTTTCGTTATTCATTTCCTGTTTTCTGTATATAAAGTGTGTTTAGAAATTTGCCCCTCAGACTGTTTATTGTATTCTGAATACAAGATTTTGATTCAAAAATAATTTAAAGAGAAATTTGTTGACTTTTTTAACATTGGTAAAAATTCCAAAGAATGAATTTTACATTTTTTTTTCTTACTTTTATAAAGAAAATTGATACTTTTATAAAGAAAATTCACACAGTGTCTGTCTTGTTGCTCAAGTCCTCGGATGAGTCGGACGGTCTGGGTCTTCAACACAGTGTCTGTATATTGTTGTTGTTGTTGTAATGTTGCACCTACAAAAGCAAAATAAATGAAATACATAATTATTTGGAGAAAAAAAAAGTATATTTTTCTGTATCTATAATTCTCTTCATTTTATCATTTCAGACGTCTTATTGTGCCAAATAATTTAACTGAATAAAATTTAAATTAGACTTAAATATTTCGAAAAATGTATAGATCACACGAATTAAAATTTCCAGAGACCCTCAATGATTTTTAAGTCAAGAACCAATGAGCCACATGACAATATTTGAGCCTATAGTGGGCCAGATCTGATTTCAATACACAGTTATCAAAATTCATATACACTCTAACCTATATTTAATGAACACTCATATAACTTTTCTAACGAAATTAGTGATATGCAAGGTCTATTGAAAGGTCTTACTTCCATTTACCTTGAGTGATATGTATGTGGCAGTTACTGTTTTTAATATTTTACCCCAATGTATCAATTTCTCTTGATTTGACGAATAAAATTGATGATGTAATACGTTTATTACATAAATCGGGGTTTGCCTTTATTTTTACTTTCTGATATTATTGTAAAGGTAATATTGTATGAAAGTATTAAATTCAGAACCTTACGAATTCGAGATAGTGACAAAAAACACGTTTTAATACTTCGAGTCCATTTCGAAATTTTTTGAAAATATATCAATCTCTCTCGCTCTCGCTCTTCCTCTCGCTCTTCCTCTCTCTTTTCCTCTCTCTCTATTCCTCTCTCTTCCCCCTCTCTCTTCCTTTCTCTCCCGCTCTCGCTGTCTCTCTCTTTTCCTCTCTCTCTCTGTGCGTGCGTGCGTGCGTGCGTGCGTGCATGCTCGCGCGCGTAAAGTGTAGACCCGATAACTCAAGAACAAATATTATAAAAATTCGCTGAACTTGTTTTTTAAAAATAATCTAAAATTAAAAATATTCTTCGTTTATAAACAGTTGATTCAAAGTATCAACCTTTTTCGGAGGCAGTAAACAGCCTCCTTCTTCAGGTTAAAAAAGCAGAGTAACCGCAGCGGTAAATGACAGACACCTGTACAGAATGTGGATGTTCTATCTTTTTATCCTGAAAAGGAGACTGTTTTTTGTGTCAAAAACCGGTTGATACTTTGAATCAAATATTTAGGCTGTAATTGTATTTTCATTTTAGAACGAATATGTGCATTGCTTGTGTGGAAACATTACATTATGTAAAAATAAAAACTACAACTTTAAATCACTAAATTTTTTTGTAATTTCCCTGATTAGAACTCAAATATTTGAAATTTAAAATATTCATATCATTATTTCTTATGGAAAAACAGGATAATTTTTTGAACGATATGGTAGTCAATGATATTGCCTAATTATAACTCAAATATTCGAAATGTAAAGTGTTCATATCATTATTTCTTATGAAAAAACAGAATAATTCCTGAAACAATGTGGTAGTCAATGTTAGAAAATGACAGTTTGAATTATGCTATGGACTAAAAAGGTATTTGAATAGAATATATTTACTCAGATCAGCCAAATAATTACAATTCATCAGCGTGGCATGTTGCCCACGTAAAAGTATAATACTTTTAAAAGAACTTTTACAAAAGATTAAATGAAAAACTTCAAAGGGAAAGCTAATGAAAAAAACTCTCTCTCTCTCTCTGTGTGTGTGTTTGTGTGTGTATTCTGATGTTGATCATGGTAGAATTAGATCTAAGCAATATAGAAAATAATATATGAGAAATTCGAGTTGAAAGTGTAGTCAAATATTTGTAAATATGTTGAAAAATGAGAACGCTTACGAAACTGGATGCAGGATGATTTTTATTGAAATGAAGACAGGGCCGTTCACATAGGAGACACCACTTAAATAAGGGAAGCTCCAGAAAAAAACCCGGATGCCAATTTTTTTTCCCTAAATATGTGAATAACACCTAATGTGGTATCCATTTAAAATTCGAGCCTTACGAAAAATGTAAATTAGATAAAAACTAAACAATTTGAACTTGTTTTGTCGGAAATAAAATATCCTTTGTAAATATGCAAACGTAATTTTAATATTTTAATATTTTAACCTATTTTTCCGAAGAAAAAAAATTCTCCGAAAGAGTTAACGCTTCATTTTGTTTACTGTTAGTATATGTGTATTCTGAACTGCAAAATTTATACATGTAAACAGTAAGCGACAAAAATATTTTGTAGAATAACCAGTTTCTAGATCAATCATTTTCTTTTACAAATATCTTATAGTTTTTGCAGAAATCAATTTTGTCTTGATGAAGATGATAGAAAATTTTTCGTTTTAAAAGCTTGTAATGTTTATATCTCGAAAACTAAAAGCGCTAGCTATAAACAATAAAAAAAGTAATTTGTATCGCCTAAAATGGCTTACGAAAATATATTTTTTGGATTTCTGATCGGATTTCACACACAAAGCGCAACGTCTGTGTGTGTGTATGTGTCTGTGCAATAATATGTATCCATTCTAGCTGAAAAACTAATTGATCAAATTAAACAACATTTAGATAAATCACTTGCTGATTTGTGACTGGTGCTGATTAGATTTTGGAACGATTCGGAAAAAAAGAACCTGCCCTTTCTTGCAAAATGGCCCAAAAATGTTGTATGTATCCACTCTAGCTGGAAAACTAATTGATCAAATTTTGCAAAAAAATTTTGTTGTAAGTCGCTTGTTACTCTGGCGTTGATTACATTTTGGTAGAATTCGGGAAAAAAATAACCTGCCGCAGAAATCGTCAAAATTTAAATTAAAATACTACGTATGATCAAATGTATCAATTAAATACGTGTTTCATACGTAATTTTTGACGACGAAAATGATAAGATCAACCCCAAAACTCATGACTAACCGTTACAGTGATAATTAAGTTGTTTTGCATTTTTGCCATGTCACATTTGAAAATACTCCCAGTTGTTAAATAAAACCAAGAAATTGAATTAAAACTGCAAATTCAGTGTCATTTCAAATATTTTCCCACGTCATTTCGTGCAGTTAAACTCAATTCAATGAATTGGGTTAGAAAGAATAAGAAAATAAATGTGTGCCTGTAGGGAAAGTCATATGCTGCCCACATCGGTATTTTTTTTCAATGGAATTTTTGAGGAAAAAAGAAATTGTTTTGTTCTAGGCCCAACAAATTTTCTAGCTCGCTCTGGGCCAGTGTTTCTTTCAGGCATACATCCAGGGGGTACGACCCCCCCCCCCCCCCCAGAGACGATTATTCGCCACCACCCCTCCCGTAGACATTTTATATTAACTTAGTTTTTATTTATGTGACAGTATTTAGATATATTTATATAAGGCAAATAGAAAACTCACCCCTAACGTTTCATTCGTCCCCCCCCCCCCTCTGGCCCGAAAATCCTGAAAGAAAGACTGCTCTGGGCCCCTATGCTTCCGTATCCCTTTAGCGTCGCTTAAACGTGCTTAATACTAATTACGCCACTGCGGATACTATTCTAAAGGTGTTCAAAATGTGCTTAGGAATTAAACAGTTCACTACGGGAAAAATCACTTTCTCCAGAAAAAAAACCCCACATTTGCATTGCACTACTCCACCGTTTCCCGTTAAACATCCTGGTGTTCATCCAAGGAAGACTTAACAAGTGTTTAGTCAATAAAACCGGGCGCTATCTCGAAAATATATACCACACATCAAAGCAGGACACCGACAACTTAACACTGGGAAGTCTTAAACTCCGAATCCAATGACGCAAAAACGAGAAACGTGTAACCACTTCTTCCCTTGATATCACCTCTGCCATCTGATTAGGAAAGGAAAGGAGAGGAGAGGAGAGGAGAGAGAGGAAGGTCAAGACGTTTATTGAAAAGTGTTTTGTATATTTTTTGCAGGGACATGTTAATTCTTATTATCGGAAGTGGAGGGGGATTAGGTTGCGCGACGTTACGGTAATATGTGCAACGGGCTTCAAAGTTATCGTTCAACCACTTTTTCTCTCAACATCAGGGCAAATAAAATCTTGAGGATAGAAGATATGGGTGAAAGGTCTACAGCTTGAAAAAATTATTTTCAGAAAGAGGTGTAATTTTCATGTTCACGATTAGGCGGTTATAAGAATATCTTCTATAAGAAACGCGTCTATTTTTAGAAATATTGATTGAAATGAAATGTCTGAGTTCAAATATCTCTGGAGTGTGAGTTTACTATACGCCAAGACATGCCTCTAGTAGACTCACACGGGGAGGTGGGCCTCTACTAGACTCAGAGTCCGAGTCTTTGCATGCCCCCTCCCCAGAGCCGTAGCCAGGTAGGGGCCAGAGGGGGTAAGTGCCAATATATATACTCTGGGGCGCGGTAGTCCAGTGATTAACGCACGGAGATTGCACTCGTACGACCCGAATTCGATTCCCACCTCAGCCCAAACCTATCGCCTTATTCACACGGAGTACGATCCCGTTAAACATGTGGGTCCGTAAGTCCTTCCGGGAAGTTAATGGTAGGGATGGAGGGTACGGTCCCTATGGATGCTTCCCAAACTGGGTTCCGGTCTAAATTGGGCGGCACTTCACGCCCTTCCAAACAGATACCTTGCACCTTCGGGTAGGTAGGACGATCTGAGTCAAAGAAGAAGAAGAGATATACTCAGCCCCCCACCCCCCACCCATCCAATAAAAATATTAAATTTTTAGTGGTGATATGAAATTTCGCCCAACAGGTCATCCAAATTTTGCATAAAAAATTACTTGAGAATTTTATAATTTATTTCGTTTCAAAGATTTTTTCTTTTTAATTTAACTAAATTTGTGATTATGCAGATGATAAATTTATTAACATATTTTATTTAACACTATTTAATTTTTTTTTAAATTAAGATAATAGTATTTAGGATACTTTTTTTATTGTTGAGACTTTCACTGACAGACATTATCAAATCAAAATCACTCGATAAGTAGTCAATATTATGTGTTTGATTTGTATTTACTTTCAGAATGTTTCTTCAATTAACAGCTTTGCTACTAGTTAATGCTAGTATTAAAATCAATTGTAATTATTAAATATTATTATTGATGTATATAGTAGCTATATGGATATTCTAATAAACTCTTAGCTTACAAATATAAATATGCAATTACTTATTTGTTAAAAATTTATATGGATTGAAATATAAAATAACTATTGCGGTTTATGAATGCTAATAATTAACAGTGTTTTTAATGAGCTCCTCCTTTAAGACTGTTGAGACCTTCCCCCCCCCCCCCCCTCTTGATTTTCAATTTTCAATCCAGACCCTCTTGAATTTCATATCGTACTACGGCCCTGCCCCTTTATCCCACACACACACCACCACCACCACCACTACCACCACTACCACCACCTCCTGCTGGCGCTGTATCCGTCTCCTTTATGGGCCAATTACAATATTTTTTATTTTAAATGATCACCAAACTTTCTTTATTCCTACGACGAAGCCTAATTTTAACGCTATAGCATGCAAAATGTAAACAACAAATCACGCAAATCAAACAAATCACAAGGTAAGTTGTATAAGAATTCCTGAATTTGTTTTCCACGCAAAATTATTTAACGTTGGAATATAGGTGAATAAAATATTGATTTTACATAGAGACGCAGACGATTTATATTTAGATGACGTCATTTAAATAAAGTTGATTTTGTATAACTAGCATTGTCTCTTTCGATAAAGTTTTAAGTTTTCAAGTATAATAATTTACTGTAGTACTGTGACTATTTAAAATATGTCAGCGCTGAATGCATCAAATTTTAGAGATGTTTAAATAAAATTGCATTTCAGTCGTAAAGTGTTTCATAATCCATGCTTTATGCATGATTGATCTTTCTTCTTTATACTATACTGCATCCACACTTGAAATTCCATAGCGGCACGGTATTCCTTCTTGATTTATTGTGCCCCCGCCTTACAGACATACACAGATGCACACAGACACATGCAAACACACATACAGACTGAGATCTTTTCAAAAGCTTTCGAAATGAGTTCAGAGGGAGGGGAGGGGGACTGCTTACCGTCAAAATCACAAATTCAAAATAATTTGAACTTTCCATTTACAACTTATGTGCAATATTTTTCTACATACAATAGTAAAACTTAATGTATCAGTGTATAATCAAATCATAAACTTCCTGCTGATCAGTCAATGCTCCTTCCATTGATCTACTAAGAAGGTTCTTCTTCGTCTTCTTCGACCTAGACCGTCCGACCTGCCCGAAAGTGTAATGTATCTGTTTGCATGGCGGGGAACTGCCACCCAACTTTGACCGAAACCCAAGTTGGGAGGCATTCACCAGGGACCGTACGCTCCTTCCCCTACCACTAACTTCTTGAAAAGACTTACGAATCCACATAATTAGCATGTCCGTACTCCGCATGAACACGGGGACAGTTTGGGCAGAGCTGGGAATCGAACTCGAGTCGTCCGACTGTAATCTCCGCGCTCTTATCGCTGGGCTGTCCCACCCCCTACAAAGAAGATTTCCTCTCCTTATTTTTAAATTAACCCTACAATTGCTACTGAGGCAACAATAATAGAAAGGCGAATTAAGAAAATAAACCCAACAAAGCGGATCCTTTTCTACACGATATCAGTTGGATTATTCTAATGTAGCGGTCTTCAAAGTTTTTTGATCGCGTACCTCTAGATACTGCTTTTTCACATCATGTACCCCTAAAAATACTTTTTTTTTACATTACGTAACCTTATCATACATACAGATGCTGGATATTTTAATTTTTTGTTCTGAACGACGTTCTAACAGGCAGTCTTTCAGGACTTTTTGACCGGGGGAGGGGACGAATGAAACTTAAGAGAGGGGGGAGTAAGTTTTCTATTTGCTCTATATAAATATATCTCTAAATGCTGTCGCATAAATAGAAATAAAATTAATAGAAAATGTCTCTGGGGGAGGGGCGAATAATCGCGAAGCCCCCACCTCCACCCCCCGGATGTATGCCTGAAAGAAGCACTGCGTTCTAATAAAATAATATTCATATATATTCATCTAATAAAATAATATTCGTATCGACTTGCGTACCCTCTGGGGTACGCATACCACACTTTTACACTTCATTGTAAAATATTTGCAAGCATGTTACTGAAAATTGCTTGGAAATCGACTGTCCGTAATAGGGAGTAAGGTTCCTGATAGTTATGATAATATATATATATATATATATATATATATATATATATATATATATATATATATATATATATACATATATATATATATATGTATATATATATATATATACACTCTTTTGCAGACAAAAACGAAGCATCCCCAAAAAATAATCCGATCATCTCGAAATTTTACATGTAAATACCATTAAGTATGCAAATGATTAAATTTGCAAAGCCAATGAGTGTTAACTTCACTTTTTACTATGCAACCAGCATCCTCTATAACAGGTTTAAAATGTGAACGGTTCATCTTTGCTCGTTAGTGGCGTTGCAATTCCGTGGAGACACAACCAATGACGTTGCCGAAGACCTTATAATCAATTGGACGAGTCCGAACGTGGTCGTATAGTCGGGATGCGTGAAGCTGGCTGGTCATACCGAGCAATAGACCGCCACTTCCACCGAACGGACACTGCTGTGTAAAGGTGCTGGCAGCAGTGGTTGCTGCAAGGAACTCATCGGCGGAATGAAGGCTCTGGAAGGCCAAGGTGCACGAATGCGAAGCAAGATCGAGTGATTGCGCGACAGGATCAAACTGGCCCAACGGCATCATTGTCCGCTATCCAACGTGCTACAGTCTCTTCCATACCACCCGTGGTACCTTCCACCATCTCACGGCGCTTGGCTGAGGTGGGGTTACGCTCAAGGCAGCCCATAGCCCTACAACAGACGTCTGCCCATAGCCCCACAACATCGACAGAGTCGTTTGGAGTGGTGTCGTAGCCGAGCATCATAGCTGCCAGCAGACTGGCATCGCATAGTGTTCAGCGATAAATCACGCTTCAGACTTTCAGCAGATGACCATCGGGTACGTTTGTGGACGCGCCAGGGCCAGCGGTCCCAATCAGCCTTTGCTTTACACAGGCACACAGCCATTACCCCTGGTGTGATAGTGTTGTTGTTCTTGAGACCCAGACCGTCCGACCTACCAGAAAGAAGTAAGGTAACAGTTTGGACGACCGGGAAGTGCCACCCAATTTAGACCGGAATCCAGTGGAGGAGGCCCTCCATCCCCTACCACCAACCTCTCGGAAGGACTTACGGACCCACATGTTTAACGTGAACGTACTTCGCGTGACTAGTGTGGAGTGCTATCTCTTACGACTGCAGGTCGCCCCCAGTCATCCTGCGTACAACTTTAACAGCTCAACGATATATTGATGAAATCCTGCAGCCGTTTGGGTTACCCTTAATGGCACGTCATTCTAGGGCCATTTCCCAACAAGATAATGCCACGCCAGATACGGCTCGCATATATGTGGACAGTCTCCGTGCTGTTTATACTGTTCCTTGGCCAGCAAGGTCACCAGATCTTTCGTCAATCGAGCATGTATGAGACCTGCTAGGCCGCCAGACTCGAGCACCTCGAAATGTAGCAGATCTGGAGCAACATTGAGGAATGCCTAACAACAGAATGTATCGCAGGATGACATTAGGAAACTTTATCACTCCTTACTTAGACGTATACAAGCATGCATTGCCGCCAAGGGTTTTTTCGCCAATTACTGATTTGAAAATTCAATGTGCAATTGCTAACCATTGATGGGTCCTGCGGACTTGATTTTGTAATCATTTCATTACCTGTGTATGAGCTGTACGCATATTTAATTTCAATAAAAGCAATCACTTTCTTCATGGTGCTTCGTTTTTGTTTTTTTGTTTTTTTGCAAAAGAGTGTATATATATATGAGTGTATGTATGTATATATATATATATATATATATATATATATATATATATATATATATATATATATATATATATATATATATATATATATATATATATAATAAAAAATAAATTAAAAATCCAATGACAGTATAGAGATGTTGTAACTCATAATACACTAACTTAAAAATTGCCTACAAATTACAAAGAAGCATTAAACATAAATACAACCATCATGAGGAAAATCAGAAGCATATTACTGGTCATCAAGCTAAAGATAATCAACAAAATCAAGGGTATGGAATCGAAAATAGAAATAAAAAATACTAAGCAATAAAGCTCAACACGTGGAGAAGCACACGGCTTAAGAATTATTCACTTCGAAAAAATACTTTTTCAAGTCCAAATATTCAATCGAAATGAACACAAAAAATGCTTGTTTCGCAGACACGAGATAGATTTTATCTATAAACTCATGTTACTTGGACTACAAGCATAAAGATTGAAAAATTAGATAGAAAACAAAAATACCTGAAAATACTCTTCAAATGTACTACCAAGTCGAGCCTTAAATGACAAGACCAATGTTGCCATTCGCTATAGATAAAAGAGGAGATCTACCATTGCCAATTGTGAGTAACAAATAACAGCATTGCGTAAAGGCAGTAAAATGTGATATTCTACAGTAAAAGCTGCAAAATTAAAGGGCATGTAAAATAATAGGAAACATAGAGGCAAAGGTATAAGTGGATGTAAAAAGCAAAGCAAAGTAAATTCAAAAGAATGTAGATGTTCGGCTGAAATAAGATACTAAGGAAAGAATTTTAAGATAATCGAAACTTATTAACTATACTATTTACTAAATATGCTGGATATTCATATAATTTACTGGTAATTTTTAGGTTATTAATGTGCAAAGCATGAAATTTTTTATCTGATAATCTATAAATTCTAAAAAGTTGAAAAAAAAATGTTGAATTCTAAAAGTTGAATTCTAAAAAGTTGAATTCTAAAAATATAATATTTCTAAACAATTGAATCGAGTTGCAGGAATTAAATGGTAATATTTTATTAATGTTGAATTTAAAATAGTCTTTTTTATCATATAAATTAGTAACATACTATTAGTAGGTTCAATTATTAGATTTAAATCCAAATAATTAATATTATTATTAATAGTAGTTTCAATAGGTATTAATTCCAAATTATCCGGATAGAAATCTATATCTATGACATAATTATCAGTAAATACTAAACATATCAGATCATCAACATATCTGTAAATTTTATAATATGTTGAAGTAAAGGATTTTTCATAATGATATAGGTATAAATTAGCTAACATACTGTTACTACAGCCACCTTGTGGAACCCCTGAGACTTGTAAGTATAATTTATTACCTTGAAATATATAATTATTAAAAAGAACAAAGTGGAGAAGTTTAGGAAAATTGGTAAATTGAGTAGATAAATAGATTTATAGTAAATTGATTTGAGTAGATTGATTAGTAATATAAGCATTATAAAGACCTAAAATTACATCATAAAGATCAAAGAGCTTAATATTATTAAATAGATCTTTAAAAAATAATAACCAATTAAAAGTA
Source organism: Amaurobius ferox (assembly GCA_951213105.1). Classification (NCBI taxonomy): domain Eukaryota; kingdom Metazoa; phylum Arthropoda; class Arachnida; order Araneae; family Amaurobiidae; genus Amaurobius; species Amaurobius ferox. Next base: position 78,770,745 of record OX578154.1, on the reverse strand, counting down.
ATTACGAAATATTAAAATAATAAAATCACCAAAGCAGTTAAAACACGGTTGCCATGCCGAAAAAAGAAATTCCAAAAATAACTCTTCGGCAGACGATAACTAGAATTTTCATGAACGTCTGTAATTGTGGCTTTTCTTATCAATTTGTCGAAATTATCAACAAAGTAGCTGAGACAAATGAGGAAAAGTTGCAAAATACTTTACAGTGTTCTAATACACAGAGCACCACATCTCAAGTAAAGTAAGTTTACTTTATATCAAATTACAGAACCAATTTCTTTTTGTCAGCCAAAACCAAACATTTGTCTTCGGGTTTTTTTTTCTTTCGAATGTTTATCCTTTTCTGAAAGGCCTACATTCTGGTCAACAGACTGTTCTAAACCTCTTCCTCCTTTCTTTCTTCTTTGCCTATTTAAAGCCGTCCAACAACCTTCTTCAGTCAATTATACGCCTGTAATAAGGCCAGGAGTTTTTGTTTTGCAGCGTTGCGTAACAAAGGTATTATCTAGTGAGAAGTGAAATTGTTGAATTTTAAAAGTATAGATAGATACATCATTTTAAAAGGGAAAAGGTTAAAGTTGGTTATCTTCCGTAATTTCAACGGGTCATCTGGCTAGTATCGTATTAAGTATCAAAATAAAAAAAATCTGATGTGGGCAGTACATAACTTTCCCTGCAGACTTAAATTTAGTATATCTTTATTTCTTTAATAATTCGTTAACTTGAGTTCTGCTACACACAAAAGAAAAAACACACGCATACTTATTAGAAATGACAATGAATTTGCGCTTTTTATTCAATTTTCGTTTTTATTAACACTTTCCGACATAATTGAAAAGTGTTTATGACTTTATTCATTCTGTATGTCTGTCTGTCCGTTCGCACGACAACTGCGGTAAAAATGACATTATCAAAAAAAATTTTTAGTATGTTGTTGAGACGATCTGTGGGACCTATGGGAATGTAAATGAATATTATCACCCAATTAGTTTTGGATTGAACCCAGGTTGAAAAAATGAAATACATTGAACCCTATGGGACCTAATTTTTCAAACATATTTCAAGCGAAGTTAAAATTGACAAATTACTTCGAAATTTTTAGAAAATATTTAAATTATCCCATAAAATATATAAAAAAATTTCAAACAAAATATGTTCGGTAGTGTTAATAAAAATTAACTGAAAGTTAATTAAAAGTGAATTAAATTGAATTAAAATAAAGAGAACGTGAACATAAGTCTGCAGGGAAAGTCACGTGCTGCCTACATCAGTTTTTTTCCACTTACATTTACGGGCGATCACGCAGTTTTAACAGTCAATTAGCATGCTAAAAGTTTTAACAATAAGAATCAACAATAAAACACAATTTTTAAAGGCAAATTTAATTACATTTTAATCGCAATTGTCCGTGTAAACAATAATTGCGGAACCCTCTGTTTGTAAAAATCAACAATAAGTCATATCATTGTCCACATTGTCCCAAGTGTACTACATAACTAACGTTGTAGTCTACTATTTTTCGAGCCTTAATCGTAGTTAGAGCTCTATATAAGAGCGTTAGTCGTAGTCATGGCTTTGTAGCCAGAAATTTCAATTTAACAGGCAGCATGCTAAAAGTTCTAACAATAAGAATCACTAATAAGACAGCACATTACAGAGAAGTTGGAAATCGGCTCGACCCATAAAATTTTGCCGATGTAAAACTTTATTAATTAACATATAATTACCTAAAACCTAAATCTAAATTCTAAGCTCGTCTTGCACACATGCGGGTTCATATTTTGTCTATATATGCATTTCAGCACTGTAAGTTTTGCCGTCTGTTCGTAATGCCATGCCAAAAAAATTGCAAGTTTTTTGTTTTGTTTTAATATAGAGAGATAATTTTTCATGTCGTTAAGTTGCGTGTATTTAGGCTGGTCTGTTTTAATATAAGCTGTTATTATACTCGCTATATCAGAGATGACATATAGGATTTGGCCCCACACACACACACACACACACACACACACACACACACACACACACACACACACACACACACACACACACACACACACACACACACACACACACACACACACACACAAAGCACCAAAATAAAACCAAACTTTATGCGAGAGTTATTTGCATGCCAATATTTATGTGGTAGATACATATAATAATAGTTATTGAATATATGAATATGATGCAATAAAAAATAAATATAAGCATAGTAAAAAAAAAAATTAATGTGATCAGCACATGACCTTCCCTGCAGACTCAAATTTATTTTCTCTTTATTTTTTTAATGATTCATTGAATTGAGTTTAATTGCACAAAGTAATACTAAATTTAATTCACTTTTTGTTTTTATTTGGTAATTGGAGATTTTTTCAAAGGCGGTGTAACAAAAATGCAAAATAACTCAAATATCTGGAGAACGCTTAGTCCTAGAGTAATATGGTTGGTCTTATTCTTTTCCTACTCAAAAATTACGTATAAAACACACATTTAATGGATACATTTGAGCGCACGTGATCATTTATTTTCGATTTTTGCGATTTTTACTGTCCCTTTCGTAAAAAAAGGGCAGGTTCTACTTTTCCGAATCGTACCAAAATCTAATCAGCACCAGGGTATCCCATAAGTGACTTATCTACTAAATTTTTTGAAATTCGGTCAATTTCTTTTTCAGTTAGAGTGTATACATACATTGCACAGACAGACAGACAGACAGACACCCACACAGATGTCACGCTAAAAGTGGTCAAAACGTATAGATTCGTCGAAAACCCGAGTTGTGATTTTCGACATGATTCCAATACTTTCCCTATACATTACCATGTATTGCAGGGAAAGTAATTAACTAATAATGGAACATAATACATAAATACACAAATACGAAAATATAAGAATAATATTTTTACTTTCCTTGCAGCACATGATAACGCATAGTGAAAGTATTGGAATCGTGCTGAAAATCGGAACTCGAGTTTTCAACTGATTTACACGTCTTGGGACCTCTAGAACACGAAAGAACTATTTTTAGCGTGACATCTGTGTGTATGTGTCTGTCTGTCTCTGCAGATTTTGTATCCACTGTAAATAAAAAACTAATGGACCGAATTCTATAAAATTTGGTAGTCCATTGGTGGCATTGGCGTCCATGGACGCCAGTACCTGCAAAGGGGGATCAAACTGTCTGGGATAGGGTATGTTAAGTACCTGTCTTTTTGGGAGGTTCTTTGGGATTGACAGTGTCCCACCAGTAAGCAAAAGATTAATAACCTAAAAAATCCCAGTATTTTATATAAATATCCAGTATATTTAGTAAATGGTATAGTTAATAAGTTTAAATTAGCTGAATATTCTTAAATATCCTATTATTATTGGGTTAGGTTTTGGTACGACTCGGAAAAAAGAAGTTGCTCTTTTTTGAGAAATGGCCAGCAAATTTAAAATATCCGATCTAAAATAAAGTACTACATATACTCAAATATATCAATTAAATGCTTGTTTTTTACGTATTTTTTGACGACAAAAGAATAAGATTAATCCCATTACTGTGAGATGGACCATTTCCGAGATATATAAATTTTTCATTTTGATGAACTGAAGATGTTTTCCAGTGTAGTTATAAAAAATGTTTAATGAAATTTCTTAAAACTTAGTAGGTAAGTCCCGTGATAATTATTATCCTGATGCTGATTAGATTTTGATATGATTCGGAAAATTATAGACTCTTTTTTACTTTCCTTATATACATAATGTATATGGAAAGAAAGTATTGTGACGGGTTGAAAATTCGAATTCGAGTTTTCGACGGGAGAGCACGTTTCAAGCACCATCCCTGATTACGAATCGAGCATTTTTAAAGTGATGTTTGTCTCTGTGTGTGTGTTTGTATGTGTGTGAAAGTATGTGTGTGTGTGTGTGTGTGTGTCAGTGTGTGTGTGTCAGTGAGTCTGTGGAGACGATATTTCACGAACGAATGGAGCGATTCGAATGAAATTTGGTACAAAAATCACAATCCGTGAATACTGGAAGCTTATTGTTTTAAAACACAATCGAATGTTCAGAACCCCCCTAAATTTTCGAGTGAAATTTTGAAAAAATCATCAAAAAATCAAAATCTTTAATAAAGTTACGCAACTAGACATTCCATATGTAATTTTTCCTTAGAAAACGATTGCCATAAACTTTAGAACGCTAGCATAAACCGTTCTCGAGATATTGCACATTTTTCAAATAAATTTATCAAAAAATTCCATAAATTAAAAAAAATATATTAACTGTTAAAAACTATGTTCATTTTTCATATGTAATATCACGCGATAAATTGGGTGACATCATTCTCGTGGATCTAACTCGTTCCATTCACGAGAAAAGATACTTTGAGTAATACTTTTGTATTTGAACGTCAATAGTCATTTATCCACAGTAAGAATAACTTATTTCTCCGTCCATAACGCTTGGCGAGATTTCGGCGACGAATTTAGCGGAATGTCGCCAACGTGGCGACATGTTTAAATGTTGCCAACTTAACGAAAATCTCGCCAAAAGGATAGAAATGGCTCTAAATCAATGAAAATGACGACTGATTGAAGAAAATTCAATATCTTGGAAAGAATATAAGTATTTACTATAAGAATAACATTTTTTTTAACTGTAAAAGTAGTAAATTCATTGCATTATATAAGGAAAGTCATGTGCTGCCCACATCAGGTTTTTTTTTTTTTTTGCGAAATGGCCCGTAAAGATAGTGAAAATCTGAAATAAATGACTAAAATTGTTGAAATACATTAAGTACTTGTTCTTAAGCAAACTTTTACATCTAATTACCAAGTTTTACACCATGACTATAGGATAAGCCATTGGCGATATATATATATATATATATATATATATATATATATATATATACTTTTTTTTTTTAATTTTGAAATTTGAGGACCTGAAGGATTTAAAGCGAATTAAGTTGCCAAACGAAACGGAGAAGCAATAAAAAGGCACATTGGATATAATATCAGAAAAGTATCCACGTTATTTTCTGCAATTAAACTCAATTTAATGCATAATGAAATGAAAAATGGCAAAATGGATTTGAATCTGCATGGAAAGTCATGTGCTGCCCATATCAGATTTTTTTTAATCTTTTGCAAGATTTTTCGGATCAGGCAGGTGTGCCCTCTGTCAGTCTGTTTCTCTGAACGCACATACGCAGAGAAAAAATATTTTACAAGAGTATGTGAAAGAAAAAATTGTTAACTATGAGATTGCTAATTTTGAACGGAAATACAGGCATTTGACATGCTATTCCACGTTTTCGATATTATGTTTACGATACGATATTTGGATGCTCCATCTTGGGATGGTGGTTCATCCCAATTCTTGAATATCTTTTTGCAAACTTCGACATTTTCACTTTCTCACACTGTATTATATAGTACAGAGAAAGTATTGCTTTCACGAAAATTTTGGAATTCGAGATTTTGATGCCAATATATGCTTCTGAACGCATTTTGACTATTTGTGGGGTGATGTTCGTCTGTTTGTGCGTATACATGTATGTATGCACAAGGTAGGATAAAAAAGTTCGGAGACTGCTGATATCTCCAACCCTGATTGGAGGAGAGGGGAACTATTTTATCGTGGCGTAGAGGCACATGTGAAAAGGAAGAAGCAGAAAAGAAGAAGGAAGACAGAAACATTGCATCTGCTGCAATGTTTTTGTCGACGATTTACCCAAACGCTAGCAGAATTTGATATTCGCACGTTGTTCTTCAAACGTCATTTCCGTTTTCGACGAACTCGAACGACTCTAGTTCACTGACACGCATTGTCTGGAAAAACCCTGCACTGCGGACCTGCTTCTTCCTTTCACATTTCGCGTCACATGTGCCTTAGAAATTTGTTCCAAATTTTATATTTTCTTAGCATGGCAGCATGGGACAAAATTTAACATAATCATGCATAAAAGGGTGTATTTATGGCTCAATGAACACGAGACGTAATAGTTTCAATCATTATTGTGAAAAATAGCTGCAATACAAATTTTTTTTGTTCGTAACGTTATTACCCCCCCCCCCCCTTATGGGGCAAATTATTCTCTCCCGGAGGCAGGTACATTGTCAAGTATAGTATCAATCAAAAGATTTTTTAAGTGAAAGTAAAAGGTGTGAGACCAGAAATTGATCTCACACTTTGGTGAGACAGCTTTATGCCGTTTTTTTATTATATTCAAAACGGCAAGCAATACTGACAGTCTGGATGGCGCCGAATTTTACAACCCGTGAACCTAAAGTTCAGAAAACCATAAATTTAGAACCGCCATGGCAGAGGGGGCTGAGCTGGCCCTTACGAGGATGTGGAATGGTTCCATTGGTTAAATAAGTAATCAATGGAAAAAGGAGCTTGTTGCGTCACACTGAATGCTACAAATGAAAGCAAAGGGGGAGTGACACCCCGAAGGAAAAATACAGTCAAAACCTGTGACCAAAAAAGAACGACTAGAGTGGAAAAAAGATACTGATCAATGACTTGAGCAGACTTGGCAGACGCAGTGATGACTTAATAACGATACAACAACGACGACTTGTTCTGATACTTGCCCGACATTATGACATAACGACGACTAGAAATGTAGAGTGCTCCGTAGATATTCAAAAATAATGGATAGAGTTATTGATTTGTGCAAAGTTACAGCAGTACAATATGTTCAACGAATTTACGTGTCGGAGCATTACATCAAGAGTTAATGCCGGTAAATGGACGACAATGCTGACAAAGTACAAGACAGATTTGAAGACATGCACCCATCGAAAATGATATCTGGTCCTAACCACTATTTAGGCGTTTCCGTACTGGTCGCATATGTCCCCTCCGCGCTGAAGTAATATAATTAAATATTGTAATTGAACTTAATAAGTATTTTATGTTGTTAATAAATGCTATTGTTAAAGTTTAAATGGAATAATCCTTTTAGTATTATATTAATTAATATTCCTTTACAGGACTCACGCAAAATAAGTAATTGGAGGGTTTATAGCGGCACAATAAAGCAATGTACGATTTAATAAATGAGTCAACAATGTACGAAATTACGGTCATATCAATCTTAATTAATTTAATATTTAAAAGTACAACTTTAGTTTTCCTTCCCACAAAAGGTAACATTTGGATCCACGATACCGGTTTTTCAAAAAATTTCTGATAAAATTTGGGGGGAGGGGGGGGGGGTAGAAAAGAAAGAAATGAATTCCGGTATAAAAAAGTCGAGTTGAGCCACACTGCAGTTAATTTCTGTCTCAAATAGGATACGATTGAATATTGATAATATGCATTTCTAACTGTACTAATTGCATCCAACTAAAGATATCAATATCATAACCCATCATCTTCTTACATAATAAAGGAAGATGTATATCTATGTGTCTATGTGTGTGTCTGTGCAGACTGTAGCGGCAAATCCAAGCGTCATACAGCCATGAAATTTGATACACATACATTACAAGTCCCGAGATGGTGCACCTCGGTGTCATATATATATATATATATATATATATATATATATATATATATATATATATTAGTTCGAATTAGACTGTTAGTATTTTATGCTTTAGCATTTTCACACAAATTGGGCGACTGAAAATGTTATCACAGAGTTTCCATCGTAACGCCATCGGAAAGATCGAAGAACGTTCTTTCCAACGATGTCAAAACCGTATCCGTAGGATAGTTTCTTCCTATTTATTTGTGGTTTTAAATATACATTGAAATTTGCATTTTTTTTACGTTATCTGGTATATATGTCGCCGCATCCAAAATACTAAGATGAGCACAATTCTATAATTTAGTTAAAAGTTCCGTATCTATCTTAACATTCTAACAAAAGAAATTTCTCGATTTTATAAGTAATTTTTTAATTGATCGCATTAAGTGTTAGCGAAGCAACCAACAAATCTTTCGCGAAGTTCACGGATTCAACTTTTCTACCGGTGGATTTACTGCGAATGCCCACCTAGGAAGCACAGAGTAGTCTGTATTCCACCTTTTTTTTTTTTTTTTCGGACAGCGCTTGCAATTTAGAGGGTGCAGGATTGTGCTTCCATGTATTATTTAAGTAGCGGCTTCTTATTTAAATATGTATAAGTAGTGAGCGCTTATTTAGGACCAAGGCAACCCCGGGTAATTCGTTCTAGTATCAAATATGTCTTTATAATTAACAATGTTTACCAATTTTTCAATTCTTTTAATATCTCCGAACCTTTATGAGAACTACTGCTTTATAGAATCAAGAATTTTAGAAAATTCATGGGTGAAATTTAAATTGGGTTTTAAAATTTTGCGCTTCGCCCAGAATATTTTTATGTTTATAGAAATATTCCAATTTTCCAGATTCAGAGTCTCTATTAAAAAATATCTAAATCTAAAAACTCTTTATCCCCCCCCCCTCCCTGCAGTTTTTTATTTCTAATGTTTAAATGTAGCGTTATTGCAGTAAAACAACTTTAATGGCTTACCGTTCCATATCATAAAGTTCTTTGAAATTGTTTTCAGGTCATTCGTGTAAAGAAGCGTATTTCTTCCAAGCAAATCTACAACTCTTTCTAAGAATATAGATCTAACCAGGGCCACCTATACAAATTACCCCCCCCCCCCCCTCCCCTGTCAAAGCAAACGTTTATCACGGGCACCCTTACTTGTTTGATTTTTCACTCTGTGAACATTTCATGTTTTCTTCTCCCTTAAAATAAAAATATTAGGGGTCCCTCCTATTAGAGTGGTGTCCGTCGCCCCGAATATTAAAAGAGCATCATATTCAGAATTGGCATCCTTTCTAAGGAATTTTTTAATTGTATTTGATGCATATCGCTTTCAATTATATTAACTTTTTCTGATATTTCTTTAAATCAGTAGTGTCAGCTTCCGAACAAATTTCCTCGTGCTCTTTCCATTATCTGTTGGATAACGTGTAAAAATTGCTAACGGAGCAGATGACTTAATATCAGTTGTTTTGTCGGGTCAAATTGTGAAATAATCGCAACTGTTAATGCTAGCCTGAAGTTGATCAAATGTGTTGCCACTCACAGTAAAAATCATCTCTTTAATGATGTGAATAAAATCTATACTTGGGGTTTCAGAAATGGGGTCCAAATTATGAATATATAAAAATAATTTCAATATTTTAATATTTTGAACTTTTTTTTATTCGAAAAACTTAAAAAAGTAGCTCTTAGAGCCTTTTTTTTTTTTTTTTTCACTAAACTTTCACTCGAAATGTATAATAAACTATATAAGATAGATATAAATAGTAGATTTTTTTTGTTTTTCTTTTTACAAAATTGCCCTCAATCATCGTATCTCGCTGAAACACTACTTGTGTAAATTTCACAATTTTTTGAGTTAACAAGTCACTTGAGGGTTGACTTCGTGTTGATTAGATTTTGGTACGATTCGGAATAAAAGAACCAGCCTTTTTTTTTTTTTTTTTTTTTTTTTTTTTTTTTTTTTTTTTGCGAAATAGCCCCTAAAAATTGTCAAAATCTAAAATAAAAGACTACGCATGCTCAAATATATCAATTAAATGCTTCTTTTGCACGTAATTTTTGACGATGAAAAGAATAAGACCAACTACATTACTCTAGGTCTAGCTGTTTTCGAGATATTTTATTTATTTTTTCACTACGCCACCTTTGAAATTAAGTCCAGTTACCAAATGAAAATGAAAATTGAATTAAAAGTGCAAATTCGGTGTAATATAAAATAATTATGGGTGTTATTTTGTACAATTAAACTCAATTTAATAAATTGTTGAAATCATATACCGCACACGTGAGTTTTTTTTTTTTGTTTTTTTTATAAATTTAAATGCTTTGTACGATTAAGACCCAGAGCTGTCCTGAAGAAAATTATTGAGATTATGCGGTGCTGTCTCATTTAAAAAGTATTGAAATTGTGGGGTTCTAAGGAGCGGAGTCCCTGGTAGGGGTGTGAAAGGGGGCGCTGCCCCCCTTGAAAAATTTTTAATCATTAAGGCCATATAAGTGCCAATTTTAAGCCCATACATCACTTTTTTACAATATTAATAGCTTAATGCTTAACAGAACATATATCAATATATATATATATATATATATATATATATACACAAACACACACACACATGTATATATATATATATATATATATATATATAAGAAATATGTAATAATAAAAAAACAAGTAATATTACCATCACCAAAGAAGCAAATTCACGACCATAATGCCGATAAAAGAAGAGAACAGCATCAGCCCAAATTCGATGATTAGTCAGAATTAAATTCCTCCTCAGGTCTGAATATATAACTCTAACTAACCCAAACACATGCCTTTTTCAGATACAGCAATAGTACATTACTATAAATACTCTAATTCAGACTACAGGCAACAAGAAATGAAATAATGAAAATAGGATACATTAAGAAAATTTGTATTACCATGCATCATGAACCCTTCTTCTTTCACCACGTGTATACACGATCAAATTATATATATATATATATATATATATATATATATATATACATATATATATATATATATATATATATATATATATATATATATATTAATTAGCTTCTAAATATGCTCTGCCTTTAGAGGCATTTAATATGTGGATATTTACTTTATTAGAATCTATTAAAAAATACTATTAGTAGTATTAAATTGTCTAGATCTATATATAATATTGATAATATTAAACACTCCATTAATGATTTACAAAGATCTTTGTTATCACCTATGTTGATAAAGCCTCTAATAATTATGCTATTATCTGTAAAAAAATGTATATGCAATTTCTATTGGATTATTTAAAAAATAATAGTCTTTTTAAACTAGATTCACATTTCATTAATAGTTTCAAATTGAAAATTATCAATATAGTGATTTAAATATTATATATAAATTTCTTTAATTTCCATATATAGTGCTTATTCCTAAATTTCAAAAAATCCTATTAAATTTAGAACACTAACTAGTGGTCATAATACTTACTCTACTCATCATCATCATCATCATATTTGGCACGACAGCCCAGTATGAGCCATGGCCTTCCGCTGAAGATTCCTCCAGGACTTTCTATTTCTAGACCTGGTCAGAGAGCCAGTCTCTTGCTCCAATCACTCTAAAATCCGAATCAATTGAGTCTAGCCATCTCAGCTTTGGTCTTCCTCTTTTTATACTAGCGAAGGGCCTTGCAGCAAACATCTTCTTTACCGGGTCCCTTTCATCCATTCTAGCAATATGAGAGGCCCAGTTCATTGGCTTAATTTTAAAATATTTAATAATATCAAGTTCCTTAAAATATCTATAAATCTCTGAGTTAAAACGCCTCCGCCATAGGCTATTCTCCTTTACTCCACCAAGGTTGCCTTTACTTTACTAATGCAAGTAAATTACTACTAAATTCTTTAAATCTAATAAATGGCAGTTTACGTCAGTCTAGCAATAATTACCTTATTCTAAATAATAGTAATCTCTTATTTAGTAAGAATTAAAGAATAAATTAACATCACTTAGAAAACCAATAGGATTTCAAACTTTTGATTTTAAAGATCTTTTTAATAATATTAAGATCTCAGATGTATATAATTGATTGAAGACCCTGACCACACGACCAACCCGAAGGTTTATGGTAGCTTAATGTGTGGCCGGGAGAGAGATGTATATGATGTAATTTTAGTTTTATATAATGCTTATATTACTAATCTATCAACTCAAACAAATTTTATAAATTTTCCTAAACTTCTTCACTTTGTTTTTTTCATTCCACAGGGTGGCTGCAGTAGCAGTATGTTAACTAATTTATACCGTTATCATTATGAACAGTCTTTTACTTCAATAGATTATACATGTTACAGATATGTTGATGATCTGATTTGCTTAGTATATACTGAAAATTATGTCATAGATATAGATTTCTATCCATACAATTTGGATTTAATTTCTAATGAAGCTTCTATTTGTAATAATATTTAATTTTTTGGATTTAAATCTTTTTATTGAACCTTCTAATAGAATTGTTACTTATTTATATGATAAAAAAGACTATTTTAATTTTAACATTAATAAATTCTTACCTTTTAATTCCTGCACCTCGATTCAATTGCTTAAAAATATTATACTTAATCAACTTTTTAGAATTTATAGATTATCTGATAAAAAATTTCATGCTATACATATAAATAATCTAAAAAATACCAGCAATTTATATAAATACCCCTCTTATTTAGTAAATGGTATAGTTAAAAAGTTTAGATTAGCTGGAATTTTATGAATTCAATTCATAGTATCTTATATCAGCCAGACACCACCATTCTCTTATATTAATAATACTTTTATTTTTACATCCACTTAAACATAAGCCTTACCATTATAAGCCCCACTTTTTGTAGCTCTTATTGTATATTATTATTTTTTCTTGCCTTTTCGCATTACTGTTATTTATTTTTTACGATTGACAACAGTAGATCATTATCTTTTTCCTTTGCGAATGGCAACACTAGTCTCTTGATTCTGGGTTCTAGGGTTCGACTGGTTCGGGCATATGCAGAGTTTATTCCAGGTATTCTTGTTTCCTTTATTTTTCTTTCTTTATGTTTGCTGTCCAAGTAGAAATAGTTTATAGATATAATCTATCTATTTCTTCAGAAACATACATATTTTGTGTTTGCTTCGACAAAATATTTGGTCCCTATGAAGAGTTTTGGCGAAGTGAGCAATTCCATTATTTAGGTCTAGCCCTTGTCCACGTGTATAGGATTAATGCTTGGATTTTATATGTTTTTCTATTATCGATTCCATACCATTGATAATTGTTGATTATCTTTAATTTGATGACTCGAAATTTGTATTTTTTTCCATTTGATTAACGATTTGCTGTTGTATACGTTTATTTTGTAGGTTTGTTATAAAGTTAGGTTTTCCGAGTTGCAGCATCTCACTTTTCTATCATTGGACTTTTAAACTATTATTATTATTATTATATATATATATATATATATATATATATATATATATATATATATATATATATATATATATATATATATATATATATATATATATATATATATATTAACAGATATGGATCATTTTGTAACTTGGGACGCTTTCTATTTATTTATACCGCGCCGCGCTGATTGGTATTTGACTGGTCGTCTATCGTCTATCCAAGCCCAAGGTGGCAGTTGCCACTTTTATCAGTTTTTAACACTTTACAACAAAGTTGAAAAGTGTTTATGACTTTGTTCATTCTGTCTGTCTGTCTGTCTGTCTGTCTGTCTGTCTGTCTGTCTGTCTGTCTGTCCGTTAGCACGATAACTGCCGTAAAAATGACTTTATCAAAATGAAATTTTAGTATGTTGTTCAGACGGTCTGTAGGACCTATGGGAATATAAATAAATAATATCACCCAATTAGTTTTTTATTGAACCCGGGTTGAAAAAATGAAATACATTGAACCCTATGGGACCTAATTTTTCAAACATTTTTTAAGTAAATTTAAAATTCACGAATTGCTTCGAAATTTTTAGAAAATATTCACATTATCCCATAGAATATATAAAAAAAAATTCAGTAAAATATGTGAAGTAGTTTTTTAATTAAAAATTATTTAATATAGGGAAAAAAACAAATTCAATTAAATTCTGACTTTGGGATATCTTTCAGAAAGAAAAGAGAGATATATTATATAATAAATATCTCTCCATTTGTTTAAACGTTTTGCATATGGGAGTGGCTTCACATTTTAAAATAAATTTGGTAGATAACAATTTTTCATTTTTTTAAATTTTATATAACTCTTCATGATAAATTTATTTGATGGCATTTTTAATGCACTTTCCTACGTCCTAGAGAGTTAAAATTTGGTACACAGCTTAAATTTTTTGAACATTTTATTCGACAAAAATTTGATGGATCTTTAAATATAGATCATACATTTTTTTCGAAATGGCCTGAAAATAATCCCCGTTCACTTCTATAAATCATTGGTGTAATATTGTTAAAAATTCTGATGTGGACAGCACATGTCTTTCCCTGCAGACTCATATTCGTTCTTTTTATTTATTTTTTCTATGACGTCATTTGAATTAATTTCAGTTGTTTTCGATGAAGTTTTCAAATATAATAAATTATCGTAGTATTATGATAGTTTTAAAAATATTACCGTGGAATGTATCGCTTTTCAGATATATTTAAACCAGGCAATTTTTATTTCAATGCCGTCATTTGAATGAAGTTCATGTTTTTCAATGAAGGTTTAATTTTTCAAATATAATAAATTAATGTAGTATTATGATAAGTTTTAAAATATTACCGAGGAATGTATTGCATTTTCGACTGTTTTAAATAAAATTGCATTGAAGTTGGAAAGTGTTTCATAATCAATGCTTTAAGCATGATTGATCTTTCTTGTTCATTCCTCTCCTGGTCGCACGCAGGATATTATTTTGAGGCTTGGTTCAGGGGGGTTTCTTCATTTCCTCATTTGTTTTCATTCAAGTTTGTAAATGACTAGCAAAAAAAAAAAAAGGTTGAACTTCGTTGAAAGTTGCCCAAAAGCCAGCAAATGCAAAACTTTCTTGAGACCTTGAGAGTACACGGCGCGAACTCTGTGTTTTTCAAAATTTTCTTGAGAGTACGCGGCCCATACCCTTTCGGGACAGCCCTGATAAGAACAAACGAAAATGAAACGAAACTAAGAAAAAATATTCTCCTACAATATCTTAATAGCTGTAACCATCGACTGCAATTGATTTCACTCTTCGACGAACAAGATAATCGCGTTCAAATCCCCTCGAGCATACCCGGATAAAACAAAACACCGTTATCGCCGCAAACGGATGAGAAAAGAGGACGAGACGTGCAGAAACTTTCAAAAGAAATTCAATTTTGCATTAGTTTGATTGAGATTGGCAACGAAACCGCTAGCTAGCAGACGATGAATGTGGGGTTACAACATTTGGCGCACTATCGCTATGAAAATGAATGTGAAGTTCGGTTCACTCCACTTTATATCGAGAAGGAAGAGATAGATAATTGATTTGACTTTAAAGCTAAGAAAATTTTATTTAAAAGTAAATGACATGCAGGTTAAAGCAAGGAGTTGAAACTTCATGTTAAGAAAATCCAATAACGTTTGAGACAATTATTCAGGTGGCTCTAGGATAATATAAGTAGCCCTGAAGTGTATGCATTTTCATGGAGAAAAGCCTAAAATATTTATTTAAACTGTCCATTTTGTAAAAATAAATTATTACCGCAATAATAAATAGAACTGAAAGAAATAAAGAATATGCTTACGTGTTCAAAATTATTTTACCTTTCAATTTATTTTTATCTCCCTATGTTCTGTACGTACAACTATCAAAAATACTGGTTAATTATACTCATAATTAGGGAACCCTTAATTTAAAAATAATCCAAAATACATATACTAAATACCACGCATTTCTATTGTGTCCACTAACAATAGCAGCTACTTTACTAACATTAGCCAGACTTAGATATAATTCTCAAAGCATTGTGGCATTTCCAAGTCTTTCATCCATAGGAGTTTTATCTCCTTCTTTCTAACTCCATGGTCTTAGAAATAAAAATCTGATGTGGGCAGCAGATGACCTTCCCCGCAAACTTATATTTACTTTATCTTTATTTTAATTAAATTTAATTCACTTTTAATTCAATTTTCGTTCTCATTTGGTAACTGGACTTATTTTCAAAGGTGGATTAGAGAAAATAGGAAAAAACTAAAATATCTCGAGAACGGCTAGTCCTAGTATAATGGGGTTGGTCTTATTCTTTTTTATCGTTAAAAATAACGTATAAACAAGCATTTAATGAATATATTTAAGCATACGTAGCTTTTATTTTAGATTTTGAAGATTTTTGAGGCCCATTTCGCAAAAAAAGGCAGGTTGTTTATTTCCGAATCGTACCAAAATCTAATCAGCACCAGGGTGACCCACAAGCGACTTATCTAGCGAATTTTGTGAAATTCGGTCCATTAGTTTTTCAGCTAGAGTAGATATAAGCAATTTTAATTGGCCATTTCGCGAAAAAAGGCAGTTTTATTTTTATCCCGAATCGTACCCAAGACTAATCAACACCAGATTCGCCCACAAGTGACTTACCTACCAAATTTTATGAAATTCGGTCCTTTAGTTTTTTAGTTAGAGTGGATACAAAATCTGCACAGACAGATAGACAGACAGACACACACACAGACGTCACGTTAAAAATAGTTTTTTCGTATTCTAGAGGTCTCGAAAGGTGTAGATCCGTCGAAAACTCGAGTTGCGATTTTCGGCATGATTCCATTACTTTCCCTATACATTACCATGTATTGCAGAGAAAGTAAAAAAGTGGCAGTGGCTCTAGCTAATCCGATGGAGCCGAAAGAGCAAGAATAATTTTCTTGTCAATTAAAACTCCAATAAAGTGCAATAAATTTATTCATTGCTTTCAGTCTTATTACTTTCTTTACAATACATGGTAGTGTATAGGGAAAATATTGGAATCATGCCGAAAATCGCCACTCGGGTTTTCGACGGATCTACACATTTCGAAACCTCTAGAATACGAAAAAACTATTTTTAGCATGACATCTGTGTGTGTGTCTGTCTGTGCAATGTATGTATCCACTGTAACTCAAAAACTAATGGACCAAATTTCATAAAATTTAGTGTATAAGTCACTTCTAGGATAACCTAATGCTGATTAGATTTTGGTACGATTCGAGGTAAAAGAACCTACCTGTTTTTGCGAGATGGCCCTCAAAAATCACATGTATCCACTCTAGCTAAAATCCTAATTGACCAAATTTCATAAAATTTGGTAGATAAGTAACTTATAAATTAATATGGTGCTGATTAGATTTTGGTACAATTCGGGCAAAAAAAACCTTTCTTTCTTTGCGAATTGGTCCCAAAAATCTTCAAAATCTAGTAGTAGTAAAAGACTAGAAATGTATCAATTTAATGCTTCTTTTATACATAATTTTTGATGATGAAGTGATCACTCCTATTACTCTTGGACTAGCGGGTCTAAAGGTATTTAAGTTTGTTCGCATTTTTGCTATAACCGCCTTTAAAAATATGTTCAGTTACCAAATGAAAGCGAAAATTGCATTAAAATTGTAAATTCAGTATAATTTTAAATAATTATGCGTGTCATTTTGTGCAATGAAACTCAATTTAATGAATTAATAAAGAAATAAAGAGAAAATGAATTTGAGTTTGTAGGGAAAGTCGCATGTGCTGCCCACATAAGATTTTTACTTTCCCTGCAATACATGATAATGTATAGGGAAAGTATTGGAATCATGCCGAAAATCGCAAATCGAGTTTTCGACGGATCTACACGTTTCGAGACCTCTAGAATACGAAAAAACTATTTTTTGCGTGACGTCTGTGTGTGTGTGTCTGTCTGTGTGTCTGTCTGTCTGTGCAGATTTTGTATCCACTCTAACTAAAGTACTAATGGGCCGAATTTCACAAAATTTGGTAGGTAAGTCACTTGTGGGCGAATCTGCTGATTAGTTTTGGGTGCGGTTCGGGATAAAAGAACCCGCCTTTTTTTTGCGAAATGGCCCTCAAAAACTTGTATCCACTCTAGCTGAAAAACTAATGGGCCAAATTTCACAAAATTCGGTAGATAAGTCACTTGTGGGTCACCCTGGTGCTGATTAGATTTTGGTAGGATTCGGAAGAAAATAATCTGTCTCTTTTTGCAAAATGGTTCGCAAAAATCGCCAAAATCTAAAATAAAAACTACGTATGCTCAAATATAATCCATTAAATGCTTGTCTAATACGTAATTTTTAACGAAGAAAAGAATAAGACTAACTCTATTACACTAGGTCTACCCTTTCTCCAGATATTTTAGTTTTTTCGTATTTTCTCTACGCCACCTTTGAAAATAAGTCTAGTTATCAAATGAGAACGAAAATTGGATTAAATGTGAATTAAATTTAATTGAAATAAAGAGAACGTGGATGTAAGTTTGCAGGGAAAGTCATGTGCTGCCCACATCAGATTTTTAGTTTTCGAGATAACAAACTTTACAAACATTACAAACTTTAAAAACAGAAAATTTTCATCTTCTTCAACTTAGCAAAACGTTTACTCGAAAACTATAAGAGCTATATAAAATCAAAATTTTTATCTGCATTTCCTCCTGAACGTTTTTGTAGCTTTCTGTTTATGTCAGCTTCTTTAATAGTTTAGCTGATATTGCAAATGAAAACAAGCGAAGTCACTCAGACAAAAACTTTTCTTTTCTTGAAAAAAATTATTCACAATAATAAAATATTGACATTTTTCTTATACTATATTCACAAATGATACCCTATTTCCGACAAACAATATAAATTGTTTATATTTTTATTTGTTTGGTTCTGGGATATAAACGTCCAAACAATGGCAGAGCCTGCCATTGTTACCCCCCTACCCCCCACTTATCCATCGTGTTATCATCCTTTCATGTTATCATCAGAAACTTACAGTTTATTTTAAACGCGGAGATTTTTATTATTTATTTTATACATATATTATGTTTTAATATAAAGGGTTAAATACGTAATTGATGTTCTAATGTCAAATGAGTTTTTGCGATCTTCCCATAGGGTGCCATCTCTCTCTTAAACCGCTTATGCAGCAGAAATCTTAAGAAATCGGTGGAAACAGACTGGTGAGGAGTTGCAGACAGAATGCAGTGGATTTCAGAAATTGAGCATTGGTTAAAAAAAAAGTCCTATGGTCAACAACGGTTCTGGCGTGACTGCTCCGGTGTAAAACGTAGCGTAAATCCTGTGAGCGGCCTTGGTGCACAAAGGATTGGTCTGCAGGAAGATCTATCTGCTCTTTGTCTGCCGGAATGAAGATAAGCATTTTCTTGGTCCGGAAACGGACAAGAGTTCTCGTTCGGAACATAGTATAGTCATAATCAGTGGTCGGAAGTAGCGCGCTTAGTAGCGAAACTACAGTAGTTACTATTTTTTCTCGTAGTTTGCAGTGTAACGCACTACTTTTAAAAATAAGTAGTGTAGCGAGTAGCGCTATACAATAAATCACTAGTTTATATCGAGTTTTGACGTTACTTTTATCGTTACTTCAGTGAACAAACAAGGT
The DNA here is from genome assembly GCA_951213105.1 of Amaurobius ferox. Taxonomy (NCBI): domain Eukaryota; kingdom Metazoa; phylum Arthropoda; class Arachnida; order Araneae; family Amaurobiidae; genus Amaurobius; species Amaurobius ferox. Next base: position 78,751,585 of record OX578154.1, on the reverse strand, counting down.
GCCATTCTACATGTCATGTGATCACCCTTTCTTCATTTGTATGAAATTTAGTGTTCTGCGCAACGATGTATGATGAATAGCTGCAGGGTTAGGAAGGTCATTGCTTCATGAAGTTGATTTTTTATATGGGTATATTCTGATGCGTTATTTTCCAAAAGATCCTGCTTATCTGATTGCAATTTAGAGATGCAAATTCTACTAAAAATGAACAAACATGTTTTTAAATAAATAGTTTTTACTTTTATTTTATTTTATACTTTTAATAAATAAAATGGAGGTACGTCAATTTTAATTAAACTTTAAAATCAAAGACTACCAAAAATAGGTTTAAAAGTTCTTTAATAAAATCTCCTTTGCCACTGATGAAGGGCATTGCGATGCCCGAAAGCGCTTTGGCCGTTGTTGTTGTTGACCCAGACCGTCCGACCTACCAGAAAGGTGTAAGGAACTGTTTGGACGGCCGGGAAGGGCCACCCAATTTAGACCGGAACCCAGTGGGGGGAGGCATCCACAGTGACCGTACCCTCCTTCCCCTACCACCAACTTCTCGAAAGGACAGCGCTTTGACTGTTGTTGTTGTTATTGAGACCCAGACCGTCCGACCTACCAGAAAGGTGTAAGGTAACTGTTTAGACGGCCGGGAAGTGCCACCCAACTTAGATCGGAACCCAGTGGGGGAGGCATCCACAGGGACCGTACCCTCCTTCCCCTACCACCAACCTCTCGGAAGGACTTACGGACCCATATGTTTAACGTGATCGTACTCCGCATGAACACGGCGGCAGTTGTGGCAGAGTGCAAATCCAGCGCGCAAACCACCGGGCTACCGCGCCCGAAATGTGCCAACAGCACGCGGTGTTCCCAGGTGGTCACCCACCCAAGTACTAACCGCGCTCGATGCTGCTTGACTTCGGTGATCTAACGAGAACCGGTGTTTTCAGCACGGTAAGGCCGTTGGCTCAGCGCTTTTACTGTTGAAGACCCAGACCGTCCGACTCGTCCAGAGGACTAAGAGCAACTGTTTGGACGGCCGGAGCGCTTTTACTGTGTAATTTTTGTACGTCGAGGAAAGGAGATTTTATTAAAGGACTTTAAAACCTATTTTTGGTTGTCTTCGATTTTAAAATTAATACTTTTATTTTATTTTACTGTTTTCAGAAGATGGTAAAAGCGTAAAGATTGGTAAGTTGATCATTCAATTTTAATTATCCAGAATAAGTATGTTAAATGACTACAGTATACCCATATCCTCAACTTCTTGTGAAAATTGAAACTGTGCCAAAATTCGTCTTATAAAAGTAGCTATGTAGTGACTACATTTTAAAAGTAGTTTGTAGTCACTACTTTTTAAAAAAAGTAGTTGTAGTTAACTACATTTGTCATAATGTAGTTGTAGTTGTAGATCACTACAGTAATAAAGTAGTTTTACCAACCACTGGTCATAATCTTGCAATCAAGTGAGGCAAGATATAACCGTTCTTTACTACTACTCGTTCTTTCCATGCCAACCGTTCTTTACACAGGAAAAACGGTTTCGAAACTCTGTACTTCCAAGCAAACTTCGTGGGGGTAACAAACACACTAAATTTCTTGTGGGCAACCATTTTACTTTTCATACGTAGTTTTAGAAAGTATTGTTTTCTCGAAAATTTTCGATTTCGAGGTCAATATATGGTTAAAGACCTCCTGAACACGTTTTGACTATTTTTGGAGTGATGTCCGTCTGTCTGTATGTCTGTGGTCGATTTCTTGTGTACAATATAGCAGCCACAAATATTAATGGATTTTCGCGAAACTTTATATCCAGCTTTGTTGTCAAAAAATCTAGAACTAGATGGATTTTTTTTTAAATTAAAGCGATAACTTCGAAATTTATTTGAAATTTTATATTTTTTTTAACATAGCAGTAGAGGACAACATTTTACAGAATTGAGAACAAAAGGATTTATTTATGGCTCAATGATCACGAGACTTTATAGTTTCAATCATTGTTGTGGAAAATAACCGCAATACAATTTTTTGGTTCGTACCCCCATAGGGGGGGGGGGGGACAACTTACCCGCTCCCAGAGGGTATAATGTCAAGTATGCTATCAATCGAAAAAGTTTTCAAGTCCTTTAAAGTGAAGGGTAACATGCTGTAATTGTACTCATAATACCGATTTTTCAAAAAAAGTTTGAAAAATTTGAAAAAATAAAAAGCTACTTAAAATGGATTCTAGTATGAAAAATTCTAGTATGAGTGGAACCACTCTCCAAATATTATTATTATTTTTTTTTTCAAATCGAAATAATCACGTACAAGGTCCACGGCATAATACTTTTGATGTTGCATTGTCAATTACAATTTAGCGCTTTTCTTAGTGACGTTATCCAAAACTGCTTATAAGTGCCACATTAAATTTAATGTCGCACAAAACTAATTTGATAATAGACAGCTATAAGAAAAACTTCTATCGTCCAATAAATAATATAGTTCATATATTAGGCGTTTTCAATAATTAAATAGTGAAATTTATGTAACTGAAAACATTTATGCACTCGAGTGCGGACGGTCCTGAAGGACGCTAAGAGTTGCTTTTAATTAAAGTTAAGAATAGCACTTTAAAAATAAAGACAACCAGAAAATTGGCCATAATTAAAAGTCTTTTATTAAAATCTCCTTTAAGACGTATTAAAATTACACAGCCAGAACGCTTCATGCCAGAGCTCTTCATGCTCGAAGAACATAGTAATGCACGAAAGCGCTATGGCTGTGTGATTTTAGTACTGAGGGGTTAATCTAATTAGCACCAGGTTCACCCATAAGGGACTTACCTACGAAATCTTATGAAATTCAGTCAATTAGTTTTACAGTTAGAGTGGATAGAATATCTGCACAGACAGACAAACACACAGACATAGATGCCACGCTAAAAATAGTGAGTGTTTTCTACCAAATTTTGTGAAATTTGGTCAATTTGTATTTCAGTTAGAGTGAATACACGAGATTTTTGCGGGCCATTTCGCAAAAAAAGGCGGGTTCTTTTATTCCGAATTGTACCAAAAGCTAATCAGCACCAGGGTCACACCCAAGGGTCTTACCTACCAAAGTTTATGAAATTCGGTCCATTAGTTTTTGAGTTACAGTGGATACATACATTGCACAGACACACAGACATAGATGCCACGCTAAAAGTAGTTTTTCGTGTTCCAGTGGTCCCAAAACGTGTAGATCCGTCGAAAACTCGAATTGCTATTTTCGGCACGATTCCATTACTTTCCCTATACACTACCATGTATTGTGGGGAAAGTAAAAACTACTGTTTGTGCGAAATGGCTCACAAAAATCGTATGTATAGACTCTAATTGAAGAACTAATTGACCAAATTTCACTAAATTTGGAAGATAAGTCACTTGTAAGTTACCTTGGTGCTAATTAGATTTTGGTATGATTCGGTAAAATAAAAACTATCTCTAGTTTTATTTTATTTTTTTTTCTTTTGCAACATGACTCGCAAAGATGATCAAAATCTAAAATAAAAACCTACATATAATCAAATGTATCAATTAAATTCTTGTTTTATACGTAATTTTTGACGATAAAAAGAATACGTCCAACTCCATTACTCTAAGATTAGCTGTTCTCGAGATATTTTAATTTTTTCGAATTTTTGCTACTCCCCCTTTTGAAATACGTCCAATTACCAAATAAAAACGAGAATGGAATTAAAAGGGCAAATTCAGTGTTATTTCAAATAAGTATGCGTGTTATTTTGTGCAAGGAAACTCAATTTAATGAATTATTAAAAAAAATAAAGAGAAAATTAATTTAAATCTGTAGGGAAAGTTATGTGCTGCCTGCATCAGATTTTAAGATAAACGTCACTAAGCTGTTGCCAACTAAAAATAAATAATTCAATGGATTTTTCTAGAAAAAGTCCAAGAAAATCTTTAGAATTAAAACGATAATTCATTAAATTATGCCTGTTTTCTTCACTTTTAAGCCAATTATTATACAGATAAATCTTAACATTGCATGGGATGTGAATTTATGATATTGGAATGTATCCTCACATTTTAGATACTGACCGCAAATTAATATTCATAAGCGGATTACAAAAACTAAATGGTCTGTAAACCGAAATTCCATTATCGGTTATGTTATTATACTGCCAGTTCGCATCGGTACAAATCGGCTACAAGCAGCTAGCTATTCTCCATCATCTTAGCTCAAACGATTATAATCATTCTAAACGATGCTTCAATTTATCTAATGGCTACTGTGATGTCACGAAGTCTGGCAGAAACGCAATCTCCTATCCTATTAGTATCATCCGAATGACCAAGAGTTATGACCTAGTTCGTAGAACGCAAACGCTTGCACTAGCTTGTCTAGTTTGGATCGCTCGGGCTAAGCTCTCAGGCCTCTTCTGAGAAAACGAAAGTAAGCGGGCCCAGCTCGTTCCGGAACTGGGGAAAACCTCTAGCGTTTGGAATGCCATTGAAAATATGTGGAGAGGAGAAAATTGTTTGAGAACGTGCTTCAAAACATGAAAACTCGTAGCAGACGATTTTTGTTTTTTGTGGTTTTCCCGCGTTTTGTTTTTACTTTCCCTGCAATACATGATAATGTATAGGGAAAGTATTGGAATCATGCCGAAAATTGTAACTCGAATTTTCGACGGATCTACACGTTTTGAGACCACTAGAATGCGAAAATACTATTTTTAGCGTGACGTCTGTGTGTGTGTCTGTCTGTGCAATGTATGTATCCACCCTAACTCAAAAACTAATGGATCGAATTTCATAAAATTTGGTAGGTAAGTCACTTAGATGTGACCCTGGTGCTAATTAGTTTTTAGTATTACTCGGAAAAAAGAACTCGCCTTTTTTTTGTGAAATGGCCCGCAAAAATCCCCAAAATCTAAAAAAAAGACAACATATGTTCAAATGTATCAATTAAATGCTTGTTTTATACGTAATTTTTGACGAGGAAAAGAATAAAAACAACTCTATGACTCTCTAGGACCAACCATTCTGGATATATTTGAGATTTTTCGCATTTTTGTTATGCTGCCATTGGAAAAATGTCCAATTACCAAATAAAATCAGGAATTGAATTAAAAATGCAAATTCGGTGTTATTTTGTGCAATTAAACTCAATTTAATGAATTATTAAAGAAATAAAGAAAAAGTGAATTTGAGTTTGTAGGGAAAGTCATGTGCTATTCACATCAGATTTTTTATTTTTACTTTCCCTACAATGCATAGTAATGTATAAGGAAAGTGTTGGAATCGTGTCGAAAATTGCAAATCGAGTTTTCGACGAATCTACATGTTTCGAGCATGCTAGAGCATGAATATGCTTTTTTAACGTGAAGTCTGTGTTTGTGTGTGTGTGTGTGTGCAAGACACGTATTCACTCTAGCTCCAAAACTTAGTCACCAAATTTCACAAAATTTGGTAGATAAGTTGTTTGTGGATGAATCTGGTGCTGATTAAATTTTAGTATGATTCTGAAAAAAAAATTTATGTGGACAGTACAAGACTTTCCTTATATAATACAATGAATTAACTACTTTTACAGTTAAAAAGTAATGTGTAAGATCCACGGTACTGCTTTTTAACACTTTACAACAAAGTTGAAAAGTGTTTATGACTTTGTTCATTCTGTCTGTCTGTCTGTCTGTCTGTCTGTCTGTCTGTCTGTCTGTCCGTTAGCACGATAACTGCCGTAAAAATGACTTAATCAAAATGAAATTTTAGTATGTTGTTCAGACGGTCTGTAGGACCTATGGGAATATAAATGAATAATATCACACAATTAGTTTTGGATTGAACCCGGGTTGAAAAAATGAAATACATTGAGCCCTATGGGACCTAATTTTTCTAACATTTTTTAAGCGGATTTAAAATTCACAAATTGCTTCGAAAATTTTAGGTAATAGTCAAATTGTTCCATAAAATATATAAAAAAAAATTCAGCTAAATATATTCAGTAGTTTTTTTAAATTAAAATTAAAATAATAATTACACATCTTATATGAAACGATCACGTGGCCATGATATGAAACGATCACATGACCCACTTCAAAATGACATATGGCATCCATCTTGTTTCAAATTCGTGATTTTTTAAAGTTCTTTTTAATTCATATTGAGTGTTGTATCCATCCCAAAACTACTTTATTTCTACTTAAATTCTGTGCATCTACATACTAAAACAACACAATGACAATATATTTGAGTTTAAATTCTCATTCAAATTTGATTATTTCTACAATTAAGCCTATTTTTCACCTATGTAAAATGTAAACAGCAAAATATGTAGAATGAGTTGTATTAGAATTACTGTATTTCTTTAACACAAAATAATTCAGTCCATGGAGTCTGCATGGCTGATATGAATGAAATATTAATTGATTTTATGAACAGAAGGACGATATTTTTCGATGAAGTTTTAAGCATAAAGTTTATGAATTGTAGCTCCATGGTCTTAATTTTTAAATAAAATAAATTATTATAGTATTGTGATGAATGAAATGGAGAAAGTTATGAATGAAATCCTGCTTTTATAGAGAGATCCAGGCGTGTTATTTTTTCTATGACGTCATTTGAATTAATTTCAGTTGTTTTCGATGAAGTTTTCAAATATAATAAATTATCGTAGTATTATGATAGATTTAAAAATATTACCGTGGAATGTATTGCATTTTAGAGATATTTAAACCACGCAATTTATATTTCAATGCCGTCTTTTGAATGAAGTTCATTTTTTTCAATGAAGGTTTAAGTTTTCAAATATAATAAATCAATGTAGTATCGTGATAAGTTTTAAAATATTACCGAGGAATGTATTGCATTTTCGACTTTTTTAAATAAAATTGCATTGAAGTTGGAAAGTGTTTCATAATCAATGCTTTAAGCATGATTGATCTGTCTTGTTTTTCGTTGAATTGTAAATTTGGCAATTTTCCGATGACAACATGCAAAACAATTTCAAAGTACCCAATGAACTTATATTTCGCGCATTTCTAAATAAACAATTATCAATATTGATAGCATCCCCAATAGGCGATATAGTCCATATATTAAAATATTTTAATAATTAATTCATCAATTAGGCGTCATTTTCATTAATTTAACGTTATTTTTGCAATTTTGGCGATATCTTTGTTAATCTGGGGCGAAATATCGCCAAGTTGGCGATAATTTGCTAAATTATTCACCAAAATTGCCAAATGCATCACCAAGTGTTACAGACAAACGGAGAGAAGAGCATTTCTTATATATTAGAAGGTATGCACGTCATATGACGGAAATCAGAATTTCCGAAACATTACTTCCCATATGGCGTCATTTTTATCAATTTGGCGACATTTTGTCACTTTGGTAACATTTAAAATAGTCGCCAACTTAGCAATGTCCCGCTAAATTTCTCAACAAGCGTTACGGACGGAGAAATAGGTTATTCTTATAGTCTACTCTTATGTTCTTTCCAAGATATTGAACTTTCATCTATTATTCGTCATTTTCATTGATTTAGCGTCATTTTTATCAATTTGCAACACTTAAAAAAGCCGCCAAGTTGGCGACATTCTGCCAAAATCTTGCCAAACGTTATGAACGAAGAAATAAGTTATTCTTATAGCAGATAAATGACTATTGGCGTCCAAATACAAAAGTATTGCCCAAAGTATATTTTCTCATAAATGGAATGAGCTAGATCCACGAGAATAATGTCACCAAATTCGTCGCCTGATATTACATATGAAAAGTGAACATATTTCACGATAGTTAATATTTTTTTTTAATAAATATATTATATTATATTTATATGTTGTATTTATATTATTTATTTTATTTATTTATTTATTTAAATTATTTATTTATATTATTTATTTATTTATATTATATTATTTATTTATATTATATTTTTGTTTTATAAAAATGTGCAATATCTCAAGAACGATTCATGCTAACGTTCTAAAGTTTGTGTCAATCATTTTCTAATGCAAAATTACATGAGAAATGACTATTTAAGTAACCTTATTAAAGGTTTTAATTTTTTACTCGAAAATGTTGGGGGGGGGGGGGGGTTGAACATTAGATTGCATTTGAAAACAATAAGCTTCCAGTATTCACGGATTGTCATTTTTGTATCAAATTTCGTCCGAATCTTCGTTCGTGGGATATCGTTTTCACAGACTCACTGACACACACACATACACGCACACGCACACACATCATCACAAAAACGATTGATTCGTGTTCAGGGATGCTTGAAACGTACTCTCCCGTCGAAAACTCGAATTCGAATTTTCGACCCCGTCACAATTTTTCCTCTTAAACATTATCTATCTATATAAATAAAAATGAAAATCTGTCTGTCTGTCTGTCTGTCTGTCTGTTTGTCACACCATCACGGGAGAACGGCTGAACCGAATTTGATGAAATTTTGTGGGTAGCCCAGAAATAGCCCCACTTAAAATTATATCCGTGTTTTGAGTTTCTACGACCAGTGGTTCTCGAGATAATAGTAAAAAACGAAATTTTCGTTTGTCTCATCATCACGGAAAAACGGCTGAACCGAATTTAATGAAATTTGGTGAATAGCCTTGAAATATCCCCCCATAAATTTTGTCCAAGTTTCGAGTTTCTAAGACCTGGGGTTGTCGAGATATTAATGAAAAACGGAACTTTTTCCTAGGAGTTCTACTCCCTAACTCCGTGGTTTATCCAAACGAAAAGCTTGAAAATCGTTTGAAAGTGAATTAAAATTTAATCTCTGAGTTTGATGGGAGATTTTTTGCGTTAATTAGTCACTTTCTGAAAACATGAATTGTTTGAAACATGATTTAAAGGGGAAATCTATCTCCATGGTTCATGGTTTATTTAAAACAAGCTTTTACGGAACAATGAGAAGTATAGAGAAATCAAAATCGTTATTTAATTTCGCAGTTTATGTTATAAGACATGACATATTTAACATGTTACAAGATTCTATCTTATATCATGTTACTTAGAAACGCAATTAAATTAAATCTGTCTGTTAATTTTAATAATTATTTTTTCGATTTGAATAATAAATAAATGGATATAAAAATATATTTTAGAAAAGAACGATTTGATTTTTCTTATAGCATTTTTGACTGGATAATATCAATTACGGTCTTCAGGTTTAAAAATTATTATTATTTATATTTTCGGGGATTATTGATTCAAGGATTATTGATATTTTCAAGTTATTATGCAATTATTTTATTATGACAAAAATTGTTTAAACTCATATATTGTATGTTGTACGAATCTTCTACAAATACACGTGTATATCTTTTAATCTACGAGAATATAAGTAGTACAGGTATATTGACATATGTTTTGATATATATTGGCATATATTGGAATCAATTACGACCTTCTGGTATAAAGAGTACGGATATTATTGATGTTTTCAATTTATTACGTCATCTCTTTTATTTTGGCAAATATTTTTGAGACGCATATTGTAATACGGGTAATCGTCTACTAACACATTGGCATATTTTTCTGATCTGCGACAATATAATTAGTACGGGGTTGCATATTCAATCTCATTCATTCTGCGCATTCATTCAATTCCTATTTTTTCTTCTGTAAATTTGCTTACAAAAAGGGGCAGGATGTTTTATTCTTCAGATCTGATCGTGAAGATAATTTTGCATAGTGAGAACATATATTCTTAAACTTCTCTTTAGGAGCAATAAATTTAATATTTTAACAGAATTTGCACATGATTGTGAACTTTAAGTTTCTTTAAATTATACACTCCGTACGAATAACGGGTGTGCTGTTAGTGGTTAATAAATTTTAACATTTTAGGAGGATATATCATGTTGCTCGGCATCGCAATTAAATTAAATGTGTTTGTTAATGTTTTTATTTTTTTTTTCGATTTAAATAAAAAATAAATGGATAAATGGATATAAAAGTATATCTTATGAATGGACGGTTTGATTTTTCTTTTAATTATATTAATTGCTGACTGCGTACATCAATTTCATTTATTTTGGCAAAGAGTTTTCAAGCTTATATCGTATTTAGCTACTAAACTCATATATTGTGTTTAGCCAATAAATTCATATAGGCGATTGTTGAAACAGAAAAAGAGTAGAGCGGGTATATCTTCTAATACAATTGTAGTGTTTTCATTTAGTATATTGAAACGGGATAAGAATGTTTCATTCAGATCTGCAAATTCAAAGCTACGAATTTGGAGGGATATCGCTAATTTGACAACTTTTCTTAAACTTTGCCAAATTGACGAAAATGTCGCCAAATTGATATAAACGACACACAAACAGCTGCCATAAACCTTCGGGTTGGTCGTATGGCTTGGGTCTTCTACATATCAATGAATTTTTTTTTTTGTTTTGTTAGAAGAGTGTACTGAAATGATGTTTGGTTAGCATTTATCTGTCAGACCAACCATCCTACTTAGTAATACATTTAGCGAATTTTTAAAATGTCACCAAATTGATAAAAATGTTTTCAAATCTGTAAAAATATCTTGAAATTGATAAAATTGCGCTACATAAATGATATTAATTGTTTTTTGTTAGGGGATAGTATTGTGATGATATTTCGTCAATTGTCGCAAAGTGGAACTGCCAGTTCTACAGTCCCACTTGGCGATAAATTTGGCGATTTTTTAAAATGTCGCTAATTTGACGAAACTGTCGCCAAATGTTCCATAGAAATATAACTATTTAGACGATATTTTTTCTACCAATTTATTTGAAGCAAATGATATCATGTCGCTTAGCAACGGATTTAAATCCAATGTGTTTATGCGGCAGACGATTTTTATTAAATCCTTTCCGATTTGAATAATGAAGATATGTATATAAAATAAATTTCATTGCCATTTCATTTTGGACTGGATAATATCAATTATACTCTTCAGGTTTAAACATTATTATTATTGATATTTTCGGGAATTATTGATTCAGTGATTATTGATATTTTTAAGTTATTACGCCATTGTTTTATTGCGGCAAAAATTGCTGACACACGCATATTGTACGTTGTACGAGTAATCTTCTAGGAATACACGGGTATATCTTCTAACCTACGAGAATATAAGTAGTACAGGTATATTGGCATATATTTTGACATATATTGGCATATATATTGGAATCAAGTACAGTCTTCTGGTATGAAGATTACGTGGATTAATTATATATTCAATTTATTACGTCGTCTGTTGTATTTTACCAAAAAACATTTGTGACTCATATTGCAAAACGGGTAATCTTCTACTAATAATCGGACATTATAAGTAGTACGTGTATATCTTCCCATATAATTTTAGCACTTTAATTTTGACATATATTGGAATAAATGACTGTCTTCAGATTTAAAGATTACGGGTTTATTGGTATTTTCAATTTATACATGTAATCTACTAATAGAGGTTATATTTTCTAATATTCGCGTATATAATTAGTACGGGTCCCATACAATTTTAACGCTTTTATTTTGCATATATTGATTCAATTCCATATTTTTTTTTATATTTGCTTACATAAGGGGTCCAAGATGTTTTATTCTTCAGATATGTCCATGAAGATAATTTTATATAGCGAGAACAGAGATTCTTAAACTTTTTTTAGGAGCATTATATTAAATATTTTAACAGAATATTTTGATTAAGCATGTCATTTAGTATACTATAAGAATTTGGGCATGATTATGAATTTCAAGTTTCTTTATATTATATACTCCGTACGAAGAACGGGTATGCTGCTAGTATATATATATAAGGAAAGTGAAAATAAAACAGCTTTTTCTTTCTTTCTTTTGTGAAATGGTCGGTAAAAAATCGTCACTCTAACTGAAAACTAATTAACCAAATTTCACAAAATTTGGTAAATAGGTCACTTGAGGGTTACCCTGGTGCTGGTTAGATGTTGGTACGATTCGAAGTAAAAGAACTTGCCGTTTTTTTTATTATTATTGTTGTTGTTTTTGTTTTTTCCCTGAGTGATTCGCAAAAATCATTAATAAAATCATTAAGAAGTCAGCATTTTCAATAATAACAAGAAAGATCAATCATGCTTAAAGCATTGATTATGAAACACTTTCCAACTTCAATGCAATTTTATTTAAAAAAGTCGAAAATGCAATACATTCCTCGGTAATATTTTAAAACTTATCACGATACTACATTGATTTATTATATTTGAAAACTTAAACCTTCATTGAAAAAAATGAACTTCATTCAAAAGACGGCATTGAAATATAAATTGCGTGGTTTAAATATCTCTAAAATGCAATACATTCCACGGTAATATTTTTAAATCTATCATAATACTACGATAATTTATTATATTTGAAAACTTCATCGAAAACAACTGAAATTAATTCAAATGACGTCATAGAAAAAATAACACGCCTGGATCTCTCTATAAAAGCAGGATTTCATTCATAACTTTCTCCATTTCATTCATCACAATACTATAATAATTTATTTTATTTAAAAATTAAGACCATGGAGCTACAATTCATAAACTTTATGCTTAAAACTTCATCGAAAAATATCATCCTTCTGTTTATAAAATCAATTAATATTTCATTCATATCAGCCATGCAGACTCCATGGACTGAATTATTTTGCGTTAAAGAAATACAGTAATTCTAATACAACTCATTCTACATATTTTGCTGTTTACATTTTACATAGGTGAAAAATAGGCTTAATTGTAGAAATAATCAAATTTGAATGAGAATTTAAACTCAAATATATTGTCATTGTGTTGTTTTAGTATGTAGATGCATAGAATTTAAGCAGAAATAAAGTAGTTTTAGGATGGATACAACACTCAATATGAATTAAAAAGAACTTTAAAAAATCACGAATTTGAAACAAGATGGATGCCATATCTCATTTTGAAGTGGGTCATGTGATCGTTTAATATCATGGTCACGTGATCGTTTCATATAAGATGTGTAATTATTATTTTAATTTTTATTTAAAAAACTACTGAATATATTTAGCTGAATTTTTTTTATATATTTTATGGAACAATTTGACTATTACCTAAAATTTTCGAAGCAATTTGTGAATTTTAAATCCGCTTAAAAAATGTTAGAAAAATTAGGTCCCATAGGGCTCAATGCATTTCATTTTTTCAACCCGGGTTCAATCCAAAACTAATTGTGTGATATTATTCATTTATATTCCCATAGGTCCTACAGACCGTCTGAGCAACATACTAAAATTTCATTTTGATTAAGTCATTTTTACGGCAGTTATCGTGCTAACGGACAGACAGACAGACAGACAGACAGACAGAATGAACAAAGTCATAAACACTTTTCAACTTTGTTGTAAAGTGTTAACAAAAATAATCATCTCAAGATATGGCACGATTTTCGAATATTTAATTCAAAGGCTTTAAGCAATCAGTACTTTGAATGCTATTATAATATAATCATTCCATACCTAACTTTTATTAGGAAACGACTGACATAAGTTTCAGAACTCTAGTTTGAACCGTTCACAAGATATTGTACGTTTTTAATTGTATTTATCAAAAAATATATGAAATTAATATAGTAGAAAGTATTGTCCAATAAGTTTACTTTCTATATGTAGTATTATGCAACTTCATTTTCGTGAATTTAGATCGTTCTATTCACGAGAGAAGATATTTTTGTAGTAGTTTTGTATTTTGACACCCAAGAATTCGCAAATATAGGCAGTCATTTCATGCAATTGATGTTAATTAAATGTGAGTTACATTTTGCACATGAGTATGAATAAGTCATTCGTATAGACTAAGTTCCCAAGTATATCAATTTCAATTTACATGATGTTAATTAAATGCCAAAATCATTGTTGTGTGGATCTTGTAAAGTATAGTTATTACATCATATAAGGAAAGTCATGTAATGCCCACATCGTATTTTTACTTTCTCTATATACATAGTATAAATGTATAGGGAAAGTGCTGAGACGGAGTCGAAAATTCGAATTCGGGTTTTCGACTGAAGAGCATATGTCTAGCATCTCTGAATTCGAATTTTGAAAAAAAAAATCATCAAAAAATCAGAACCTTGACTAATGTTGCAGCTTGAACTGTTCTCGAGATAGTTCACATTTTTCAAATAAATTTATTCATAAAATTGAAAAACAGTGTTAACTATTGGAAAATATGTTCATTTTTCATATGATTATACGATACATTTGTTAACATCATTCTCTTGGATCTAGCTCCTTCCATTCACAAGAAAATATACTTGATAATAGTTTTGCACTTTGACGCCTAACAATTCACCAATAAGTAAAATCGCCCAAAATTGGTGAAAATGTCGTCAAAATTGCAAAATTAGCACTCAAATAACGAAAGTGAAGCCAAATTGATGAATTAATTATTAAAATATTTTAATATATATATGCTATCTATAATGATAATTGTTAATTTAGAGTTGCGCAAAATAATGTTGCCAAATTGACGAAAATGTCGTCAATTTGATAAAAATGACGCTAAATCAGTGAAAATAATGACTAATTGATGAAAATTGAATATCTTAGAAATAATATACAAGAAAGTGTTATGAGAATAACCTATTTTTCCGTCCGTAATGCTTGACGAAATTTTGGTGACGAATTTGGCGGAATGTCGTCAACTTATTGACATTTTTAAATGTTGTCAACTTGAAGAAAATGTAGCCAAATTGATAAAAATGACGCTAAATCAATGGAAATGAAGACTAATTGATAAATAGTCAATACCTTGGAAAGAACATGAGAGTCAAATATAATCACTCATAAGTTTGGGGAATATCACCAACTTCGCGACTTTTCTAAATGTTGCCAAAGTAACGAAAATATCGCCAAATTGATAAAAAAAAAATGACGCCAAATGGAAGGTAATATTCTGCAAATTTTTAATTTCGTCATATAACGAGCATACCTTCTAGTATACACAAGAAATGCTCTTCTCTCCGTTTGTCCTTAACACTTGGCGATACAGCCTGGCGATATTTCGCCCCAGATTGTTGAAAATATCGTCAAAATTGCAAAAATGACGCTTAATTGATGAATTAATTATTAATATTTGGACTATATTGCTTATTGAGGAAGTTATCAATATTGATAATTATCAATTTAGAGTTGCTTGAAATATAAGTCAATTGTGTACTTTGAAATGTGGTTATATGTTGTCATCCGAAAACGTGCCCATGTACAATTCAACGTTAAAAACATTGTGCCATGGATCTTATACATAATTTTTTCACCGTGAAAGAAGTAAATGCATTGATTTATATAAGAAAAGTCATGTGCTGTTTGTCCACATCAGATTTTTGCATTCCTGTTTTGATTGTAATACACGTGAACTAAACACTATGGAATATGATTGTGTCAGAAAGTTGACAGGAGATTCTACAAACCAAATATTTCCAAGGCTTTATGCCTTGTCTGATTATTATTATTATCTTTTTTCCCCCTTTTTTAAAAGGTCGAAATCAATGCTGCAAGTCAAAAAAAACTTTTTATAAATACAAATAGTCTGATAGTGAGTCACAAGTCACGAATCCTGCCATTTTTCAACTGCATGGAAAATGAAATATACAAATCATTTCTCATATAAAAAAAAATAAATAAGTAGCTGATGCAGACTTATTACCTTTCTTATCCTTGTTCATAAATAGTTATACCAAAATGGAAATTGACGGTGATTCATTGTGGTAAAGAAACACATCCCTTATCAAAATAAATAAGCAATCCATTTCATCATCGATATTCTTTATGTATATTCCAAACATTCAATTATTAGTGGAATAAAAGTTTGCCACACTAATTGTTTTCACGATAAATTTTACATTTAAACATCTCTTTCTCAGAATCTGCTATATACAGAGATAGAGCTCAAATGATGCTTGATTTGGATTCTCCAGTTATTTTTCTATTTCAGGTCCAAAATATTTCATTTTACGTGAAGCATATATTTCTTAGCTATAGATAGAGGTTAAATCTTGGAAGTAAAGGTAAGGAATTAAAACTCCATACTGAGAAAATGCCAATATTATTTGAGACAATCATTCAGGTGGCGCTGCAATAAGATAAATGCCCCTGCATTGTATGTATTTTTATGGTGAAAGGCTTAAAATATTTATTTAATCTGTCAGGTTTGTAGAAATAAATTAGTAGCTCAATGCAAATTAGAACTGAAACAATAACGAATATTCCTACGTATTCAAAATTGTTTTACCTTTCAATTTATCTTTATCTCCATATATTTCGTACTCTATTCTATAACTATGAAAAAATACTGATTAATTATACTCATAATAAGGGAACCTTTAATTTAAAAATAATCCAAAATACATATACTAAATACTACGCCTTTCTGTTGTGTCAACTAACAGTAGCAGCTGCTTTGCTAACACTAGCGACAAATAGATATAATTCTCAAAGCATTACGGTATTTTCAAGCGTTTCATCCATAGGAGTTTTATCTCCTTCTTTCTAACTCCAAAATTCTTTCTAATTAAAATTCACAAATTGCTTCGAAAGTTTAAGGAAATATTCAAATTATTCCATAAAGTATATAAAAAAAATTTCAGCAAAATATATTCAGTAATTTTTTAAATAAAAATTAAAATAATAATTACACCTTTTACATGAAGAGATCACGTGACCATTATATGAAGAGATCGCGTGACCAGTATATGAAGAGATCACGTGACCAGTATATGAAGAGATCACGTGACCCACATCAAAATAAAATATGGCATCCATCTTGTGTCAAAATCGTGATTTTTAAAGTTCTTTTTAATTCATATTGAGTGTTGTATCCGTTCTAAAACCGCTTTATTTTTGCTTAAATTCTGTGCATCTACATATTGAAACAACGCAATGACAATATATTTGAGTTTAAATGATCATCCAACTTTGATTATTTCTACAACGAAGCCTAATTTTCACTTATGGAAAATGTAAACAGCAGAATATGTAGAACGAGTTGTATAAGAATTGCTGCATTTCTTTAACGCAAAATTATTTAGCTCATGGAGCAGCTGATATGAATGAAATATTCATCAATTTTACAGAGAAAAGGACGATTTTTTCGATGAAGTTTTAAGCATAGAGTTTAATTACTTGTACCTCCATGGCCTTAAGTTTTTAAATCAAATAAATTATTATAGTATTGTGATAAATGAAATGAATGGAAAAATATTTATGAATGAAATGCTACTTTTATAGAGAGAGCCAGGCGTGTTATATTTCGATGACGTCAGTTGAATAAATTTCATTTGTTTTCGATAAAATTTTCAAATATAATAAATTATTATAGTATTATGATAATTTTAAAAATATTACCGACAAATGTATCGCATTTTAGAGATGTTTAAACCAGGCAATTTATATTTCAATCCCGTCATTTGAATGAAGTTCATTTTTTTCGATGAATTTTAAGTTTACAAATATAATAAATCAATGTAGTATTGCGATAATTTTTAAAATATTACCGAGGAATGTATCGCATTTTAGAGATATTTAAATAAAATTGCATTGAAGTTGGAAAGTGTTTCATAATCAATGCTTTATGCATATGATTGATCTTTCTCGTTTTGTGTTTACTTCTTTTAATGAAACCTGCAAATCAAACAGGTAAGTTCATGGTCTTATATTGTTTATTAGTCGTTATTAAATATATAGCGCTAAAATTGCATGTCGTATTTTCTTCTTCTGATATCTATTGTATATACTAAAATGCATAAACTTTTCAGATGCACCTTATATATATATATATATATATATATATATATATATATATATATATATATATATATATATATATATATATATATATATATATGGATATATGGACTTGACGAGAATTTTTTCGAAATGAACTTATCTTAAGCCTAAAGCTCTTCCATGTGCAAGCTTTTTTGCTTGATTTTTTTTTGTTTTCCTATTTTCATTCCTCATCTTTGAAATTTGTTGATTGTCTTTGTCTTTATGACCTGCATTACGCTTTATAAATTCCTCTTTATGTTTTAATTTCATTTATTTCTTTGTATTTTGTAAAAAATTTTGGAATAGTGTATTATGAGTTACTACTTACATTCTAACATTGGATTTACTAATTTATATATATATATATATAAATATATAATATATATATATAAACAAATCCATCTAAAAAATAGTTGTAATAACATTCCATATCTTGTTTTAGTACCCAAGTTTCATAAATCCCCTGTTGCTTTTCGAACTATTACTAGTGGGCATAATTCTTACATTACTAATGCTGGTAAATTATTATTAAAAATCTTAAATGAACTATCCTTGTTGGATGATATCTCAAATAATTGTCATATTGTGAAAAACAGTTTTGAATTAGTTAAGAAATTAAGAATTCTTACAAATATTCATAGTATCTATACTTATGATTTCAAAGATTTGTTTAATAATATTGATATAGAGGATCTGTATAAAATTATTTTAGGATCTTTTGAAAAATATAATATCAACCTAAAATATTCAACTTTTCTTTTTAAAAAATTACTTAATTTCACTCTCTATGAGAATTATATTCAACATGGTGGTACTTTTTTTAAGCAACAGTTTGGTATCCCACAAGGGGGGGGGGGGGGTACCTCATCATTATTAGCTAATCTGTATTTATTCTTCTATGAAAAGAACATTAATCCAGGATTGAATAATATGCACATGTTTACATATTTAGATGACATATTATGTGTATCCCATAATAATATCCCTATAGTATTTAACTTTTATCCGAATAATTTACAATTAAATGCAAGTAATAATGACTCTAATGTTGAAAACTTTTTAGATTTGAATTTAGATATACAAAATTGTAATCTGGCTATAAACTTATATGATAAAAGACAAAATTTTAAATTTAATATATCAAAAATTCAAAACTTTGACTTTTATTTGCATGTATTAGTTTTTAGAAATATTATAATAAACCAGGTTCTTAGAATCAATAAAATTTGTGACGAAAATTATAAATTAGCACATTTTATGGAATTATTGAGTACAGCGACTAATAATGCATATCCTTCCAAATTCGTTATTAAAATTATCAACTCAGTGTATCAACTTCCACTCGATAACATCCAAGACAACTTTCCCAATTATAGTGGCTAATAATATGAGGGGGGGGGGAATTATAATTATTTATTAATTATATAATTAAATGAAAATGAATAATGATAAAATAAAATAAAAACATTGGAAAAATAAAAAATCGGAAAATAAGATACATTAATACTAATGTTTTGAATTTTATTTTCGCTAAAAAATTGTAACTTTAGCCAGTTTGATACTACGATTTGAGCGCCCTTATAACGGTGTATAGTGGCATTCTCGTTTATCTATTTCTTCTATGAATCACTTTTTCAGTAAAAATTTTCATCTATGCTTCGTGTTCATATTCTGTTTTACTTATATGGGTAATTGTCCTGTCTCCTGCTCTGACTCATTGGACGGATCTGGGAGGGTCGCTGTGAACGTTTGTTCTGCCTCCTATGCTGTATTTCGCCATGTTCATTCCGGTGCTTCTCGATGTTTTTCCTACTGTTACGGTTGATCGCACTTACACGTGGTGAAAGAAGAAGAGTTCCTGCCTCATGGTAATACTAGATTTCCTAATTTTTCTTATCTTCAATTTTTCATCTTTTGGTGCCTGTAGTCTGAATTTGGGCATTTATAGTAATATACTATTGCCCAATCTGAAACAGGCATTTGTTTGAATTAATTAGAATTAAATACTCAGACCTGAAGATAAATTTGATTCTGGTTAATCTTCGAATTTGGGCCGGTGCTGTTTTTTTTCTATTATAGGCATTATGACCGTGGTTTTGCTTCTATGGTGATGTTAATATTTCACGATTACTTGAAGAATTGATTACTTTTATTATTGCATTTATATCACTATGTATATATATATATATATATATATATATATATATATATATATATATATATATATATATATATATATATATATATATATATATATATATATATATATCACTTTTCTTTCATTGGACTTTCAAACTATTATTATTATATATATATATATATATATATATATATATATATATATATATATATATATACCGGCACAACAGGCTATTAATGGATTCTAACTAATTATCCAAAGTGTGAGTCTCCCTCAAATTTCGCATGCATTCATATTCAATAGTGTTTAATTCCACTTATGATAATTATTATCAGACTGAGGAAAAATATGTATGTCTTACAGATTTAACATCGAAATTTTTATTTTAAAATATTAAATTTAAATTCTTTGAAATGTTCCGTTTTTTAGAGCAAAGCGAGTCCGTTACATAACACCAACTCCTCAAATCCGATTGCGTGCAAAAGTTTCACTGACATAGTAACATCATCAATCGAATATATGTATATTCGATATCAACCGAATAATATATTCAAATAAAATTTTATACATAGCTTTACTAATAATAAATAAAATTTTATACATAGAAATATATATAAATAAAATTTTATACATAGCATACTGAAGTAAGTAATCATGTTTTAGGTCATAACGTAGTCCGAATTTTAAATTTTGATCTATATTCATCAGGGTCTGACCTAGCCCAACTGGGGCCCAGAGCCAACGTTCCTCCGGGGCCCCCTTTCACCTCTTGATATGTATGAAATGAACAGAAATATTTTCAAAAACATAATTGCATTCCAGATAAAGATATACAAAATGTGGCTCTTACATATTTTAATGGAATTTAAATTGTTGGCAACTTTCTTATCATAGCCAACATGCTAAATTATAGTGCGGTTATTTCCTATATATCTCCAAAAAGAATCTTTTCGCCGGAAAAGCCTATTTCGGTGTGTGTGTGGGGGGGGGGGGGGGGGATTGGGGGGAGGGGAGCAGTCGTTAATGTTTCAATGTTGAAATTGTATAATTTAGGGCCCCTCTAATGCGGAGGCCGAGGGCAGATGCCCTGCTTTCCCGGACGACAATATATAAAACTATTTCGAAGTACCCGATTATCTTACATTTGACGCAACTCTAAATTGACAATTATCAATATTGATAGCATCCTTAATAAGCAATAGAATCCGTATATAAAAATATTTAAATTATTAATTCGTGAATTTATCTAATCAATTTATTAAATAATTAATTCACCAATTCATCCCAATATCTTCACAAAATGAATTAATCCACTGGGTGAACCTATTCCAATGGCATACATATTTTTTCAGGAAGTAGCTTTTATTTTTTTTTATATGTTGCAATTGTTTAATTTGGGGCCCTCTGATGCGGGGGGAACCCAGGACAGCTACCCTGTATGCCTCTGCGTTGGTCAGGCCCTTGTATATACTGAGCTATCTTAGATCAAAAGTCAGATAATATTAAATCTATGGAGATAAATTCATTTGAAAAATGAAATCGCGCTAAACAGAGTTTTCGATTTGTTCAATATCAGAGTTTTCGATTTGTTCGATATCAGAGTTTTCGATTTGTTCGATATAACTTGTAAAATTGTATAATTTACTTGGCTGTCTTGTACGTTAATTATTTAATATTTTGGATCTAATTATTTGAGTCTTTTACCACTTTTCATGAAATAAACTTTTCAGTTACTAAATATGCCCTGTTTCGTTTCAGTTTCGAGTCTGGAGGGACAGCCTTGTTAAGTTGGCATATCAGCTCAGTGAAACCGATTAATTGAAAGTATTTGGCTTAACTCTGTTGATATAAACCATTTTGATGTGAATAACATCTATGATTGGGATTTCCTCGGCGGGAAAAACCGAAGCTCTACGAAAATATAAACGCTTTAGATAGATTTAGAAATGATCTTTAATTAATATTCTTTAGATTTAGAAATGATATTGAACAAATCGAAAATATAAACGCTTTAGAAATATATACCCCCGAACCTAATAGAAAAAAATGAAAATAATTGTTCTTCTTTTGTCAGAAATAGGGTTCAGATTATGAATATATAAAAATATTTCTTAATATTTTAATATTTTTAACTTTGTTTTTTCGAAAAAAAGAAAAAGAAAACTTGGAAAAGTAGCTTTCCATGCGAGTGCTCTTTTGATTTATCTAACTTTCACTCGAAATATATAGTAAACCATAAAAGATAGATATAAATAGTAAACGACGAAAATGTGTACCAGAAAATTCAATATTGAAATCTATATTTATTATTTAAGAAAGCTCTTATAGTTTCGAGTAATCGTCTTGTCAAATTGAAGAAGACAATGTTTTTTTTTTTTTCTTTTTTTCCCCAAGTTTGTAATACTTATATCTTAAAAAATAATATAAAAAATCTTTTTCAATTACACTGTTTTAGTAAAATGCACAAAAAAATAATTTTAACTATCACGACATTTTTAATCATATGGAGCTAAAAATAAAACCGTGGGCGCTCATAAAAGAATTATATTTAGACATTAGCAAAATTTCTAGGAATAATAACAGTGATAAAATAGAAATGATATATATGAGAATGACTACATTCAATTCATTAAAATTTACCTTTAAAAATTTTGCTTTAACAATCCGTCATTCTTATATGTCGTTTTCATATTAGGGTGATTTTCAACCTTTTTTAGCTTTACATCACATAAAAATGTGATTTAGATTCTAAGTAAAATTATACTCTGTTATTAATTTTTTGTAATATTTTTTATAGTAGATAAAAAGGAACAATATAGCTTCCATTAGCTTTGTTACCAACGGCAGAAATCAAAACCTATTTAAAATAATAGTAGTAACACTCCTGAGGTAACACTCATGAGATGTACAGGGGACACATATTAAATTTAAATTTTAAAATATTAATAATTATATTTTAAAGGAATCACTTGCATTTTCGTTAATTAAAATATAAAACCATGTTTTTTAATTCATATACAAAAGTTAATCTAGTTTGAAAGCAAAACAAGAAAGATCAATCATGCTTAAAGCATTGATTATGAAACACTTTCCAACTTCAATGCAATTTTATTTAAACATGTCTAAAATGCAATACATTTCTCGGTAATATTTTAAAACTTATCACCATACTACATTAATTTATTGTATTGGAAAACTTAAACCTTCATCGAAAAAAATGAACTTCATTCAAATGACGGCATTGAAATATAAATTGTCTGGATTAAACATCTCTAAAATGCCATATATTCTTCAGTATTAATTTTAGAATTATCATAATACAACGATAATTTATTATATTTGAAAACTTCATCGAAAACAACTGAAATTCATTCAAATGACGTCATATAACACGCCTGGCTCTCTCTATAAAAGCAGCACTTCATTCATAAAAATTCCCCATTCATTTCATTCATCTCAATACTATAATAATTTATTTTATTTAAAAATTAAGACCATGGAGCTATCAGTAATTAAACTCTATGCTTAAACTTCATCAAAAAAAATCGTCCTTCTCTTTGTAAAATCAATGAATATTTCATTCATATCAGCTATGCAGACTCCATGAGCTAAATAATTTTGTGTTAAAGAAATACAGCAATTCTAATACAACACATTCTGCATATTTTGCTGTTTACATAAGTGAAAAATATGCTTCGTTGTAGAAATAATCAAATTTAGATGAGCATTTAAACTCAAATATATTGTAATTGCATTGTTTCAGTATGTAGATGCACATAATTTAAGCAAAAATAAAGTGGTTTTAGGACGGTTACAACACTCAATATGAATTAAAAAGAACTTTAAAAATCACGATTTTGAGACAAGATGGATGCCATATATCATTTTGAAGTGGGTCACGTGATCTTTTCATATCATGGTCACGTGATCACTTCATATAAGAGGTGTAATTATTATTTTAATTTTTATTTAAAAAAACTACTGAATATATTTCGCTGAATTTTTTTTTATATATTTTATGGAACAATTTGAATATTACCTAAAATTTTCGAAGCAATTTGTGAATTTTAAATCCGCTTAAATACGTTTGAAAAATTAGGTCCCATAGGGCTCAATGTATTTCATTTTTTTAACTCGGGTTCAATCCAAAACTAATTGGCTGATATTATTCAATTATATTCCTATAGGTCCTACAGACCGTCTGAACAACATACTAAAATTTCATTTTGATTAAGTCATTTTTACGGCAGTTATAGTGCTAACGGACAGACAGACGGACAGACAGAATGAAGAAAGTCATTAACAATTTTCAACTTTGTTGTAAAGTGTTAATTAAGTATTATAGGGCAGGTAATAGGAAAATCGATCTTCCTCTTTCCAGATAATTTCAATGAGCAACTAAGATGAATACCACATATTCTGTATTGGAAATAGACCTTACAAATATATCAGATAAGAAGAGGAATAGTATATTTTAATCATAAGAAAGATCAATCATGCTTAAAGCATTGATTATGAAACACTTTCCAACTTCAATGCAATTTTATTTAAACATGTCTAATATGCAATACATTCCTCGGTAATATTTTAAAACTTCTCACAATACTACATTGATTTATTATATTTGAAAACTTAAACCTTCATCGAAAAAAATTAACTTCATTCAAATGACGGCATTGAAATAGAAATTGCCTGGTTTAGACATCTCTAGAATGTGATATATTACTCGGTAATAATTTTAGAATTATCATAATACCACGATAATTTATTATATTTAAAAACTTCATCGAAAACAACTGAAATTCATTCAAATAACGTCATAGAAAAAATAACACGCCTGGCTCTCTCTAAAAAAAGCAACATTTCATTCATGAATAATTTCCCATTCATGTCATTCATCACAATACTATAATAATTTATTTTATTTAAATATTTTGTTTAAGACCATGGAGCTACAAAAAATTAAACTCTATGCTTGAAACTTCATCGAAAAAAATCGTCCTTCTTTTTATGAAATCAATTAATATTTCATTCATATCAACCATGCAGACTCCATGGACTAAATTATTTTGTGTTAAAAAAATACAGGAATTCTAATACAACTCATTCTATATATTTTGCTGTTTACATTTTACATAGGTGAAAAATAGGCTTCGTTGTAGAAATAATCAAATTTAGATGAGCATTTAAACTCAAATGTATTGTCATTGCGTTGTTTCAGTATGTAGATGCACAGAATTTAAGCAAAAATAAAGTAGTTTTAGGACGGATACAACACTCAATATGAATTAAAAAGAACTTAAAAAAAATCACGATTTTGAAACAAGATGGATGCCATATATCATTTTGAAGTGGGTCATGTGATCGTTTCATATCATGGTCACGTGATGGCTTCATATAAGAGGTGTAATTATTATTTTAATTTTTATTTAAAAAACTACTGAATATATTTCGCTGAATTTGTTTTTATATATTTTATGGAACAATTTGAATATTACCTAAAATTTTCGAAGCAATTTGTGAATTTTAAATCCGCTTAAAAAATGTTTGAAAAATTAGGTCCCATAGGGCTCAATGTATTTCATTTTTTCGATCCGGGTTCAATCCAAAACTAATTGGGTGATATTATTCATTTATATTCCCATAGGTTCTACAGACCGTCTGAACAACATACTAAAATTTCATTTTGATTAAGTCATTTTTACGGCAGTTATCGTGCTAACGGACAGACAGACAGACAGACAAACAGACAGACAGATAGACAGAATGAACAAAGTCATAAACACTTTTCAACTTTGTTGTAAAGTGTTAATAAAAAGAGACTTCCTTAAGTGCGGTTTTTTGAGTTGAGACATCCAAATTTATTACTTGAAAACTAAAAATAATAGAAAATAGCTAATAATTTTAAAACATAAACACTTTAATGAGCACATTTTATTAATTATAAACTACTGGTACCAATATATGTTCTAAAAATATGAAAAAAATAATTTTATTAGCATGAAATGTGGGTTCAAAGATTGAGACATCAAAAAGGCGATCATTTTGAAAATCACCCATTATCCCTTCTATTATTCCTTAAAATTCTGTTAATATCCAAATACAATTCTTTTATGGGCACCCCGCGGTTTTATTTTCAGTCGCATATGACTAAGAATGTTGTGATAGCTAAAAATTATATATATATATATATATATATATATATATATATATATTTTTTTTTTTTTTTTTTACTTTTTAATCCATTTTACTAAAACAAATTCTGAAACAAGCATGTGTCTGGATTAATTAGAGCTAGATGCACAGACTTGAAAATGAATCTAGTCTAATTAATCTTCAAAATTAAGCCAGTGCTGAATATTTCTTTATTCGATATTGTGACCGTGGTTTAACCGTTTTATTGATTTTAATATTTCGTTATTACTTCATTTGGTTAATATATCTTTCTAATATATATATATATATATATATATATATATATATATATATTGCAAAATGAGAGCATCATATAGGCACGGCCATCCGATTTTCCGATTTTTATTTTTTAGAGATGGGAAAACATGAAAGAGCCAAAAAAACAAAAATTTTATTGAAATCAACGAGTAACAAAATTAGTTTTAAGAGGTACTTCAAATTATTCCTCTTATAAAGTTTGATCGTTTTGTTAATCTATTGTTTTTTCTATATTTGCATTCCTACTAGCTGTTTTTAGACCGTTTTGTTACGAATTTTGCTTTGTCACTGACTATTGATTTTATGTTAGCATATTGCCAGTTTGGCAAGGGGCTGTGGACCCGTCAGGCCCACTTAAAGTGCCTTTTTACGCAGCCTCCTTGTCACACACTGTTATGCATTCACTTATCAGATTGTAATTGTACCTATTATGAGGGCCCGACTTAGCCTAACTGGGGCCCGGAGCAGACATTCCTTTGGGAGATGGACCCTCCACCTCTCGACATATATCAAATGAACAGAAATATTTTTTTTTTTCAAAAAGATAATTGCATTCTATTGAAAGGTATAAAAACTGAAGCTCTTACATATATTATTAGAATGTAAATTACTGCCAACTTTCTCATCAGAGTAAGAAGCCAACATACTCATATCCCCAAAATGAATATTTTCAATGGGCAAACGTATTCCGATGGCATATTCTTTTCAGTAAACAATTGTTATATTTTTAAATGTTGCAATTATTTATATTGCCCCCCCCCCCGCATGCCCCTGCGTTAGTCAGACCCTGCCTATTGTGTGGCAAAAGAAAGTTCATTATTATTATTATTATTATTATTATTATTATTAAATATGGACAGGGCCCGTGAAAAATGTTTGTTACGTTAGTCAGGCCCTGCCTATTGTGTGGCAAAAGAAAGTTTATTATTATTATTATTATTATTATTAAATATGGACAGGGCCCGTGAAAAATGTTTATTGGGGGCACAAAATTTGTATAGACGGTCCTGTATATACACAGAGAGAGAGAGAGGGAGAAAGGGAGAGAAAGACAAACATATTTCATTGTGTAAGATGTTTGAATTGACTGTGAATAAATGTGTGGAAAACCCAGGTCGTCCGACTCATCCAAAGGACTTGAGCAACTATTTGGACGACCGGTGTGAATAAATGTGTGAAAATACTCAAGGATGTATTTCCTAATACCTGCGGTTGCTCTTATTGTTCCATTTATTTCCCCCTTTTTCACTCTCGTGTTTTTTTATCCACATTATCTCATCGCATCTTCTGAGAAAATTTTTCGTAAAAACCCGACGAATTTCCGATCCCGCTCCAAGTATCCGCATATATGAAAAAACCAGTGGGATCTAAGGGGTTGAGCTGTTCATCTTCCTGTCGCCGTCTCCTTTTATTTCATGCATCAAAGCTTACCGCAAATGGAGCCTAATGACAGAGAAGAAACAGTGAAGTTTAGGTCCACCCACATGTATCATTGTACATAAAAGAACTGTATCATTATCGTGTAGTCATATACTTTTTTCTCCATGTATAGTCACTAAGTAGATCTCATTAGATGTTTTAACCACATCCTATTTTACCCCTTTCTTCATATTTTAAGCTTTCGTGCCCTAAAATCAGTCATAACTCTTGTATCAGAATTTCAATAGAACTAGTTCATACCATTAGACAAAGATCTTCTAATTTTGTGACATTAGGCCTTTTCAACTGATTATAGCAATTTAGTTTTCAATCCGTACATTTGCGTCTAACCAATTACTTACTTCTATCTGTATACCTATAATCGAACATGGGCACGAACAGCATGCGTAGTAGAATGCGCAAAAACTTAAAAGCAAAAGTGTATTATTTTTACCATAGCGTATAATGGTAAACTGATGATGATGGAAAATAAATATTGAAACTAAACCCATTAAGGGGACGGTGGACATTGAATTTTTTTTTTATTTCTTTATTGACTTAGAAACATGAGAATTTGTATAAATATTCCTATTAACATTACTATATAAAATACCATTATTTTTTTTTCAATTTTGTTATAATTTTGTATTTTTCTTTTTAGATTAAATTTTTTTTAACGAAAATTTGAAAATAATCCTTGCGTACCATTTGTTCACATTTTTGATTAATTTTACGTTATAATCACTCAAAAACACATTATGAATAAAATTGGGTATTCATTTTTAAATCCCTCAGAAAGTTAATTTTTTAAAAATATTTTTCTGCATTAAAACTTGATTTTCATCATTTAATTAGGCTCTTATTCACTTTTAATTACCTTAACAAAGTTCAATTACAAAATGCATACCCAGTTTCATTAAAAAAATATGAAAGGTGTCTTCTTGCCAAATTGCATGCATCTCAAACAAAAATTAAGACTCATGGAGCATTTTAAAAATGTAAAACCTTTGAAAATTCCGTTTCAAAAAAATGCTTTAACCTTTTTCTTACGGGTGGGACAGCGTCCATCTCAAACGAAGAACCTCCCAAAAAGACAGGTATTTGAAATACCCTATCCCAAACAACTCGACCCCCCTTTGCAGGCATTGGCGTCCATGGAAATCGCCGACAGAAGCGTTGCACCTGCTAGCAGGTGCAATGTTTCTGTCGGCGATTCTTCTTCTTTTGAGATTTCTTTGTCGGCGATTCTTCGTTTGAGATGGACGCTGTCCCACCCGTAAGCAAAAGGTTAAATATGTAAAATAATGTTATATATTTTAAAACTTTTTTTAGTCGATTTTTGCTCATTTCAACGCCCACTATCCCCTTAAACATAGAAATTTATCTTTGTGTTGAAAATCTCGAAACATTCCATTTGCTAACGTGCATGTTAAGAGATTTTAAGTGAATGTCTTACACTACACATTTTTACCGTAGTCACTAGCTATATCGTTCTCATGATGTATACATTTACTAAGCAATTTCTGTAGTGTATGTGCGAACGAGAAGGGAAAGGTACATAACGAATTTTCTTTAAAAAAAAAAAAAAAACTCATGTATATGTTTTATTGAAAATTAATAATTTATTTTATTATTCTCTATTAAAACTATTATTCTCTATTAGAAATATTACTCTATTAAAAACATCCATCAAAGAATATAAATTTAGATATATCCTACTAAAATTAGAGATAAAACGATTGTTAATTTCTAAAGTAGCCGCTTTTAATACAGAAATAATGAAAATTTCCGTTCTGCTAAGCATACAAGCATTTTGCTTTGGAAACGTAAAGACAAAATTCTCCATATAACGTCACGTGCCCATACTCTATTGTAAAGAACCTTGCTATCCCACAGCAAGGACTCGAACCCTCAAACCGCGTATTTTCGTACTGGCCAGCCGATGATCTTCAAATTGAGTTACTGAGACGGGAATTGCAAGCTCTTATATCGTCAAAATGTACTCTGTATTCTTCTCGATTGATGTGCAATTTTACAATCTGGCTAAACCACCTCCTGCCGTTTTGATGTGAATAACATCTATGATTGGGGGGTTTCTGTGACGAAAAAACGGAGTGTTAAGAAAAATGTTTTGGATTCTTATACCCCCGAACATAATAGATAAAAGTGTAAATAATTTTTCGTGTTCTGTCGTACTATAGAAAGTGTAGGTGGCAAGTCATTTATAAATTAATAGTTATCATTATATATTTCAATCTTTATTAATTACTGTTTAAAAATTTTCCAAATAGCTAAAAGTGTATCTATTTGTGTAAGCTAATAATTGACTAAAAATCCATAAAGCTACTTTACATCAATACTGATATGTAATAATTATAACTGATGAAATTAGTAGCGAAGCTGCTAACTAATTGAATGAAAATTCTAATAGTTAACATATAATATAGTCGAACCTATTTGAAACGGAATACTGTAATAAGCGAAAAATATTTTAGCCCCGTCCGAAAATATAGAAAATCCATGTTATTTTCCCCCTGTGTGAAATGGAACCTGCACAAGGCGGAATATTTTGTTAATAAAAGGCACCTATGTTGTAACGAAGAGAGAATAGAAAAATCATCCTACTTTTTTAGCCATTTATTTCCATGAGAACCATTTTCAACATAATTTTCTATTAAATTATATCACGTTTTTTTTTTAAAGCCAATTCAGAACTTCAAGAATTTTCCGTTAATCAGGGAGACTGTGAAATGCTAGAAATAATAATCAATGCACAATTTTTAACTGAAAGTCGCATCGTTAATAAGACACATGTCCAAGAAACCATGTTGTTGGATTATTTTAAAAGTTCATCTCGCATTTTCTTTTTTAAATTATTTTTTTGTTTTATGTGTGATATATATATATATATATATATATATATATATATATATATATATATATATATATATATATATAGCAGTGATATTTTGCCTATAAGTCAATTTATCTAAATTTTAAGGTATGGACATGGGGTACACTATATTTTTATTTACATATACTCCTGTGATCACAGTATGTAAAAATAACATATAACAATTATATACATATTTAAAAATAATAATTATATAAAAATAACAATTATATACATATTTAAAAATAATAATTATATAAAAATAACAATTATATGCATATTTAAAATAATTAAACTAGCTATTATGTTATAATATAATATTAATCGGATTTATCTAAATACACTTTCAGAATTTTTAAAGTCTGATGTATGGCTCAGCAATAATTACCTATGGGCTATCAGCATTTCCAGCTAAACTTTTAAACTTAGCTTTTCCTAAAATGACCTGCACGAAACGGAAACGTTTTCGAGACGGAAAAATTATTCCGTTCACCTGAAATCCGTTTAAGGCAGGTTCGACTCTATTAACTCTACCCTCTATAATCAATTGACGCTGACTACATGATGTCTATGGTAAATGAAGTAATTTATAAAAAAAAATTCTCAAACAATTTTTTTATGTACAGTTTGGATGACATTTTAAGTGAAATTCCATGTCACTCATTAAAATTGAATATTTTTATTAGGGAGAGGTTGAGTTGTTGTCGGCGGGTCAGCCCCCTCTGGTCCCTGACTGTCTATGGCTGTTTACGAATTGCTTGCATGTATTGTTTGTACGTATTTTTTACGTATTGGTATTGCTTGCACATTGTTTGTACGTATTGTTTACGTATTGTTTCTTATCTGCAATGGGAGCACAATTCTAACTTTGGAAACGCCTTCTATGGGTGGATTCTGTGAATATGCCTCTCTTTGTGTGGCCGTTGCAGTCTAAATTAAATCTTTAAGAAATTCGAAAATGGCTGCCTAGTAGTGCTGAATTTGTCGGTCTCCATAAAGGCTCGAAAAATTGTACCATACAGAAAACTTTCTCATACTATTGGCCTCGCTTAATTACATACACTTGACTCCACTCTATTGTATGCGATTAAGCGAGTACACAGATTAAAATTATTAATATCCCTCTTGATTATATACCATAAAGATAATGAATATAAAATAATTATAACAATTTAAATAATAAATAGTAGTGATTTATTACTATATACGTACATATTATATTACTACTGTTTATTATGTCTATATGCCTTTTGAACTAGACGGGGAAAAATCGGAAGTTACCAGATTTGGCGATGTATCGTTTTTCCGCTCTTGTTTTACAACACTGAAACTGAAATTCACAAGATGGGGTGGGCCTCAGCTTTTATGTAATTAACCGGGGATTGCTATGCAATAAAACGGATATGTTCAACATTAACCGTATGAGGTTCGATTTCGTTCCACAATATTCTGTACATATGAGATCAATATTCATTACTCTATTAAGAGGACAGTGGACGTTGAAATTAGCAAAAATCGACTAAAACAGTTTTTTTATATATATAACATTGTTTTACACATTTAACCTTTTGTTTACGGGTGGGACAGCGTCCATCCCAAACGAAGAACCTCCCAGAAAGACAGGTATTTGGCATACCCTATCCCAAACAGTTCGACCATCCTTTGCAGACATTGGCGTCCATGGAAATCGCCGGCAGAAGCATTGCACCTGCTGCAGAAGCAAACTTTCATGAAAGACACCATATGAACAATAAATACCGTAAAATGTTCCAAATCCAAAAGATTGGTTATTCTACAATTTATTTATATTGTTTTTACAAGTTTAAAAAATAAATATGGTTTCATTACAGTCTTTTCACTTTAGTTTCTGGCATAGGAAGTTGGGCCCCCGGGGCAACAATATTTTTGGGGGGCCTATGTTCACGATATAAAAACATTCTCGGGTCCGAAGCCACTTTATCTCAATGGATAATCCGGCCCTGGTTATATAGCTATAGTCTCTGACGTTGGATTAGTTATAATGTACTAATGAATCTTTAAAAAACTTCAAAAGATGTTTAATAAAAAATCTGATGTGGGCAGCACATGACTTTCCTTATATAATGGAATGAATTTACTAATTTTACAGTAAAAAAAAGGTTATTCTTATAGTAGTGTCGCATGGTAAACCCATGATCCAATATTTTTCGGGGAAGCGATCTAGAGTTTACGTATTTATTTTGGGGGTCAGCCTTTTTGTTTGGCCAGCTGCTCTCCGAAGAAATAGAAGACAGGATGTCGGAGTGTTCTTTAGATATCACATTTTTACCGAAAGATTTAACGTTTGTCCGTTTCGGACGGATCATAGGTCTGGCGGGCTGTTTGAATTAGTGGCCGAAAGCATATCAGTTTCGCAGGGGCTTGAGAAGGGTTTTTTTTGTTTCTGGATGTCTAAAGCCAATGGCGATGCTTTGGGGTCAAGGGGTTAAGACCCAGAATCCAATGAGATTGTATGCGCCTCAGGGGCATGTTTTAAAATCTTGGAGAGAGAGAGTTTTCAGAAATTTAAAAAAGAGAGCGAGGAGAAAGAACTGGGCTTTGATTGAGAAAAGACGGCTCCCCATCATGGTCCTCTGAAAAGAGAGATGCTGTTCAATTGCAAGTGATGTTGGTGAGTTACACATTTAAGGGCCTGTGCCTGATTTGTATCTCTTGTCTTTCTCTCCCTGTCCAATTAAATAACTACTAATTAACGCCAATTAAATATCTACTAGTTTACTCCAAATAAATTATTTACTAGTAAAAGTCAGGTGTTTTCATGATAGCTTACCATCTGTTCCAATTAGTCTATGAGACTCCTTATCATTGTTTATTTTGAATTGTTATTAGAATGGGTTATCAATCCATTCATGTCAAGAGGAGCATTTTGTGTATTATGTTACTTGTACATAGATTTAAATATTGTAAATAAATTAATGTTATTATTTAAAAACACGGCCTTGAGGCTCATACAACTATCTCATTGGATTCTGGGTCTTAACCCCTTGACCCCAAAGCATCGCCATTGGCTTTAAACCTCCAGAAACAGAAAAAAACCTTCTCAAGCCCCTGCGAAACTGATATGCTTTCGGCCACTAATTCAAACAGCCCGCCAGACCTATGATCCGTCCGAAAAAGGACAAACGTTAAATCTTTCGGTAAAAATGTGATATCTAAAGAACACTCCGACATCCTGTCTTCTATTTCTTCGGAGAGCAGTGGCCAAACGAAGAGGCTGACCCCCCCAAATAAATACGTAAACTCCAGATCGCTTCCCCGAAAAATATTGGATCATGGGTTTACCATGCGACAAGTAGATACTTATATTCTTTCCAAGATACTGAATTTTCGTTAAGTCGTCATTTTCGTTGATTTAGCGTCATTTTTATCCATTTGGCGAGATTTTCGTTAATTTGGCAACATTTAAAAAGTCGCCAAGTTGGCGATATTCCGCCAAATTCGTCGCCAAAATCCCGCCAAGCGTTATGTACAGAGAAATAAATTATTCTTATAGTAGATAAATGACTATTGGCGTTAAAATACAAAAGTATTACTCTCATAGTATCTTTTCTCATGAATGGAACGAACTAGATCCACGAGAATGATGTCACCAAATTTATCGCATGATATTACATATGAAAAGTGAACATATTTCCAAAGAATTCTTTTTTTTTTTTTTTTTTTTTTTTTTTTTTTTTTTTTTTAATTTATGGGATTTTTTTTTTTTTTTATAAATTTATTTGAAAAATGTGCAATATCTCGAGAATGGTTCATGCTAGTGTTCTACAGTTTATGTCAGTCGTTTTCTAAAGAAAAATTACATAAGGAATGTCTATTTGCGTAACTTTATTAAAGGTTTTGATTATCTGATAATTTTTTCAAAATTTCACTCAAAAATTTATGGGGTTCTGTACATTCCATTGTATATAAAATCAATAGGCTTCCAGTATTCATGTATTGTAATTTTTGTACCAAATTTCATTTGAATCACATCATTCGTTCGTGAGATATCGTTTCCACAGACTCACTGACAGACACACACACACACAGACATCACCTCAAAAATGTTCGATCAGGGATGCTTGAAATGTGCTCTCCCGTCGAAAACTCGAATTCAAATTTTCGACCCCGTCACAATACTTTCCTTACACATTATACTATGCATATGAGGAAAGTAAAAATTTACAAAATTTTGAGGCCCTCTACAAACATGAGGCCCTAAGTGATCGCTTGTTCTACTTGGCCTGAGTCCATGAATGCTGTTATATGCAGTGGAAGTGTAATTCCAAATTGCCTACCACCTTTGAGTTACTGGGATGATAATCTATTCTTCTGTGTTCAAAGTGAACCCAACATCTTTCTCCATACGCTTTCAGAAAGTAAATGTTGAAAAAAAATTATAAAACGTGGAATTTGGAGATTCGTTCTTAGAATTCGAAGCATCTCACTGTATGTTGGCATCAAGGAAGCCCATTGCCCCATCCATATTTGATTTCCCCTTCCTTGTGAATCTTTCACGGCTTTCCCTCACTAGAAAAACGGTGTGGCCCGTCCTCCCACTCGAGTGGTGTCCGTCCTCCCTATGGACGGCCCCTTTGGCATGAACTTTGAAACTACAGATTGTGCTAGCTAGCTGAAATAGATCTTTTCAGTATTTCAGTCCGTGTCTTCATTTTCTGCTGTTACGGGAACATTTCTGGAAACTCTTTATTCTACAGAAGTGCAAAGTGCAAAGATGGTTTTCAGAAACAATTAGCTGATCTGACAGTCTTGGGGAGGGACTTTTCGCAGATTACACAAAGTGATCAGATTTTCTGGAAGCATGCCTTATTTCGCCACAGTTTCGCCACAATCGATTGCTAGTTGCTACTTACTTTAAAATGATAGAAATTTTGCCGCTGTTAAAAGCATTATCAGTGACGGGTGTGTAATGAAATTGCACATATGTATTCAGCGGCTCCGCTTGAAACTTTGTACCTGGAGCAAAAGCAATTTTAGCGCACTTAAAAAAAAAGCATGTTTTTCGTATTCTACAATTTATATTTACATTCTTCAATTTGGATTTGTTATTTTCCCTAGATACATAGTATACTGTATAGTGAAAGTATTGTGACAGGGTTAAAAATTTTAATTTGAGTTTTCGATGGAAGAACAAATTTCAAGCATCCCTGAACTCGAATCAAACGTTTTAGCGGTGATGTCTTTATGTGTGTCTGTGTAAGTATATGTGTGTGTAAGTCTATGTGTGTAAGTATATATGTGTGTGTGTGTGAAGTACGTGTGTGTATATGCGTATGTGTGTTAGTGTGTGTGTTACTGTGTGTATGTTAATGTGTGTGTGTGTGTTACTGTGTGTGTGTTACTGTATGTGTGTGTGTAAGTATATGTGTGTGTAAGTATATATGTGTATGTGTGCGTGAAGTACGTGTGTGTATATGCGTATGTGTGTTAGTGTGTGTGTGTATGTGTTAGTGTGTGTGTGTGTATGTATGTGTTACTGTGTGTGTATTAATGTGTGTTAGTGTGTGTATTAATGTGTGTTAGTGTGTGTGTATGTGTTACTGTGTGTGTATTAATGTGCGTGCGTGTGTTAGTGTGTGTATTAATGTGTGTTAATGTGTGTGTATGTGTTACTGTGTGTGTATTAATGTGTGTGTATGTGTGTTACTGTGTGTGTGTGTTAGTGTGTGTGCGTGTTAGTGTGTGTGTGTGTTAGTGTGTGTGTGTGTGTGTGCGTGTGTGTGTGTTCTTGAATCTGTGGAACAGATATCTCACGAACGAGTGGAGCATTTCAAACGAAATCTCGTTGTATTACAATCAGGCAATACTAAAAGCCTATTGATTTCAAACGCAATCGAATGTTCATAAGACCTATAAATTTTCGACTAAAATTTTGAAAATATGAATGAAAAATCAGAACCTTTAATAATGTTATATAAATTATCATTTCTAAGTAATGTTTCATTAGAAAACGAATGATATAAACTTTATAAGGCTTATATCAACCGTTCTTAAGATATTGCGCGTTATTCTAATAAATTTATCAAAAATATTACATAAAATTAAAAAGTATTAACCAGTAACGTAG
Source organism: Amaurobius ferox (assembly GCA_951213105.1). Classification (NCBI taxonomy): domain Eukaryota; kingdom Metazoa; phylum Arthropoda; class Arachnida; order Araneae; family Amaurobiidae; genus Amaurobius; species Amaurobius ferox. Next base: position 78,714,799 of record OX578154.1, on the reverse strand, counting down.
CGGAATATTTTTCACTGGAGAGGCTGAGCGATTGGTGTTGAAACTTTAAAAAGGTTTTGTATTATAAGTGAAATTTAAGTGGAATTCACACTTTAAATACGTTTTATTTCCTTGGTGAGTAAAAAAATCTGATGTGGGCAATGCATGACTTTCCTTATATAATGTAATGAATTTACTACTTTTACAGTAAAATAAATAGGTTTTTCTTATAGTAGTTACTAATATTCTTTCCAAGATATTGAATTTTCGACAATGAGTCGTCATTTTCATTTTTATCCATTTGGCGAGATTTTCGTTAATTTGGCAACATTTTAAAAAGTCGCAAAGTTGGCAACATTCCTCCAAATTCGTCGCCAAAATCTCGCCAAGCGTTATGGACGAAGAAATAAGTTATTCTTACAGCAGATAAATGACTATGGGCGTTCAAATACAACAGTATTACTCAAAGTATCTTTTTTCATGAATGAAACGAGCTAGATCCACGAGAATGATATCATCCAATTTATCGCATGGTATTACATATGATAAGTGAAAATGTTTCTTAATAGGAAATATTTTTTTTATATTTTATATGACTTTTTGATAATTTTTTTGAAAAATGTGCAATATCTCGAGAATAGTTCATGTTAGCGTTCTAAAATTTATGTCAATCGTTTTCTAATGAAAAATTACATAAGAAATGTCTATTTGCGTAACTTTATTAGTGGTTTTGATTTTTTGACGTATTTTTCAAAATTTCATTCGAATATTTAGGGGTTTCTGAACATTCGATTGCGTATAAAACCAATAGGCTTCCAGTGTTTACGGATTGTGATTTTTGTACCAAATTTGGTTCGCATCGGTCCATTCGTTCGTCAGTTATCGTCTCCACAGTCTCACTGACACACACACACACACATACTTTCACACACGCACACACACACACACACACAGATATCGCTTCAAAAATGTTTGATTCGTGATCAGGGATTCTTGAAACGTGCTCTCCCGTCGAATTCGAATTTTCGACCCCGCCACAATACTTTCCTTATACATTATGTTTATAAGGAAAGTAATAAGAAAGTAATAATGCTAATAGAATGCACGATATTTTAAAATATATTTCCTATGTAAGATAAAAACGTACAAAATATAACATTTTAAATGTTTCCTTAATTCTAAATTGGTTGAACTTTTACAACCAATTTATTAAATATAAAGTCATGGTTGCTTCCTCTCTGAAAACGTTGTACAAGCGCCCATGTATAAAAGAGTACACTGAAAATGGGTCAAAAATCTGGAACATAGGCTTTGTTGAGAATCAATGTAGTTAACAATATTCTTAAGGGGACGGTGGACATTGAAATTTTTTTTATTTATTTATTGACTTAGAAACATGAAAATTTGTATAAATATTCCTCTTAACATCACTATATAAAATACCATTCAATTTTGTTATAATTTTGTATTTTTTTTTTAATTTAATTTTTTTTAACGAAAATTTGAAAATGCTCCTTGCGTGCCATTTGTTCACATTTTTTATTAATTTTACATTATGATCACTCAAAAACACATTATGAACACATTTGGGTATTCATTTTTAAATCCCTTAGAAAGTTAATTTTTTTTAAATATTTTTCTGCATTAAAACTTAATTTCATCATTTAATTAAGTTCTTATTCACTTTTAATTACCTTAATGAAACCCAATTATAAAATGCATACCCCGTTTCATTAAAGTATGAAAGGTGTCTTTTTGCCAAATTTCATGCATCTCAAACAAAAATTAAGAAGCATGTAGCATTTTAAAAATGTAAAACCTTTGAAAATTCCGTTTCGAAAACAAATGCATTTAACCTTTTGCTTACGAGTGGGACAGCGTCCATCCCAAACAAAGAACCTCTCAAAAAGACAGGTATATGACATACCCTATCCCAAACAGTTCGATCCCCCTTTGCAGGCATTGACGTCCATGGAAATCGCCAACAGAAACATGCAATGTTTCTGTTGGCGAACATGCAATCGCCATCAAATCGCCTACAAAAACATTGCATGTTTCTGTACACCACATCCAATCATTCATTGTCCGTTCCACATCCAATCATTCATTGTTAATAAAGGGTTGAAAATGGGGCAGCAATAACCACGCCTTTCTATAAGCTAGCTTCCCATGTTAGTTAATAGGCTAGGGAGGAGCTTAACAAATGGGTGGTCTTAATGCCATGCTTCTCCTTACAGACCACGAAGGCTGGATGATTTCAGCTTCTAAAACATTAAAATATGCGTTTTAATGGGAAAAATACTTCGAAACGTGCCACTTTAAGCAAATAAAAGGCAATAATTTTTTTAAATAATACATATATATATTCGCAAAGTTATTTAAAAATTATAATAAATGAAATTATGTTTAAATAATTCTTTAAATTAAATTTTAAACAAGGGAGGCTCAATTTTTTAGCCTCAATGGACGCTACGCCACTAGTATTAATTATCGTGAAATATGTTCACTTTTCATGCAATATTATGCGACAAATTTGTTAACATTATTCTCGTGGATCTACTTCGTTCCATTCACGAGAGAAGATACTTGTGTAATAGTTTTGTATTTTTACGACCAACAATTCGCCAATAGTCATTTATTTTATTTTATTCAATTTACGTGGCAACTACAGATGAAATCCAGTTACAGTTGCCACACAAGAAATTAAAAAGTACAGAACATAGGATACAAGAATACTAAATAGTAAACATGTCAAGCGCATTGAAACAGGCTTTTTTAAAACAGGCAGGAGTCAAGTTAAATATATCAATATCGGCACAATAGGTATTACATAGATCAACAAATTTATAGATAGAATAGCATTTAATGTAGTTGTGTTTAACAGTAGTATTGTGAAAAAGAGTTTTTCTCCTGGTATTATTGACAGGTATGTGAAATTCCAGGCAAGAAAGTAAAATAGGGCAATCAATAGTATTATTTAAAACCTTATAATAAAACAAGAGGCAGGACCAGCTTCTTCTTTTTTTAAGAGACATTAAACTATATTTCTGTCTGAGTTCCCTTGTATGCATATCATAAGGATAATACCCAGTCAATCTGTAATCAATAGTACATAATAGTTTATTTTGCACGATTTCTATCCGTTGAGAATGCAGATTGTAAACAGGGCCCCAAATCATTGCACAATATTCCAACATTGGTTTAACAAGGGTATTATAAATACAAATAATCGCATCAGAACTGGCAAAAACACGAGATCGTCTTAAGGTTTATATATATATATATATATATTTATATATAAAACAAAAGGCTCTGTGTGTAACGCTTGACGATAAATTCGGGACAGTTCCACCCACTTTAAACCGTGATGGAGTGGGGGGGGGGCATCCACAAGCGTCGTACCCGACTTTCCCTGCCACCAACCTATAGGAAGGACTTTCGGACCCATAGATTTAACGTGCCCATATTCCTCGTAATCACGGGGATAGTTTGGGCATAGCCGGGAATCGAACTCGGATCCACCGAGTGCAATGCCCATGCCTTAACCTCTTGACTATCCCGCCCCTCATTCCCCACCCTTAAATAGGCCCCTAATAATATGTTATGCTAGCCTAGCTATAAGTAAAAGTCGATCTTTAGCTTAATTGCATATTAAAAGTGAATCTCGACTGGACACCACTGCATAGACTAAATATTTTTTTTTTCTTGCAGGAACAGGAAAAAACAATAGTTTCCCCCCTCACAAAGCGAGTTTTGACTGAAGCCCTTTCTGCTTGGAGCGATTCCAATAAATTTCCCTGCGCCGTTTTCTTTTGCAGGATAGATAGGTGTGCTTCCGTGAAGTCCCGTTCGGCTTCATGGATTGGTGGATGGTAACCTTGGACTTGATAAAATCGGGGAAGGATTGTTGAGGACATGTTGAGATAAGAGATACAAAGCATGCTCACCCAAGTGGCATTCCGGGGATTTTTTAGGAGCATCGAGTATTTTAGAGGGGCTCCACCGAATTAATAAACGCGGTGTAAAGTCACTGTTACGAAAATTTGTAATTGAAATAATCGACAATTTGGCGCTTTATAGATGTTAATTTTATTTGTTTTAAAAGTTAAAAAATTAATATGTATTCACCACGTAAGTATTTTCACTTTAGGCCAGAACATAACTAACGCAGGGACATGCGGCCCTTGTTGTTGTTGAGACCTAGACCGTCCGGCCTACCAGAAAGGTGTAAGGTGTGTTTGGACGGCCGGGAAGAGCCACCCAATTTAGAACGAAACCCAGTGGGGGAGGCATTCACAGGGACCGTACCCTCCTTCCCCCACCACCAACCTTTCGGAAGGACTTACGGACCCACATGTTTAACATGGTCGTACTCCGCGTGAACACGGCGGCAGTTTGGGAAGCGGAGGGAATCGAACCCAGGCCTACCGAGTGCAATTTCCGCACGCTTACCACTGGGCTACCGCGCCCTGCCCCAGACCATTGGGTTAAAGGGGCCCCAAATTAAACAATTGCAACGTCGTAAAATTATCGACTGCTTCCAGGAGAAAAAAATATGCCATAGGAATAGGAAGATTTATTTTTGCAAAAGCAGTAAAAAGATTTATTTCTGCAATATAGGGATTACCGCACTAATTTAGCACATTGGCTTCTTGTTTATGCTGTGACAGTTTGCAATAATTTAAATTCCATTAAAATATGCAAGAACATAATTCTGTATACTTTTTTTATAGAATTCCATTACGTTTTTGAAAAAATACGTTTGTTCATCTCGTATATGTCAAGAGGTGAAAGGGGGCCTCGGAGAAATGCCTGCCCCGGGCCCCTGTTAGGCTAAGTCGGACCCTGCTTTAGGTTCTGAATAAAATACATTTTTTTTATGCTGATAAATGATAATGATTGTGATACAATAAAACTAAACACTATAAATATATGAAAAAGTTAAGTGAAAGCTTAATCTCCAGATATTTTAATATCATCAACTAGTAACATTGCCAAAAAAATAAAATTGTGTGTGTGTGTGTGTGTGGGGGGGGGGGTAGGTATATTTTCCCCCATATATAATGTCTTCGAACTGGAGGGAGTGGATCCCACCCCCTTGATGATGCCATCGTACTGTAGATATCTTATATAATATCCTTAAATATTGATATATATGTTAGTTTAAGTATGAACTTATAACTGAGACACGTATAAAATTACATTTAAATAAGTTATCAATCATGGCTCATGAAATGGCATATTGTAATTTCCTCAGGCCAACATCATTCAATTAACTTTTAAAATTAAAGACAACCAAATTAGGTTAAAAAAGTCATTTAATAAAAACTCCTTTCCTCGACGTACATACATATACAAAGCCAAAGTGCTTTCGGGCATCGCCATGCCCTTCATCAGTGGCGAAGTGAAAAATACAGTGCCAACAAATGCTTGCAGATTTGGCCTATATGTAAGCATTTGTTGGCACTATATTTTTCACTTCACCACTGATGAAGGGCATGGTGATGCCCGAAAGCGCTTTGACTTTGTAAATTTATGTACGTCGAAGAAAGGATTTTTATTAAATGACTTTTCAAACCTATTTTGGTTGTCTTTAATTTTAAAAGTTTATTGAAGTTGACGTGTATCCATTCCATTTATCATTCAATTAATTTCTGTTGATTTTCATTGATTCATTTCATTTTCATTTCATTTCATTCGATTTTCATTTCATTTCATTCATCACATATTCCATTCTGATCACACACAAAATTTATAATATTATTCAGTATAAAATTGATTATTACAATATTAAATTGATTTTACTGATGTTGATGTGAAAAAAAAACGGTGTTGGGAAAAATATTTATCCATTGTAAATCACCATAGAAAAGCCAGCCGAGCTGTCTCTTATTCATATTGAAATTGAAATACGACTTGGTCACTGACATTTGCTACATAAATGTTATTTAGGTGTTCTGGTTCTCAGCTTATCGACATATTCACGAATATTATTCTCTTTAGAATATTTCCACTAAAATAATTCATAAAAATCTGATGTGGGCAGCACATGACTTTCCCTGCAGACTTATATCCACGTTCTCTTTATTTTAATTAAATTTAATTCACTTTTAATTCAATTTTCGTTCTCATTTGATAACTAGACTTTTTTTAAAGGTGGCGTAGAGAAAATACAAGAAATATATATATCTCGAGAACGGCTAGTTCTAGTGTAATGGGGTTGGTCTTATTCTTTTCGTCGTTAAAAATTACGTATGCAACAAGTATTTAATGGATATATTTGAGCATACATAGTTTGTTATTTTAGATTTTGGCGGTTTTTGAAGGCAATTTTGCAAAAAAAAGGCAGGTTATTTTTTTTCGAATCATACCAAAATCTAATCAGCACCAGAGTGACCTACAAGTGACTTATCTACCGAATTTTGTGAAATTCGGTCCATTAGTATTTTAGATAGAGTGGATACAAGCTTTTACGGGCCATTTCGCAAAAAAAAAGGCGGGTTCTTTTATCGCGATTCGTACCCAAAACTAATCAGCACCAGACTTGCCCACAAGTGACTTACCTACCAAATTTTATGAAATTCGGTCCATTAGTTTATTAGTTAGAGTGGATACAAAATCTGCACAGACAGACACACACACAGACGTCACGCTAAAAATAGTTTTTCCGTATTCTAGAGGTCTCGAAACGTATAGATCCGTCGAAAACTCGAGTCGCGATTTTCGGCATGATTCCAATACTTTCCCTATACATTACCATGTATTGCAGGGAAAGTAAAAATGCTTAGAAAACTAAAGTGACACATTCCAGGAGAATTTCTCGCAGCCCGGTATAATGGATGCCATGGCTCTACGGTTGAGAAACACTGCCGTAGACGACTTACGGATGCCACTGTCATCATGATACTGAATAAGAAAGCTAAAATGATTTGTATGCCATTTATTCATATTTCATAGTGTTTAGTTCAGTGGTAGTGTTCAGTTTGATATAAACTAATTTAATATCATCAATACCCTATCATAGTTTAAATTTTCAATTTCCCCAATAAAACATCCTTGTTTTGGGAGTTATCGCAATTTTCCCAAAGAGAAATAATGCAATGAAAATCTTAAAATTCGCGTTCTAATCATAAGAATTACTAAAAATTGTGTCTAGTTTTAGTTTTTTGAATAAGAAATCTACATATGTACGTGTGTGAAATTTGATAATGGTAGGTGCATTCGTTCTTGAGTTATTATGTCCACACTAACATGTCACATACATATACATACACACACTAACATGTCACATACATATACATACACACACTTCATACGGACCGACCGTCCAAATAGATGCTCTAAGTCCTCGGACGAGTCGGACGGTCTGGGTCTTCAACACTTCATACGGACATATTTCGGAAAGTGTTCGAAATGTGCTTGGGAAATTCTTAAAACGTACTTATCCGTCAAAATTTCGAATTCGAAGAGTTGTTGTACACAATCCCCAGAAAATAGAAACAGAAGTTAATTTAAAAAAAAAACAGAAGTTAATTTTTGAACATGAAAAGTTTGATAAAAGAAAATGTCAAGAAAAATATTTTCAAATGAATGGGAGTGGGCATCCCCCCCCCCCCCCCCCACCACCACCACCACTTTCCCAACAAAATAGATGAATTAAAATAAAGGCGATTTCGAAAAGGCGAATTTTTTTTTATCACGTTGTCCGGATTTTCGAACTTTTAGTCTATAATTTCACGTACATTTTATGTTTTAAACAAAGGGTTTTATCATTTTTATCTTTATCAAAAAATAATCATATCTCATCTGTATAGAGAAAACGTTATTATATTCTACGCGTAAAGTATACAAAACACTTTTTTTAGAACACATGATCTAAGGAGTATGTCACACCTGCAGACCTCCGAAAAAAGAAAGAAAAGTTATCTAGCTATCGCGACCATGAGTGCCACCACAATTTCTAAGATTACTACTACGTCCATTCATGATACAGTAAGGATTGCGTAATTCCTCTCTGTTGACATTTAGAACTCGCCAAATTACCGACACGTTTGGCGTGAAAACTACTGTTCTTGGCAACCCTACAAAACTTTGGTGTTAAGCGAACGTTTCGAGTATTTTTCGCTCTGTCGGTATTTGCTCGTCTAGCCGAGAGATCCGTCTTTCACCTTTCTTCCGAAATCTGTCTGGACATGGAACCGTAAATTACTGGCAGTGCTCCGCATAAAAATGTGAATCCTCGTTTTGTTGATCTCGTCTGCTGATGTGCATATCGAACTGGTTTATTTGAATTATTCTATAATCCATGGCACCTGTTTTATCGCAAAATCCTGTGTCGACACACGAATTTCCGTATTCGAATGACGACAAGCTATCGCTTAAGAATTATACCGAACATGTAAATATGAATCTTAATACCAAAACTGTAGAAGTGGTCGGTGTTGTGCTGGTGGACGACAGATCCTTCGGGAAAAATGCTGTTGCCAGCGAGAGAGGATCTGTTGTTTTGGGAACTGTTTGTATAGAAAATGTGATTATGAACTTGGAAGAACTGCGTCGGGTAATGTGCACTGAATTACCGTGTTTACCTGCATCATTTAATTTCCTGTCCAAAGAAGGGTATGTTTTTTTATTGTATTAAATGCAATATATATTCTTTATGAATGCAGTGAATGTTTTAAAATGCATCGAGCATGAAAATTTTAAAAATTTAGTTATTTGACCTGTTTTTAGGTCATCTTGAATGATGCATTTTGTCGTTTATAACTTACAATAAAATTCCTGGAAAACAACAGAAAGATAATTTACGTACCGTAATTGAATAATTTTGATTATTTTTTATGCCGTGATCGGTTTAATCGTATTTTTACGCTCGACTGCGTAAATCTAATAATTAAATAACGCGCAGAAAGTTAAATTTTATGTCGAAAAATGAATCAAATTTATAATAATGACAGCTCATGTGATTTTAAAAGTTGAATTATGCCACTAATGTGATAAAATCCGGCAAGTAAGATGTTGATGACAGCCGTCGTTTTGCGTACATTCTGTTCGAGTTTATGACGCATGGTGCTGAGCCCAGAGCCAGTAGTGGACACCCATTCACTATAAATCATTGCTTTCAAAATAAATAATCAAAATGTTTAATATTTTATCTCGTTTGCCACCCAAATCCATGGCAGGCAGAGACTGAGTCATAAGCTCCTCCCCAAGAAGTACACTCAGCCCCCACCCCCTCTGATAAAAAATATTAAATTTTTAGTAGTGATATGAAATTTCATTCAATATATCATCTACATTTTGCATGAAAAATGAAATTGCTTTTTGAAATTTTTTTAAAATAACTTCATTCTATATAGTATACAGAAATAATATTTTTTAGTTTAGCTGAATTTGTGGTTATACTAATGATTATACAATTATTTACATATTTAACTTAAAAATTTAAATTAAGAATTTTATTTTTAGGGTACTTTTATATTGTGGGGTTTACTGCTATACAGTACCAAATAATATAATTTCCAGTGTGAGTAACAAACTAACTCCAGAGACCAGTGGGATTCCTCTCTCTGAGTTGGGGGCTAAACAAAAACTCCTCACTTCATGTGTCTAATCCCTCTTTATTAGCAACTATAATTAGGTGCTATAATATACATTAATCCTTCCTGAATATTTTCAGAGGTGTGATTTCAATATACTTAAACTCCTTAGGATACAACATTTAAAAGTTTTTCTATAATTCTTTATGGGTAACTGCTAGTTAATATCAACTGATGAGTAGTTAATATTATGCATTGGATTGTATTAACTTGAAATTTTCTTCGATTAATTTAACAGCATTACTACTAGTTATTGCTTACATTAAAATTAATTGTAAAATATAATATATTAATATTGAAATATAGGAGCTATATAGATTTTCACAATCAATTATTAGTTTGCAAATATAGCTATAGAATTTTATTTATTATTAATTTATATATCTCAAAATATATAATAAAATCATTGAAGTTTACAGATAGTTACTAATGAATAATATGCTTTAGTGCATGAACTTTGACTCAATAACACATAATAATCATGGTCCCGTATAATAATAAGTACTGTATTTAAGTATAATTAAAAAAATTTAATAGATCAATTTATTTAAGACTGAAATTTAATATTTTAATGCATTTCCTTTCCCTCCATCCTCATAGAAAATATTCTAGTCAACCCCTCCTTTATGACTGTTGAGCCTCCTGATGTGCATGTATTTTATACTGATGTGCATGTACTTTATACTGATGTGCATGTATTTTATATTTCTTGGTGCAATTAGATATGTAATAAAGTTGCTTAAAACCATATAAAAATGCTCCATAGATTAAATTTGAGATGAGATGATCACTACTGGAACACAACAATCTTTGAGATTTTAGTAGACACCTTTATAAAACTACTGTTTCAGTAAGGAAAACTGGTGTTTAACAAAAGAACTTTAATTATTTTATGTTTGAGGCTCCTTTTTGTTGCTTTGGAATAATTCAATTTAGTTTGATTAGTAATTGGGCATACTTTTGAGTTTTATTTCTGAATTTAAAATTATTCAGCAGTTCAAATTTTGAGGGCAATTTTACATTTCAGAGAAATTTATTTTTATTTAAAACAATTAGGGAAGTGAGAGGATATGTCTTTTAAGCATAAGATAGTCATTCTGTCAATGGAGGATTTTTTTTTTTTTTTATGTACATGTGTAATGGATTTCTAGGGAATACTGTGTTATTTTAACTTTGCAGTTATATAAATTAAAAAGGATTGACAAAATCCCTTTCATTTTTACTTTTTCATACATAGTATTCAGAAAGTATTGTGTTCACAAAAATTGTTGATTTTGAGATTTTGATGCCAATATATTTTTTAGGACCTCCTGAATACGTTTTGACTATTTTTGGAGTGATGTCCATCCGTCTGTCTGTATGCATGTCTATGGTCGATTTCTTGTGTATTCAATAGCAGCCACAAATACTAATGAGTTTTCACAAAATTTTATATCCAACCTCATTATAAAAATATCTTAAACGAGATAGAATTTTTTTTAATTCAAGCAAAAATTCAAAATTTTATATTTTCTGAATATGGCACCGTAGGACAAAATTTGACACAACCATGCATAAAAGGATTTATTTATGGCTCAATGATCACAAGACTTAATAGTTTCAATCATTGCTGTGAAAAATAGCCAGGATACAATTTTTTTTGTTTGTGACATCATTAGCCCCCCTTGGGAGGGAAGTTACCCTAGGGGGTACATCATACAAGTTACCCGGAGGGTTAAGTATGGTATCAATCAAAAGATTTTTTCAAGCCCTTTAAAGTGAAGGGTAATATGTTATAGCTGTAATAATTTGAACCCATGACACCAAGTTTTCAAATTTTTGCTTGTAAAATTTGAAAAAAAAATATTTAATTCTGGTATAAGAAAGTCGAGTTTAGCCAAACTCCAGTTAATTTTAATTTGTTTTAATATAAATAATAGAAGTTTGTTTATTGATCCAAAGATGTTTCTTAGGTGGGTTGGGCCTAAATAACAGGGTTTTATGGATTAATGCCCCTTACTTCTGCAAAGTAATTAAGAGGGGAAGTGGAACCACACTTATGATCTGCAGGGGTGGTCCAGGATCAGATCATTTCTAACAGTCATTATTGTTCAAGTTGGTGGTAAGTTAAATGACATTATTATTCTATAAAGCACCTACACATGGGGGGAGGGGGGGGCATTAGCATAAGAAGAGAAGGCATGGATAAAGAGGTTAACAGTTGATGAGCAGGATGTCAAGCAGAAATAGTCAATTAGAGTCAGATGTTATGATACCTCCTCAAAATTATAGGCAGAGTGAGAGTTAAGGGTGACATGTGACCTCCTCCCCCGGATTCTTAGTATTGTAAAAGATCGAAAGACTCCATCCAAGACCACCCATAAGAGGCACGGATTCCAGACCAAAAATATTTATTTGTGACTGGAGAAGACAACAATGCACAGAAAAAGATGGAGGGAAGCCCTGTGATGAATGTTTGTATGGGGACCCACAATTTTTATGGGCAGCCCTACTCCATCTACTCTTTAAAATATCCATGCTAAATAGAGTAATACTATTTAAATTTTATAAAAGTGCTTATCATCCTAGCAGTATTTAAAAAACAAAAACAAGGTTTCTTAAGGGAGTGAAATATAGTTCAGCTGATTGTAAAAGAAAATGTTAGTTTTTGTTGTTGTTGTTGTTCCCTCTTTTTAATAACATTGGTAATGATGTAGTGTTGTAACATAAAATGAAACTGCAATACAGAAATCTGACACAATCAGAAAATAATTAAAAGACAATGTTAAATTTTTCAATGAAGTAAAATATATCTTTGCATTACTACAGCTCAATGTCTTTGTGCTACATCAGCCCACATTTTATTTTTAAAATCTGTTTTTAGCAAAATAATTTTATTATACAATCCATATATTATATTTTGTCAAATAGCATTTTTTTTATGACAGACCATAGTTTTCAGGGCAAACTTAAAATATTTAATATAAATAAATAAATTCACTTCCTCCAGTCCTGTGCATAACCATGATACAGAGGCTGTTTACAGATTTTTAAAAGGAATTTATTGCAAACAGTAACAAAACTTAAATTAATTTTAAAAACACTTCTGGCAACAGCTCATTTTATAAAAGCTAAATTATCGTTAGCTATAGTTAAATTTTGTTTTGTTAAAATATGGCGCATGTAAATAAACTAGGATTGAAGGCTATGGTTTCGCTCTTTCCAAAGAGAAATACTCTTATTCTACAATTAAAAAATCTGATGTGGACAGCACATGACTTTCCCTGCAGACTTATATCCACGTTCCCTTAATTTTAATTAAATTTAATTCACTTTTAATTCAGTTTTCGTTCTTTGGTTACTAGACTTATTTTCAAAGGTGGTGTAGAGAAAATACGAAAAATCAAAAATATCTTGAGAACGGCTAGTCCTAGTGTAATGGGGTTGGTCTTATTATATTCTATGTTAAAAATTACGTACAAAACAATCATTTAATGGATATATTTGAGCATATGTAGTTTTTTATTTTAGATTTTGACGATTTTTGCGAGCCATTTTACAAAAAAAGGCAAGTTATATTTTTCCGAATCGTACCAAAATCTAACCAGCACCAGGGTAACTCACAAGCGACTTATCTACCGAATTTTGTAAAATTCGGTCCATTAGTTTTTCAGCTAGGGTGGATACAGGTAATTTTTGCGGGCCATTTCGCAAAAAAAAAAAAAGGCGGGTTCTTTTATCCCGAATCGTACTAAAAACTAATCAGCACCAGACTTGCCCACAAGTGACTTACCTACCAAATTTTATGAAATTCGGTCCATTAGTTTTTGAGTTAGAGTGGATACATACATTGCACAGACACTACGCTAAAAATAGTTTTTTCGTATTCTAGAGGTCTCGAAACGTGTAGATCCGTCGAAAACTCGAATTGCGATTTTCGGCATGATTCCAATACTTTTCCTATACATTACCATGTATTGCAGGGAAAGTAAAAAATATGATGTGGGCAGCACATGACTTTCCCTGCAGACTTATTTCCACGTTCTCTTTATTTTAATTAAATTTAATTCACTTTTAATTCAATTTTCGCTCTCACTTGGTAGCTGAGCTTATTTTCAAAGGTGCCGAAGGGAAAATACGAAAAAAATAAAATAAATCCGAGAACAGCTAGTCCTACTGTAATGGGGTTGGTCTTATTCTTTTCGTCGTTAATGTATAAAACATGCATTTATTGGATATATTTTAACATACGTAGTTTTTTATTTTAGATTTTGACGAGTTTTACGGGCCATTTGGCAAAAAAGGGCAGGTAATTTTTTTTTTCCGAATCTTACCAAAATTTAATCAGCACCAGACCATTACCATGTATTGCAGGAAAAGTAAAAAGCTGGAAAGCATAATGTTCGCTGAAATATGCCTAGACATGTGGCTGAGCTCAGAACACTTTGTAAAATAGTCTACGAAATTCATTTAGCCGGTGACAGATGGAAATATATTGTGATAATTGTTGAAGCATGGATTTATTTAAATGACTGTAGCAAAAAAAAACCCCGATATACTATCGCAAAAAAGGAGAAAAAGACCCATAAAATGGGTTCCAGGAATCAAAAAACAATTAAGAATTCATGATTAGTGCTGACTTATGTACAACGGTAAATTAAAGTTAAAAAAAGTCGAATAAAATGTCAAAATAAATTCAACATATTGCTAAGATAATGTTTTAACTGCTTTCTTTAAAGAAAAAATACCATTCAGTTATCCACAGAGTCTTAATAGAGAGCGACCTTCATTAGGATAAAGCTACCAGTCACACATCAAAATATACCACTAAATTTCTGGAAAAAAATGACAAAAGATACAGGTATTACCGTTTTCTGGTATTCCTTCAAAGTCCCCTGATGTGTCAGCAATGGATTGTGTTTTTGGATTGTTAAAAATCTGATGTGGGCAGCACATGACTTTCCCTGCAGACTCATATTCACGTTCTGTTCATTTCTTCAATGATTCATTAAATTGAGTTTAATTGCACAAAATAACACCCTATTAACACACATTATTTAAAATGATGCTGGATTTGCGCTTTTAATCAATTTTCGTTCTCATTGGGTAATTGGATTTATTTCCAAAGGTGGCGTAGCTCGCGAAAATGTTGTTGTTGAAACCCACACCGTCCGACCTACCAGAAAGGTTGAAGACCCAGACCGTCCGGCTCGTCAACAAGGACTTGAGCATCGACCTACCAGAAAGGTGTAAAAAGCTAGCGAAAATGTTGTTGTTGAAACCCAGACCGTCCGACCTACCAGAAAGGTGTAAGGTAACTGTTTGGACGGTCGGGAAGTGCCACCCAATTTAGACCGGAACCCAGTGGGGGAGGCATCCACAGGGACCGTACCCTCCTTCCCCTACCACCAACCTCTCGGAAGGACTTTCGGACCCACATGTTTAACGTGATCGTACTCCGCATGAACACGGCGGCAGTTTTGGCAGTGGCTGGAATCGAACCCGGGCCTACCGAGTGCAACTCCAGCGAGCTAACCAATAGGCTACCGCATCATACTAGCGAAAATGTGAAAAAACTTAAATGTCTCGAGAACGGCTAGACCTAGTGGTAATGGGGTGGGTCTTACTCTTTTTATCGTTAAAAATTACGTTTGATTTTCAGCCAGAGTGGATATACAGGTAATTTTTGCGGGTCATTTCGCGGGGGGGGGGGGGAGGGGGGGGGAAGGCTAGTTGTTTTATCCCGAATCGTACCAAAAACTAATCAGCACCAGGGTCACCCACAATTAACTTACCTACCAAATTTTATGGAATTTGGTCCATTAGTTTTTGAGTTAGAGTGTTTACATACATTGCACAGACAGACACACACACACAGAAGTCACACTAAAAATAGTTTTTTCCATATTCTAGAGGTCTCAAAACGTGCAGATCCGTCGAAAACTCGAGTTGCGATTTTCGGTATGATTCCAATACTTTCCCTATACATAACCATGTATTACAGGAAAAGTAAAAATCTGATGTAGGCAGCACATGACTTTCCCTGCAGACTCATATTTACAATCGCTATTTTTTTTAATAATTCATTATATTGGATTTAATTGTACAAATTAACGCCCACAATTTTTTTAAATGACACTGCATACTGCATTGGTACTTTTAATTCAATTTTCGTTCTCAGTTGGTAACAGGACATTTTTTCAACGGTGGCCCACCGTAAATGCGAAAAAACTAAAATATCTCGAGAACGGCTAGCCCTAGTGTAATGGGGTCGATCTTATTCTTTTCATTGTTAAAAATAATGTATAAAACAAGTATTTAATTGATATATTTGAGCATACGTAGTTTTTATTTTAGATTTTGACGATTCTTTGCTGCCCATTTCGCAAAAAAGGCAGGTTACTTTTTTCAGAATCGTACCAAAATCTAATCAGCACCAGGGTAACCCATAAGTGACTTAATTTGTGAAATTCGGGCCTTTAGTTTTTGAGTTAGAGTGGATACATACATTGCATAGACGTCACGCTTGGAATAGTTTTTTCGTGTTCTAGCTGTCTCGAAAGTGTAGATCCGTCGGAAACTCGAGTTGCGATTTTCGGCATGATTCCAATACCCTATACATTACCATGCATTGCAGGGAAAGTAAAAATCTGATGTGAGCAGCACATGACTTTCCCTGCAGACTTATATTAACGTTCTCTTTATTTTAATTAAATTTATTTCACTTTTAATTCAATTTTCGTTCTCATTCGGTAACCGGACTTATTTTCAAAGGTGGCGTAGAGAAAATACGGAAACTAAAATATCTCGAGAACGGCTAGTCCTAGTGTAATGGGGTTGGTCTTATTATTTTCGTCGTTAAAAATTACGTATGAAACGAGCATTTAATGGATATATTTGAGTATACCTAGTTCTTTAGTTTGGATTTTGACGATTTTTGCGAGCCATTTTGCAAAAAAAGGCAGGTTACTTTTTTCCGAATCGTACCAAAATCTAATCAGCACCAGAGTAACCCACAAGTGACTCATCTACCGAATTTTGTGAAATTCGGTCCAGTAGTTTTTCAGTTAGAGTGGATACAAGCTTTTGCGGGCCATTTCGCAAAAAAAGGCGGGTTCTTTTATTCCAAATCGTACCCAAAACTAATCAGCACCAGACTCGCTCACAAGTGACTTACCTACCAAATTTTGTGAAATTCGGTCCATTAGTTTTTAAGTTAGAGTGGATACAAAATCTGCACAGACAGACAGACACACACACAGACGTCACGCTAAAAATGGTTTTTTCGTATTCTAGATGTCTTGAAACGTGTAGATCCGTCGAAAACTCGAGTTGCGATTTTCGACACGATTCCAATAGTTTCCCTATACATTACCATGTATTGCAGGGAAAGTAAAAATGATCAGCACTCTTCAAGACATGCACTAGAATATATTCACAAGAATCTGAGACAAATACTTGCATATATGCCTAATGAAACAACGGCATTTGGAGCGATTTCGAATGATGCATGAAAGCACAAATATTTAAACAAGAAAGATCAATCATGCATGAAGCATTGATTATGAAACACTTTCCAACTGAAATCCAAGTTTATTTAAACATCTAAAATGCTATGCATTTAGTGGTGATATTTTTTTTTTAATTACCACAGGACTACAATAATTTATTTTACTTGAAAACTTAAAACTTCATGGTAAAAAATGAAATTTATTCAAATGAAATTTATTCAAATGACGTTATCTAAATATAAATCGTCTGGCTCTCTATGTAGAAGCTGCGAAAATTTCATTTAGACACTTTTATTCCAGACTCCAAAGTTAAATAATTTTGAGTTAAAAAATTTCAGCAATTCTTATACAACTCATCTTATAATCGTTTGTTTACATTTTGCATTCATTAAAATTATGTTTCGTTCTAGAAATAATCAAAGTTTGATCATCATTTAAACTAAAAAATATTGTAATTGCGTTGGCGCAGAATATAGATGCACAGAAAATATATAAAAATAAAATGGTTTTAGGACGGATGCAAGAGATCAAAAGTCAGAGATCAAAAGACCGAAATGCCGCTGTTGGCAGTATTCTAGAGGGTGGACGTTATCGCCATTTGTGACGTCACTGAGTTACAAAGAGAAGTACCAGTTGCTCCGATTAGTATTCAGTTCTATGAGAAAGCATAGACTGTGTCAGTCGTTGTTTTAATATAATTTGTAGTTCTATCGTAAAAGTGAAGTTTAAGTTTAAATTTGCGTATTATAGATGTAGGTTACAAGGTAGGATCAAAAATAGGAAACTGTGCTGATATCTCCAACCCTCATTGGAGGAGAGGGGGACTATTTTATTGTGGCTTGGAGGCACATGTGACGCGAGATGTGAAAAAGAAGAAGCAGGTCCGCAGTGCAGGGTTTTTACAGACAATGCGTGTCAGTGAACTGTAGTCGTTCGCGTTCGTCGAAACCGGAAATGGCGTTTGAAGAACAACATGCGAATATCAAATTTTGCCAGCGTTTGAAGAAATCGCCGACAGAAACATTGCACCTGCTGCAGCAGATTTTTCCAGACAATGCTCGTCAGTGAACTGTAGTCGTTCGCGTTCGTCGAAAACGGAAATGGTGTTTGAAGAACAACGTGCGAATATCAAATTCTGCCAGCATTTGGAGAAATCGCCGACAGAAACATTGCACTTATACAGCAGGTGAAATGTTTCTGTCGGCGATTTCTCCAAACGTTGGCAGAATTTGATATTTGACACGCATTGTCTGGAAAAACACCTGCTTCTTCCTTTTCACATCTCGCGTCACATGTGCCTCTACGTCACGGTAAAATAGTTCCCCTCTCTTCCAATCAGGGTTGAAGATATCAGCACAGTCTCCGAACTTTTTGACCCTACCTTGTATATTAATATTTTCATGTATATAAAGTATAATTTTGATTAATCGTTGTATATAAATTGTGTTTTGTGAGCGCAAAAATGCCTAACTGCGCGGTTGCTTTTGTTCAAATTATTATAAGAAGTCAATGGGATCTATCAGTTTTCATAGATTTCCAAAGATCTTGCACTCCAAAAATTATGGGTCTTGAAGTACAAAAGAGAGGATAAAATAACCATCCAAAAAACAGTTTTTGAGATATTAAAAAAAAATCTCAAACTATGGATGAGTTTTCCAGATGTTCAGTTATATTGATGGACGAAATGAATATGGATGTAAAAATGCGTCACGACATGCGAGATGATTAAGTTTTAGGACCACACAAAAATGTCCACGTTGTAATGCTAAGAGGGCTGTTTAGGCCATGGAAACAACCGATATATTTCGATTTCGACCAGCGCATGACAGTCGATCTGCAAAATGAGTTCATTTTAAAATCTGAGAAAAATGGTTTTGAAATCATGGCAGTAGTGTCCGACATGGGAGGTAATAATCAAGGAAAGAGATCTCTGTATATCCCAAACAAACAACACCACCTTTAAAAATCCTTAAGGGTGAAAGTCAGCAAATCTTCTGCCCTATCCGCGCTTTAACTTTCGCGGCACACATTTTTCACCGAAATTCTGCTCAAACAGTTGCGAAATATTTTCTGAAAGAGAAAATGCTATGCTTAGATTATATTAAAACTAAATTTAATACCCAATAAAACATAGAATATATGTTTTATTTTAATGTAAAATATTTTTGGTGCTACCATCTCTTGTCGTAATTTAATTCATATTGACTATTTTTATTTTTTAATGAACATTTTTAAATGTCTATTCCTTCTAATACGCTATTAAATACAGCAACAGATCATATATAATGCCATAATCACGGAAACGTAATTGAACTTGGACTTGAAGACAAAAGTGCAGTCCTCAGTGATGTACATTCAGATCTCTTATCAAATTTATAGAATGATAAATTACCTTTCCGTGATTGTGGCATTATTATATATGATCTGTTGTATTTAACACTGTATTAGAAGGAATAGATATTTAAAAATGTTCATTAAAAAATAAAAATAATCGGTATGAATTAAATTACGACAACAGATGGCAGCACCAAAAATATTTTGGATTAAAATAAAAAATATATTCTATATTTTTGGGGGCATTGAATTTAGTTTTAATATAATTTAAGCATTGCATTTTATCTTTCAGAAAATATTTCGCAACTGTTTGAGCAGAATTTCGGCGAAATATGTGTGCCGCGAAAGTTAACAAAGCGCGGATAGGGCAGAAAATTTACTGACGCTCACCCTTAAGAAAGAAAAATGAAATATGGAAAGGGGGAGGTGTGATAAATGTTTGCATTGGAGACCACAATTTGTATGGATGGCTCTGCTCAGCTTATAGTATACTTAGTTTTCATATTTCTTAACCACATAATAGTAACAGAATTTTCACATTTTATTGTTTTGTATGGATTAAAAATTCTATCATGATTATTCAATGCTCGTACTTGCTGTGTGTGTGGTATAGCCTTTAAAATCTTCTTTTAAATTGGGTTTACATTTTTGTACATAGAGAGACTATGTGGATCAAAATTGCTACAATAAAATAAAAAATCTAATGTGGACAGCACATGACTTTCCCTGTAAAACACGTATTCACGTTCTCTTTATTTCTTCAAAAATTCAATAAATTGAGTTTAATTGCACAAAATAACACCCATAATTATTTTAAATTACACTTAATTTATACTTTTAATTCAATTTTCGTTCTCATTTGCTAACTGGACTTGTTTTCAAAGGTGGCACAGCGAAAATGCGAATAAACGAAAATATCTCGAGAACGGCTAGTCCTAGTGTAATGGGGTGGTTGGTCTTATTTTTTTATCATTATAAAATGCGTATAAAACAAGCATTTAATTGATATATTTGAACATACGTAGTTTTTTTTTTTAGGTTTTGAGGATTTTTGCGGTCCATTTCGCAAAAGAAAAAGGCTTCTTTTTATTCCGAATCGTACTAAAAAATAATCAGCACCAGGATCACACACAAGTGACTTACTTATCAAATTTTATGAAATTTGGTCCATTAGTTTTTGAGTTAGAGTAGATACATGCATTGCACAGGCACACACACACACAGACGTCACTCTAAAAATTATTGTTTTTTCGTATTCTAGAGATCCCAAAACCTGTAAATCCGTCGAAAACTCGAGTTGCGATTTTCGGCACGATTCCAATATTTCCTCCTATACATTACCGTGTATTGCGGGGGCAGTAAAAAGTCGTCAAATGAGGGAATTATTTAGACCGGAACCCAGTAGGGGTCGCATTCACAGGGACCTAAACTCCTTCCCCTATCACCAATATCTCGGAAGGACTTACCCATATTATATTTAACGTGCTTCTACCCTAGAGCTCCCCTACTACAGGCTGACTTATCAAGCATATTGAAGCCCATAGAGTTCCATACTACAGTTACAGAAATTATAAAATAAGTGTTTGAAATAAATACTTTATATAAAAAAAGAAGTTTCAATTCGAATATTGTAGAATTTAGCTCGCATAAATATTCTCCATTACCGGGTATCCAATTATTTATTAGTCATTGTTTTCGTCTTTCTTCATTTCTAGAAAAGCGAAATAGCCTAAAACCCTTTCTGGAACGATTAGAGCAGTTCGGTGCAGAACAACCACTCATAACTATTTCAATTATACTTCTTAAAGTGAAAATACGAATAAATTTAATGCTAATAAACTGCGCTTCCAGCTAGGGTGGGCTTCAATATGCTTGATGAGTCAGCTCGTATATAGAGGAGCCTTATTCTACCCCGCGTAAACATGGGGACAGAGCCGGGAATCGAACGCGGGCCGTCCGATCTCCGCGGTTCGGCCTGGTCCAACCTAGCATTTTAAAAAACTAAGCCCGAGTCCGGCCCAGTAAAAAACAGTTTTACAAAAAATCAGGCCCTACTCGGCCTGAACATCGGGTCGAACCTGATCTCATGGCTTTAGGCCTGAGTTCGTGCAGAAGTGTAAACCATTTTAATTGCTTATTTTTCAGTATATTTAATTCTTCAATTTTATATTATAAAATTTGAAATAAAGTGTTATTAATTATTTTTTGGGTTAAAAGTATCCGGAAACAGATTGGCTAGTAAGGAAATAGTACTTGGTAACCAGTGGCTACTTCACAAGAGAAAATATAAGCTATAGAATAGCAAACTGCTACAATTATGGCAAAGGTTAAAAATGCTTAAATTTTACAGTGAAGGGGGCAGGAATTGTTGCCTAAATTTTGTCCATGTACACCTAGAAAAAAAAAATCTAATTTTGTTCATAAACTTTTTGCAACACATATAATATTTCACTGGCAATTTTTGTTAGAAATTTGTTAATTCTATAGTTATTATTTATTAACTCTTTGGGACAACTAAGCTTTCAAGTTATTTCTTATTTTTCGTAATAGATTCAATCTATTAAGTATAATTTGTGAGAAATGCAATGTTGTATATTTATATATTTTATGGTAGTAAAGGACTTATTTTTATTTATTTATTTTTTTAGATGGCCTATACATAAACTACAAGAGCACAAAATCAAAGCTAGTCATGTCATTAGGGAAAATAACTGCATTTTTATAAGAAGAGAATTTGGTAAGTATGATCAACATAATATCGAATTCAAGTCACATGTGAAAAATGCAAATTTTAACTGTGCATTAATTTTTTATTAGGTCTGACCCCATGCCCTTGTGTAGTGATTTCCAAACATTTTTTGCTGTTAAGTTACAATTCAAATATGTGAAAATATACTGAACACTTTGTACTCTTTGAGATAATTTTTATTTAAAAACTTTATTAATATTTATTCCAATACACTTTGTTTTACAAAACAAACTAATAAATACGAGTCGGTGAGTTCTGCAAGTAGGTGCATTCTAAAAGTAATTTAATTGTATATCAGTTACAGTATAAAATAAAAAGTAATATCTTTTAACATTATATTACTGATATAGTATTTTATATGTTGCTTTATTAATGCCAGGTTATATTTTATTGTATTAAAATATGTAAAAATGTACTTATATGTACCTAAGCTTCTTTTATGAAGACAGATATATCAATATATCCAAACTGATTTCTGAAATAAGAAGTCACTGGCTCCTACTGCTTGTAGCTCTGAACCATTTCTGAAAGGCCCTATCAGACCAGTGGCATTGCCAAGAAGGGAGGTCATATTCCTTCCTCACAAAAAAGTTTCTAACGATGCTACTATATGAGATCGAGTATGTTAAACTGTTGCAAATTTCCTACATATAAGGTAGTTTCCCTTCAAAAATCCTCTGATATTCCCTCCTATCCTAGCACATTTGCACAGATCACTATAAGCTTTTAGGTATAGCATGCACACAACACTGCTTGTTGCCAAAACAGATACATACTTACCAATTTTATAGGATGCATTTATTCAATATGCCTTGTCTTTCAATGCTATATAATTAATAATTGGTGATGTATAAGTAATGGTTTACCATTAAAGTAATAAAAATATAATTTTTATTTACTTTGTATTTGAAAATGAAATATATATATTTTTTAATTTGTATTTGAAAATGAATAAAATCATTTTAAGAACTTCAATTTGTAAAATAAATAATAAATTGAAAAAATTATGAAAACAGAAATATAAGCATTTCAAAATTTTAAAAGTTAAATTATTTGAAAGTAAACAAAAATAATGATGGTTAGTCATTAGCTTAACTTTCAAATTTGGTTAGTAAATTTTTGCTTACTAGTAGCAGGAGTTGTGCTGTCGATTGTCAGATTGTTGCATTTTTCAAAAGAAAATTCAATTTAGTGATTATGAATTCTGATGATGTTAAAATCAAAATTTATGATATAATAATGGTAATGCATGCACTATTATGTATCTTTTCTAAAACAATTATCTTTAAAATTAGAGAATTTATAAATCAAATAAAATTTTTCAGATGAAAAGTTAAAATAAAAATTGCATTTAGTGAAAGAAAATTTCTTTTGGTGAATAGGTTGACAAAAGTAATTAAAAATCCAGAGCAACTCCTGCTAATAGCCACTGTGAATAATGTCTTATGAGCATTCACTAGATTATCTTAGTAATGACAAGAACAAAGTAATAAAATCTTTTGTTTCTGACAAATCATTAGTTCTGTTCGAACAGCGATTTCACACCTTCCATCATTTCAGTATACTCTGTGTAATCAGAATCTGACTTACACACAGACAGTAGCATCCTGAGGTTTTCTGGGGCCCCAAACAAACTTTTATGAAAGTCCCCTTTTAAACAATAAATGCAGTGAAGTGTCACAAATCTGAAAATTAGTAATCCAATAAGTTATTTATGTCGCTTTTACAAGTTCAAGAATATCTAGGAATTCATTATACATTAGTCTTCTCACTTTAGATTCTGGTATAGAATTTTGCTCTCTCCCCCAACCCCAACCCAAGTTAACATAATTTTGGGGACCTTTGCTTATAATATAAAAATATTCCCAGGACCAAAACTAATTTCTCCCAATAGATATGTAATCCAGCCTGGTTATATAACCGTAGTTTTTTTTTTATCTAAATGTCTATTAGCTGTAGCACAATGTGTATGCTGTAGCTGATTGTGTAGACTCTTGTCTACACAATCTCTTATATGATGTTTTTAAAATAAGGTGGGTGAATTCTAATAAAATTGTAACAAAAGCATAAAATTTTGTTAAAAATATGTCTTTATAAATAAATCCTTGTTCAGCTGCTATTTATGCATTACTAATTTTATTTCATTATCTTTCTTATAGAAAAACCCAGAGTTGGTGTTTTGTCAACTGCTGGAGATTGTTATGGGTTTATTTTCACAGATCTTAATGTAAATATAAAGCAGCTTAGAGACATTTTAGAACAACAAGTAAGTTATCTGTTACTGCTTTATTCATCTATGAAACAATTAATAATAATCAATAAATAAATGATGATGAAAATTGAGCAATATGTATAAGCACAAATAAAATGATAATACAGCATACAGCTATTCCTATTTTGGACTTCGGGTTTGTTGGTTTTCTTGCACTGACAAAGGGGATCCAACTTATCTTTGAAACAGCTGTCATTGGAACATTATCATTTTATTTGAGCTTATACACGTTACTCAAGTTTTCTTAATTCATAATAATATTCTAATAGTCATAAGTTTTCATTTTAAAATAAAATTAATATGTGTCGTAGGAGAAATAAGTTTTTAGAAAATTATGGTAAAAAATGTTTTAATGAGAAAGCTATAAAGAAGCACTATAAAATAACTAACCTGTATAGTGTGAACTGAAATTGGAACAAAACCGGGTATATACCTACTACATGTTTAACGCATTCGAGATGGCATTGGTCCCTGTGAACTGACACCGAACTTTCCATTCGGCCCGACATCAGACCCTAAGGACTGACACTGAATATTCCATTTAGATTCTGTGGACTGACTGTATTGAATCTGATAAATAAATATAATTTATAAAACATAAAAATTACACTTACAAAACTTAATTTATATAACATTAAAAATGCACTTACAAAATTGTAATTTATATAACATAAAAAATACACACTTCTTCAGTGTATTTAATTGAAAGATTCTAAACATAAAGTAAAATAGAATATTGCGCTAAGCATGTTATCTTCTGTCTATACTCTGTAGAATTAAACATCCTCTGAGTGCTCTCCACCGGCTGAACGTAAAGTATGTCCAAATTGGCTCTGTCTTGAACGTGTTAATAACCAAAACATTTATTTAGAAAATAGTAAAAACTCAATATTGAATCCGAAATATCAAATAACTAATTTACAAGATAGCTTAGTAACTTGAACAAGTTATACCAAACAAATAAAAAATTTTGTTTCGTGTGCAAATTTTTTGTAATTAATTTTTCTCCATAGACTCAACATTATCTTACATTTGACCTCTGATATCTCAGATCAAAATTCAAAATCTGGGCTTCATCATGACGTGAAGCATGATTAGTTCAAGCTATTTACAAAATTTTATTCACATTGGTTGAATAAAACCATGTTAACAAAACCATATTTTTACCATGTTAACAAAACCTCTTCACACAAGCAGATTTCAGTTACTTTAAAGGAAGTTATGCTCATCCAGGTTAGCTGTTGCACATTTCAAATCTATAGCCAGTAGCTGTTAAACAGTAAAATCATAATTTAAGCCGTATTGGATAGTAAGAAAATGAAGTCCGATTAATGCACAGAGTCATAATTATTAGCTATATGCTCTTGCTATGTTTTGACGTGTCTTTCATCAATCTAATTCTTATTATTCTAATTTTCAGCTAAAACTGAAGACTGAATATAGGTTTGTTGAAAGAAATGGCTGGCCTGTTATGCCCATGCAAGAATCCACACTATCAATTGTAGATATTTTATTAGGTCAAGCAGTTCATGTACAGTTCAGTGAAAAACATTCTACTTCATCTACTCCATCTGCTTCACCTCCCAACAGGCCAACCTCTCTCATACCATTCAATCCACCTCTTGCCATAGAAAACCAGCTACCATCTCCATCAGAATGCGATCATGAACCAGTGAAAAGGAAAAAGTCATTAAAATTCATGAGGTATTTATTTCTGTCATTACTTTTCAGGGGTTTGTGTTTGGGTGTAAATACAAAATTAATGTCTAAGTTAATGAATTATTGACTTTAAAGGGATGTTTCCCCCTCCCATTTTCCCCCATGTTAACCAATAGGAAAATAGTTCCTAACTTCTAGTTCGTTCAGATTTTAGATTCCCCCCCCCCCCCCCCCAATATTTTTGTGCCAAACATGGTAGATGCTGCATTTGTGCTTTTCCAAATAATCAATGAAATAATTAAAAGTATTTCTAATATTTTTGTAAAGTGCTTATTTACATATGATAAATATACCATAAAAATTTCAACAATATATCTCCAATAGAAGCTGTAAAAAGGGGGCATAAATGTAGGAAAATATTAATTTTCAGAAATAGAGGATAGAAGCATGGACTATTCACATATCATGCATTCTAAAAATATCAATTAGGAATTCTAGTCATCCAAACTGAATAAAATGAATACCATTGTAAGCAGAAATTTTTAAGGAATATTTTGTACAGAAAGTTCTAAAATGTGAATTTTTTTAACTTTTTACATCAACAAGTGCTTTACATGATGTCACAAGAATTTATCTCAACAAGTTTTAGATTAGGGTTAGCTTTTGTTATTCATCTTTTTAAAAATATTCTTATTTCTTTCCAAATGTCTTTTTTATAAATTTGTTGTATTTATTTCAATTTAGTAATGATCATATTTCATAAACATAATCTATGAATATTGCTTCTTTACAAAATTTGAAGAAAACAGATTTTTATTTTTGATCATTTTTTCAATCATGTTTGTAGCTACATACTTTTGACACTAGCCTGTGATTTCAAGTATTCTTATATTTAAATATTTTTACAAGTATTCAAGTATTCTTACAAGTATTCTTTCAAGTATTCTTATATTCAAATGTTTTTACATTTTCAATGGCCCTGATTTGCATTTAATAATTGGAAAAATATTAAATGCAAACCATCAAAATTTCAGAATAAAAATAAATTTATCAGAATAAAGAATAATTTTGCTTTACATATAATTGCAATTTATGCTTTTGGAAAAAATCTGAAAGTTGTTTAACTGTAGAAAAAGAATATTGTGCGACAGTGATGGTAAGTACTAAGGTTTGAAAAGTCATATGACCCCCCTAAAATCAGTTTTTGTATATAATGTAATTGGATCATACTACCATATAGATTTATATTAATTACTTTCATTAATAATATTCCAATGAAGAAAGACTTGAGGAATGATGGTAAGACTACTGTGGTTGCCACCGCCGTTGAATTCTGGTCAAAATTAGGTGGCACTGTTAATGGCCATCCACACCTTTAAGTAGGTCGAGCTGTCTGGATAGTGAAAAAATAAATAAATAAAGGAAGACTTAGTGTTTGAAATGACAAAATTTTACAAGCTTGTTAATTTTACTGCTAAAAATGTTTTATTTATAATTTATTAATTTTAATACAAAAATTATCTAAATTTTAATTTATTTTAGGCCAGACACACAGTCCTCTATAAAAGTCAGGAAAGAAAGTGAGAAACGTCTAAGATTAGGCAAGGATAATCTTGTCAAACCTATACTCATCAGTTATGTTCGAGCAGAAGCAGCCCAGTATGCTCTTGAGTTGAAACTAGAGTTAGTAGCTTTAGGATTTAGCGTGTACTTGGTAAGTTTTATATGATCTTATATAATTTCTAGTGTCAATCTGTCCAGAATGCTTTTTAAATTTGAATCATTATTTATTAAAACTGCCTTGGTAGAAAACTGTATTCCTTGCTTAAATTATGATTCTGGGATTCAGTAACCAGTGACTAGTAGACTTCAAATTTTTACTAGCCACTCTTTACTTATTACTAGTCAATGACTGCACAAGCAACCTACTATAAGTGCAACAATATAAATTGTAAAGGTTATACTCACTAAATGAAGGAAATAATTTAAAAAATATAGAAATAGTTTCATAATTTTAAATTATTAACACTAGCATACAAAAAAGAGTTTGATAACTTTTATTCTATTTTTCACTCATTTGGCTAGGATCTGCAATTTTATTGGCTGTGCTTTGGCATGACTAAGGTTGATGACCAAAAGTTATTAGCCACAGTGGCAACCAGTGCCCAAAAGTTTACTAGCCATTTTTAAAAGTTATTAGCCAGCTGGTTAGTGACTATCGCATAATTTAAGCTATATCTATATATCTAGAGGTTGTGATTCCGTTTAGAACCAGATTACTATCAGTCGTAGGCCTTTGGAAGGTCAGATCTTAACTGATTCAAAACAATGCATTTTATATAATAAAATATAGTCTTTCTATCTGTCTGTGATGTCTGTAGCAGAAAATCTAAGATTCAGACAGGCATGAAATTCGGTACTGAGTTAGCTGAACTCCTGGTATAACTTTTTTTTAATTCGAATAAGGTTTTTTTAGTTATTTTATGTTGAAACATGATTTTGAGTGATATATGCACTAAATGAGGAAGCATGATTTTGAGTGATTTATGCACAAACGAGTTCCTTTGCGGTCAAAAATATTATTGCAGAGTTTCCGTCTTGGCATCATTGGAAAGATCAAAGAGCATTCTTTGTAATGATCTTTGAACTGAATCCGTAGGACAACTCCTTCAATTAATTTATTTTTAAATATATTGAAATATGCATGCTTTAGTTTATCTTATTTCGTTGTATCCAAAAATTGAAGATTAAAGCAATTATATATTTCTAATTAAAAAAAACTTACTCTATATTTTGATTTTCTGTGAATTTTCAGACAAAAACTAAAAAATTGAAATTTTCGATTTTGTTGAGGAAAGTCTTCATTCTCCAGTTTGACATTTGCTATGTACTGGGCATTGCAACTGACATCATAACCTGCACCTGCCCATTGCTATGGGAAGCAGTGATGTATTTATCGTAAAAGTGTTGTTGGGTTTTTGAAAATTTACTATATGTTCCCATGTAATTGTAATCAAGAGGTCTTCATCTTAAATCCAGGGCAACACTAAGCACATTTTCTAGTATTTCATAAATATATGCATGTGTTTGTTCTTTTATTTTAAATGTTAACTCTAACCATAAAAAGTTCAGAACTATTTCAGATACATTGTACAATTTGCAAAGGGATAAATGTTAGGTGCATGAAAATTTTCAAGATGTTATTTTAATTTTTGTATCTATAATAAGGAAATAAAAGCTTTAATCATATAATTTGATTGCTAGAAGCATTTATATACTTCCAATTTCTTTATTTCATTATGGAATTTTCACAATTTCTGTGTGTTAATAGAAGTTTGCACTTTAAAAAATGAATTTAAGTGATAATGTATATTAAAAAACATTTGTATAAATACATATTTTGCTATTGCATTATATTTTATTCATAATGTTTAGCTTTGAGTAATTTTTACATTTAACTTTTTCAGGATGTTCATGAAATCAAAACTGGTTCTGATTGGCAAGATGCCCTTAACTTAGCTGTGACACACTGTTTCCTATTTGTTCCTCTAATCACGCCCATGTATGGAAAAACACAATGGACTAATAGAGAGGTAATTTTAAGTTCTAAGTTTTAAAATGTGCCACAGCAGACTAGCGGAACCCCATTTTTCGACCGTGAATGGAGAGTTTTTCTTTGTTTGTTTCATTTCCAAGCAGGAAACATATCTCTGGCTTCTTGACATCACATTTGTGAGGCGTGTCCATTGATATATGTTTCATCAAGATATTACGTTCTTGGAAGTCGTGACATCATAGCATGTTTTTTTGTTTTTTTTTTTGTTCTAAATAGGCATATAAAGCATTCTTTGTTTTTTGAAAATTTTCTGAATTCTGGTGATTTATATTATATCTTAACGTCTTGAATTATAGAGAAGTGATTTCCAAAGTTTAGTACATGTACCTCAGCGAGTAAATGAGACGATATGTGAGAGGATGCCTAGAAAATTTAATATTTTATTTCTATATTTTTTTTCCTATGACAAGTTTTATATTGGCAGAAAAAAGTAAGAGAAATTAATTAAAGAATCACAAATATTAGCTTGTATTTTTAAATTACATGATGATGAACATGATAATATTATAGTTTCTAGTGATTACCTGTGAAAAATCACAAGAAAATTTTTATTCACTAAATGTTAATAAATATAAAATCTCTTTTAGTAGAACATTTTTAGTATAAATTTTTATGTAGTATTATTTACCTTAGTTAAAGGATTCAATATTATCTTATTAAATCGGTTTTGATATCCTTAAGTGACTAGAGAATAATGGTGGAAGTGCTAAGTATAGGTTAGGCCTAACTGTATGCTTATGAAGAATCCTTGGTGAACATATGAAATTTTTATTCTAGTTTAAGTTTTAATTAATCAGCTGAAAGTTATAAAATAAGACAAAAATATTGTTTATAGCGTTATTATTGCAAAAAGGTATATAAAAATAAATTTTTCTATTAAAAGAAAATGATGTAAACAAACTCAAATCATCGTGCATATGCTTGTTGCCATTTGGCAAACAATAATAATGTGCTTAAATTACTTGCACTCCAAATATATGCTTGTTTGATAATATACTCATTTCTATTCAGCAAACAATAATGTGTGTAAATTACACTCAAAATTACGTTGTTTGATGTGAATATTACTTTACTACAATGCCTGTTTAGAATAAAAAGCATTCTTGTAATATTCTGATATGAAGCTTCCATATTAGAACCAATGCCCATTTAGAATAAAAAGCATTCTTGTAATATTCTGATATGAAGCCTCCATATTAGAACCAATGCCAGTTTAGAACTGAA